>VZRX01020464.1:144058-165132 GCA_013398075.1 Notiomystis cincta
AAAAAAAAATCAAACTCTTCCTTTTTGCTTCCCCCCAAGTGATTCATATAACAGAAAATAAAAAGAGATGACAATAAAAGGAAAATAAAACAAAATCAGCACTTTTTTTATTTAAATAGGTGAATAAATCTGTATATAGCTACATTTATCTGACATACTGAAAGCAAATATGTGTAAACTCAGTTACCACCAGTATCATCTGCCCACAGAACTTAATTTGAAGTTTGCCTAAGGCAGGCAGAGCAGAAGCACGTCTGCAAACTCACTGCTGTTGGCTCGCTGGCCGGGGCTGAGTCCTGCAGCTGTCAGCTGCAGCAATCTCACAGGCAGAGGCTGCAGCAAGCAGATTGTAATTGGGGCCCCAAGAGAACTGGGCAAGGGATGCCAAAGGTAAGTCATATTTATCTCAGGACTGGAGTGAAATGCCAGGCATAAACAAGGTATTATTAAACCTTCTTTGTTTCCAAATCCTTTTCTTTGTCCAGTCTGTTCTGCTCAGTGAGTCACAACTTTACAGCTTTTGTTCTGAAGAACCTTTAACAGCTATTTAACATCCTATTTCTTACAGCAACCCAAATAAACTCCTGTAGGTCCCAAGGTCACTAAACCACCTGATCACAAGCAAAGACACTCTGAGATGAGATAGGGTGATTCAGCATTACAAAGAGTTAGAGGAGAATAACTGAGCTTAACAATAATGCAGCACATTTTTGTCACATTGCCACATCAGTAGGACCCAAACCAGAACAGATCTTTCTAGGAGACATAATTAGCATGGGGATGAGGGGAGAAAGCAGCTTCTGCACCAACTAAATTGGATGGCTTATGATGAACTTGAAGTTGTTATACCACTGAAATTTTGCAACACTTGGAATTCAGATATTTCCATGGCAGACTGCAGACTTACTGATCATCACAAAAGGGAGTGAAAAACCCTTATCTCCATCCTGACACAAGAGAGGGTCCTGTAAACAACCCAGGCTTAACTTCAGTTCTTAAATCTTGAGTGATGTGCTCCAGCAAGCTGCCACGGTGCAGAAGTCATTCCCACTAATTGCAAGACAAACTTTTCACATCAGAACTGCAAGGGAGTAACCACAAAACCTGGACGGGCACTCAGACCTTCAGAGCCAACCTGAAGCCATACAAAAGCTCTGTAAAGGAGGAACAAAAAGGTCTCACAGCTGATTCTGGAGACCAGAAGGACATTGACTGCTAAGTCAGAAAACAAGCACTTACATGATTCAGCAGGAATGCTAACAGGCAGGAGAAGGAAGACAAGATCCCCTCAGGGACTCTGATCAAAGCCAAGCAGTGCACAAGGGCTTAGGAAGAAGAGGAAGTCACACAGGTATATTATGGTTTAGAGCAATCATTTTCAGCTGTTATCAATTAGACTCCACATATGGCAAAGACAAGTTTGCTGACAGTAGCTACTTTTTGCACCCTTTAAAATAGCCAACAGATTCTCAATATCAGTGGCCCATATGTAATTCTAGAGGAAAAGCCTAGGGGTAACTCCTGACTTGTGGCTAAAGTAAGAAGACTCCATTTCTAAGCATTTATGAAAATTCAGAATATCTTCTCATGCCTACCTTATCCCCAGCTCTGTTCTGCAAAATTGCAAAGCCTTGTCACTCTATGCAGCAATGATGCATTACTGGAGATTTCTCACAGCTATTCAATTTACAGGTTGTAAAGAACATAAAGGCCACGTGTGAGGAAGACAAATAAAATTTAAGAAAAGCTGTTTTACTAGGAAAGAAAACCACAAAACCAGGATTAACAGAAGTCAGGTGGACTGCAGATGAGAACAGGAACAATTACATATCTGACTCACAGGCCCCACATCTGTCCTCTTACAAATCAAAACATCTTTCTTATAGCAAGGAGACTTCACAGGATGAACTCCAACAACTTCTTTGTATTGCACTCTACCTTTTCTCCTCTCCAGCTTTTTCTTCCCCTCCACCTTCCTTCACAGCCAGCCTGCTCTCTTATAACCTGGGCTGTTGTTCCCAAAGCACCTGGATTTCATGTGCTGGTTGATCCCAGCTGGAGACAATAATGAAGAACTCTATGAGGACCAGGTGTGTGTGGTGATGTTTTTTAAATCACATAAAATTTGTTAAAAGGTTTACTAGTTTGTACTTATTTAGAGCTATTTACTACAAATTTCATCTCTGCAATTTTTTCTGTAAAGTGAACTTGAACTTAATGTAAGTTTCTCCTTTTTAAGTGAATATGTTACTGTAAGTGCTCAAGAAATAACCCCTTAACCTTCAGGAATTACTGCATCCATGATCTACAACAATGAAGAACTGTTATTGTTTGAAAAAAATTTTTATTATTATTATTATTATTATTATTTCTTCCTTAGATGATAATTTTATTTGTAATAGTACTTTATTTTATGACTTTAGAGAAGTGTAACTTGACTGTCCTGCAGAATTAGACCACTCCTATTTCTTTACTAAAAAAATAATAATGTCTAATAGAAGAGAAGATGAGGTGCTTTGGGGGCAGAGACAGACAACTGTTATGTGTGATAAAGTATCAAAATACATTATCTCTACCATTACCCTTGATCTGTTTTGGTCCCTAGGCACTACTGCATGGACTTGAGTAATCTGAGCTCAAGAATGTGGATTATCCCAACACATGAGGGTGATAATAGGAAGTGCTAAAATTGCATAATAGATAAAAAGTGGGTCCAAATAAACTGAGTAAACTGTAAATATTTTTCAGTTGCAGGTGTTCTAATTAAAATATCTGAAGCCATTATTGGCATATGGCAGCACTGAACCCCATCTCCAAACACACAGGTCCTAACATTTCAGCAGTGTTCAGGACTCCTGGCTTGAATAAGCAGCCTTGCTGTGCAACATGAGCACATTAAACAACTTTACAAGTTGCCCAAGCCCAGGTTTAGGTGGGTGTCTCACCCTAAACCTTGCACAATTCTCTCCCAAGTACAACTGCATTAAAACAAGCTTCTCTCACTGTGTTAGTAAATGCTGCTAACCTCACAGAATAAAGGTTTTGTTTCTTTCTGAGGTTTATAGTGAAGGAAATGCAGGAGTGTAGTAGTTTATTTAGATCTAGAGAGATGCATGTGGTGAGGAAAAGGTCAGAGAAAAAGCATCTGCCCAAAGCCACTGCTCTGACCCTCAGTAGGGCTCAGTCTTCCAAATGCAACTGCCAGAACCATTAAAGCAAAACATTAAACATCAGAAAGTATTTACATCTATCAACCTGCTCTGCTGACAGATGCCCCTGCCCATGGCAGGGGCTTTGGACTTTATGATCTTTAAAGGTCCATTCCAATAGAAACTATTCTATGATTCTGTTATACACTTGAATATTTCAGCTGCCAAGAGGCATTTGGAGTTATTCAAGCCTGAGCCTCTTTGCTTCTCCTTCTTTGTTCTCCTTTCATTCCTCAACCAACCAAATAAAATTCAAAATTATGTCAACTTCCATAGCAGTCATGGTCATCTTAAAATGAGTATATATTATTATTTACAGCTTAGTCCTTGGTAAGACCCAGAGGAAAAAGAAGTATATTTGATCAATACAATGCCAGAACAAAGCTCTTTAGTCCCTTTTTAATTCCACATCACTTAAAATACACACAGAAAAACAATTCCATGGAGAAAACTGAGCAGATAAGGTGGGTTAGTGAAGTCACCTGGATGTGTAGTTTGAAATCTCATCCTTTAAATCTGCCCCACATAAGTAGCACATTTAAGAAATTAAATAATTATGTGAACAAACAAATATGTAAAAACACTAAGAAAAGCTAGAGTAACTTTTATTAATGAAAAGTCAGTTAACCAGAAATGGATCACATCTCTGGATATCAGGTTTTAGAACAATATATATTTGTTCTAAAGATCCTTGGGCTTTTTTTTTCAAAAATTTTGCCATGGATTTTAGAAGAGACCTATCCTGCACTGAAAAACTTCCAATGGTGTTTAAATATTAAAATGACTGTGCAAAAATACAGTTCATCTGTTGAAAAGATCTATAGATGAGAAGTTTTTATAAGTTTTTCTGATTCAAAAAAATTATTTTTGTCTATAAAGCAAAGAGGTTTTATCCAGCCTTGATTCGAATTCAGGATTACTTGATCTTGCAGCTGCCTTGCTGTCTGCCCCATGCTGCCTACTCTTCTTCATATGTTAACTTACATCTCTATTTTTTATTAAGCATGAAAATAATTACCATGTATGGCACACATAATTGCAACATACCTTGGAGGTAACAGACATTTTCCAACCTTTTTTTAAAATAAGAAGTTGATTTCTAAGAACCTAATCAGCCTTCAGCAACTGAAAACCACCTTTGGCATCTCAGGGATTTTATACCCTTGCAAATTCCTCGTGAATCAAGATATTCAGAGGAACAAGAGTAAAACTGCTCAGTGCAAGGAACAAAAAGGATTGAGTCTTCTGTCTGGAGCAGGATGTGAAAGGAAGGAATTTGAGGTTACAGTGGCTTTCATGTTTCTCTGAAGATATTCAGGTACAGGCATTTGAGCTGTTCAGCTGACTGGGCCCATGATAGCTCAAGGAATCTGCATTTAACCACCTCTGACTTACTTTACTCTTTGCTCAACTAATGTGTTTGACATTAAAAAAACCTACCTGTAATTAAAGCTACTGAAAAAAAATTAATTCTTTGTTAACACCTTTGCTTTTCAGGTAAGTACTGAGACTTTCACTGCTCAGCTCTGGCTGTTATTAACAAGGTATTTGTCTTCTAAAAATTCATTCAAGCATTTGATTCTGCTTTGCTGTTTCAGTTTATGGCTTCTGTGTGTGCTTGCAGGGCACAAAGATAAGAAATAAATTAATTTACATTATCCAGGAAAAGGATTCTCTATTCAAGGAAAAGAAATATTAGTGTTCATTATTATATATCAGATAGTTTTAGAAATCTCACTCTCCTACATGGTTAAAATTTTAAGAAGGAGAAACTAAAAATGTGCTGGTTTACTCCTACTTTAGTGATCCCAAATCAACTCCACTCAACACAGCTGTGTGTATTTTTCCCAAATGTGTTTACTATATATTGGAACAAGCACTGGGAGGATTATTTATGATGTGACCAGAATACAAATCACTAAACTGTGCTGCACTGATTGAATGTGTACTAGGTTTCCTGCTAAATTCCCTAAGGCAAAAAGAAGAGATGCACAGATGGAAACTATCTCTGTGCAAACTGATGCATTAGAAAAGAAAGATCTGATTAAATCACAGTTAGTCTCACCCACTGCATGAAACACAAGAGACCTGTAATATCAGTGGCCATCATTTTAAACCCATCCTTGGAAAATATTTGTAAAAATATGATATTTAGATACTTTGATAAAAACACTGATAAAATATTTGACCAAAGAGGAGAGAAACACACTCAGGGAGGAGCAAGGGATTGATCCAAGCCAGATGAAAGGGGTGATGTGCTACATTTGTCCACTCTCAGTTTCTTACACAAGGCTGTGCAGGCTTTGGCTCCTGAGGAGGTACTGCAGACTGGAGTGTTAGAAGCCTACACCTACCCTGTGTCATAGGAGGGAAGGCAGAGACAGAAGGTACTGAGGAATAAAATCTCCCATATTATTTCTCCTCCTTTTGTCTTTTTTTGGGAGGAAGATCCTGGAAATCCTTTATTCTTTTTAATGTGTTTTAATTTTAGTTTGCCTTCTGCATCCAGTCAGGCATAGCAGCAAGGGCATTTCCATTTATATCCAAAATCTACCTCCTCGAGGGATAAATGATAACATAAATGGGAATTAATTCAACCAGATCTTAAGAGTCATTTCAGGTTTTATTTCATAATTTCTACAAACTCTAGGCTTGGAAGATATGCCAAAGGTGCTCCAGATGAGTGGCACAAATCAGATGGCAAAGTTCATTAAATATATAGTAGAAGTATATTTTATACTCATTTCCCTTCTTTTTCACACTTGTACCTAAACCTAAATGGACACTGGTAGGTTTTACTACCCATGTACTGTTATAAACCAGGATTACACTGGAAAGTTACAGGGCATTGCCTTCCCTGAAGTAATAAATCAAAATCAGATTGCTTTGGTGGCCTGAAGGAGCTGAGGACTGGGCTGCCTTTGGCACAGGGGCAAACTTCAGCTGCTTTGTGTTGGTAAGAGGGGACAGCTTGGAGAAAGTTTTTGTACTCTAAGCAAACTCTCAACTCTCTGAGCACGAGCAAGTGGCAGAGAAATGTCCCTGATGACCACAAGCATCACTCTTGTGAACCCCCCAAACTAAAAAAATCTCTGTGAGGTTTATGCACTAAGGTGTCCAAAGACACTTTTCTTTCTCTCCAAAGCCTCCCTTTTGGTTACACAGTTTGCCTCTGTTTGCAAGGAGATCCTGAAAGAAAACACACACACTGCAGTCTGACATTTCTTACTGTGGGGTTAATTTCTTCTCATTGAATTAGGCCAAACAGGGATTTGTGTCTGCTCACATCAATAATGTGATTTAATCCTGGGACTGTCCAAGAGAAACCCACATATCCAAAGCATTCTGAGCACCAGGCAGGCAGAGAAACAACTCCCAGAAACAACTCTGAGATGTCCCCCAGGTCCTTCAAGCAGCTCTGCTGACAATACTGCAAGAGGGTTGGTCCTGACAAGGAGTTCAGATTATTACTGGAAGATAAACCTTGGCTCTGCCCTGCTCTGTGAAAATATCAGCCTAGAGGGCATTCACTGCATTATACTCTGCTGCTTAGGGTAGACATGTATTTAATCTGATTTCAAAATACTTATTTTATGTTTATATCACAATAAAAAGCACATGCAGTAACAGCATTAAGCTTTTGTGCAAGCTCAAAGAGAGAGAGTGACTGACCCTGGAGTGAACACAGGTGGAAGCTGTTGAAGGATCTGCATTTAATGCATGGACAGTTGGGACAGAATTCAGTGAAGAGGTGCATCAGTGGATTTCAGGTTCAGCCCAAACACCTGAAAGTGTTTGAATGCATCCATTGGAGCCAGTCATGCAAACCAGCTTGGGAACTGAGAACATTTATTGAGAGGGTTCCTTTTTATCAAGTCTTCTTGATACTCCCTATGTGTTCCAGCCATAAAAATCCATAACTAAGATCTAGAAGTGTACTTCATGATGTGCTTTCTCCCTGATCTTCTGTTTCACTGTAAAACTTCCCCTATGGAACTGAGTGATTTCAGATTTCACACATCTTCACTTAAGTACTTTAGAGATATTTCAAGCAGCATCAAGTAGAGATATTTGACATTGAAAAATTATTATAGTTTTATTAGATTCTCCACCTTTCTTCCTGCTAATTTCTCAATACAGCACACATTTCTAATTTTAGACTTTTAGACCTTTAGAGATATTGGACTTCACCTGAAAACAGTGTATCTGAATTCCTTCCACTACCCAGTTTCTTTCCCCTTCTCCACTGTACTTGAGCATTTTAACTAGCATAAGATATTCTTTATTCAAATTGACCTTGTTCTATTTTATTGAAAATAGCCAAGATTTATCAGTGTCATTCATTGCTTAGCAGCAGACAAAAAGATTTCTATCCCTTAAATGAAAGAGGAAAAAAAGCAAGGAAAAGAACATGTAAAACAGGACCCCTGTCGATTTAAGGTTAGAACAAAACAGTAAATTAGTTTCTAACCTGGGCAGAACTAAACTGTTTGAAGAGAATTAGACAAAAGTCTTCACATCAGCTCAAGACAGCCTTCTAAATTTTTCACTAAAATAAAATAATTGCCTTTATCTAGACCATAGGATCATATCTTACTTGAATCTAAGCACAACTAATATTGTATGTACAACTGTATATTAGTACTCATTTTACTCTTAAAAAACTGAGCTTGGGTCCAGACCTCCAACTTGCAATATCAGTGCATGAAAACCAAAGATAATGAGAGCAGAGTTACTCAAATGTATTCTCATTAGTATGAACCTTCATGATGGATATTTAGGGAACGGCCCTGCAAGACTTTTGTTAAAGCCACAAAAAAAATAAAGCAAATGTTTATAATGTATTAAATATGACCTTTCTTAGCCTTGATTATTACTTCTATGGAGCTTTTTCTGTGATGATCTATCCTAACATTTGACTTTTAAATGGCTGTCTCTGGTTTTTGGGCTGAAGTTACTGTAACTATAGTAGTTATACCTGCTCTAGAACTTCATATATACAGATGTAAATGTTACAAGCCTCATCTTTATATAGTTTGGGGAAACCAAATATTGTGAAATGTGGAAAGTCTCACCATCTCTGTGGAATTCAGTACCAGGAAGATCTACTGCAGCAGTTGATCTTATATTCATTGGGTGCAGCCTGCCCCTGAATTCACAACCACATTTGCATCACAACTCCCAGTCAAGGGGAGCTGAGTCTGACTTATTGCTCCCATGGCAAGACACTTTCAAAGTTCACAATTTCTGGCTTTGATTCTTCACCACCCAGGCACCTTTAGTGTTGTCTTTACTCTTTCCCTGGAAGTGACAGAATGCTGCTGCCTGCCCAAGCTGTTTCTGGGTGTGTAGCACAAGCTAGCAAAAGAAATCCCAGGGTCAGTGTAGCTCTAGGTACAGGCTTCCCTGGGATACTGGGTGCCACTCATCCTAACTTTGTCAAAATGGCCCTAGATAGAACCCTTTTCATCCTATACAGAGCCACAAATCTGCAAACTGTCAGGGTTTAATCATCCCAGGACTTCAAGAAAAGTCATGGTTACCCTGGCAACTTCATGTATTTCCCTGTGGATACAAAACACACACTTAAAAGGAAAATTACTATATCAATATGAAAGATTCATCAGTTCTTTCTAAATTAAACATTCAAGCTAGTCAGAATAACACAGCTATACTGATGGAGAGATCCAATAAGGTATTCACACGTGTTTCAGATGTTACCTTGGATGTCTCAGCACCTGTACAAGTGCAGAGGTGGACATGAACACATTGCAGCCCTGTTTACATCCACTGCCTCCCCAGGAATGTGGAATTCCAGGAGTTAGTGAAGCAGCAGAGCCTTTGGGTAGCTGGATAAATAACTAACAGAATAGAGCAACATTGTGGTAGCAATTCACTTCCTATGTTTGGAGCATTTCAAAAAACTCAGAAACAAAAATAGCTAAATTAACACACATAGAACACAGATGTGAACTGCTGTTAAGATGGATTTACAATCAATTAGAGGATGCAACTATGCAGCAAAAATTTTTCAAGTATTTAAGTTTTAAGATTTTAGTCATCTTTTTATTCCTGGTGTATTAAACAACTGTAAAATAAAAAATCCACTGTTAGAGGGAATATCACCTAATCTTCATGAGCAGAACATAAATGCATTCAGCAGAGCCTTCCCTGCAGTAGACCATTCATGTGTGTGGTTTTTGCCATTTGCATGCAGCCATTCTGCCATTCCTCCCTTGCAACTCCCATTTTAGAGAAGCAGGTGTAGCAAACTTGAGCCCAACCTGTTTGTGAGCTTAGGGGTGACCATAAACCCCAAGTATCTGAATGCAGGCCAAAATCCAGCCCACAGAACCACATGTTCCTATTCAATTCCCAATACCCCAAGTTTTATGAGGCATTTTGGGGAATCAATAGCTACATTGTTTTCTTCTGTAAATTGTTTCCAATGTTTTTGACATATGAGCTGTGCTTTTTTGCTTTTCCCAAACTTTTTAATGTTCTATGTAAATCCCAGTAGCACTTATACACCAATTGATGTCTTTTCCTACTGTCAATGACTGCATTTCAAACTCATGTTTTGCTTCAATCTGCTACCCAGCATTTCCACTCTCAGTACTTATTCTTTGCTTTTGAGTGTGTTTCAAATTGTTTGCTTTGCAGACATATTACCTTCCAGAGGCAGAAAGTGCATTATCCCTAATGTCAGCTCTCTTCTGAGTTTTCCAGAGTTATTATTCACCATATCTGCTTCCTGTAATGCTCTTTCCTTAATGGATAAGGGAACAAGGGGCTGCAGTTCATTTAATTGTTCCAAACCTTCTCCTCATTACCTGCCTCTTCACTAGGAGTAGTAAAAGCAAGTGCATTTCATTGGAATAGGCCTCCAAGCACCTTTCATACACTGAAAATGGTGCTCTAGATGAGGCTGTGAAGGGGTAAACATGAAATGCTTCATTTTCCTGAGACATGGCAAATGGTAACTTTTATTTCCTTACTTTTCTTTTTTGCCCCTAAGCAAGGGGAAAGTACATCAATTCACTTATCAACATTTATTCTTTCTCACCTTGTTATTTCATCTCTTATGCTGAAAGTTGTGTCTGAATGAAAAGAAACTCAGTTCTGGAAATCCATCTGGCTTTAAAATAAGTCAAAACCTCCAGGGCCATATGCCTGAACTATACCACTCAAACATCCATTTGGAGCAAAACTACAAGCAGCTACATTTTTCTTCTAGAAAAGAGAATATTCACAGATATTATGAAGAAATAACCAGCTTCCCATAGTCAAAATTAGTCAGATTGAGTAGGTCAACAGGAGACATGAGACAGATGTTTTTATGATGGTTTAAGATACAAAGTGCTGCCACAGAGATCAGAGTGAAGACAGAGTTCTGTCCTGATCATCAAATGATGTGGCCAGAGGATTTTGCAAAAGATTCCATGGCCAAAATGTTCACAGCCACACAGGGACAGATGGTTTATTAACAATGATTTGAATTACAATCTTTTATTGCATTAAGGCCAAAAACTCTTCACTAGGAAAATCTGCCCCTCTGGATTCCTGCTGAAGCATGGGCTTCATAAATTTACCTTGAGCTTCATCATTTACCTCTTGCAATTTTTCTAGATTGACTTACTCATACCAAATACCTTCTCTAAGTTATTGCTAATGTTGAATATGCGAGATTTAGAAAGGCAAGTACTACTAAAACTACCAGGGAATTCAAAATTGTTTTACCATTAGAGTCATCACACAGAGAAATTTTTAAAAAATCTGTCACTTTGCAGTTTTCACTGAGGTGTTTGAACTCAGAATGATGGATAGAAAGGGCAATCAGAGAGCCATTTTCACTACTTGCATTAATGACCTACACTTCTATAGAGTTTGTGTCTGCAGGCCAACAGCCTGGGAGCTACAAGATGTATGGGAAGTGTCCTGCTCTGTTCTTAAAAATAAGACCAGATGAACAGGAGCTGCAATTAAAGCTTGTCTTCTTCTGGTCTTTTCAAAGAAACTTGAAAAAGCACAAATGTCTTATTTCCTGGCTGGCACAGACAGACATGACAGAAGTCTTAATCTCAGAATGAGACCATTAGCTTGTTGATGGCATATTTGATAAAGGAAGACAAGAGGTTGGCCATGTTTCTTCCTCCCTGGGGAAACTGTGACCTGTTGGATATGAGAGAGGTGTAAATGGGAAAGGTCTTCCTTCCACAGGCCAAACAGCTCAAAATCTAATCTTAAATAGTGTTTCTATAGACTGCACCTAATGCAAGTCCTTTCTTTTGTCTTAAGTTTCAGCAGTGGAAAAGAATTCCTGGCTGACAGCCCCCTCACCAGGATTATCCATCATGCATAAAGACACCACACTGTGTGATCCAAAATCATTTCCTTCCAATATTTTTCTATGTAAAAACCATTTCTGTTGTCACAAGTACTCCAAATGCAAGTGATGGTGGAAATATTGCAAGGCTGACCTATCCAATGGGGGCTGATTCTCTCACCCAGCCTCTGAAACCATTAACACAGAAGAAAATTACATACAGTCTTCAGTCCCTTTTTACATGTAGTTTTAATTTAGAGCTTTTACACCTCTAAATCCATTCTCAGATGTCATAATTACTTCTTGAGAGCACAAAATTATACCACTACAAGGGAAAATTAGAAGGAAATGCAGACCACATTTTGCATCACTTAGAGGTTTTTTTGAACATTTGGACACTACAGAAACTCTCCTGTCAAAGAACATCAGACAACTTTTTGGCCAAAAACTGCTGGGTGACTGATTGATAGACCCTACAAGGAATTTTTAAGTGACTTGTGAATATTATTTGTTGATAATGTGAATACAGTTAAAGATCTTACATCCAAATTAGTTTTAAAAACAACATATATTGTTGATTAACTTCAGAAAGCATTTATGCATTATACTGAATTAATTAGCCTGGCATTTTTTCTGCTCTGAAAATGATGAGTACATACCACGAGTGCAAGATGAAGACAAAGAACAAAAAAGGAAAAGGTCACTCCTATCTCCCTGCTCTGACTCACCACTCCTTTTCTCATGCAGTCAGCCTGTTTTTCCCTAATGTATAGAAAATGCCACATCTACAAATTTTCACCAAGGGGTATCAGGTTGCAGCACCACAGAAGAATTCATCTTAGGTGATGTGAATATTTTAGGTGGCTGCATTATTTTTAGAGTGATTAATTCTAATCTAAAAATCTTGCCACAAAAGATGAGTGATAATTACAGTAATAGGTTAGCTAATGAAAAGGCAAAGAAAAGTGAACAATATATTGCAGATTTACAAAAGATGTAGACTCTCATACACTTTAATTAATTATATATTCATCTACATATGTTACTTAGGTAAAGAATCTCCATTTTCTAACAACCTCCCTATGCTGTTTGGCAAGGTTTCCTTACATGGGACTCTTCCACAACTGCAAGGAGTAAAAAAGCAGCCAAATACTGAATAGATGGTTAATAATATATGCATTCAAGTATTTTAAAACTTGTNATTTTTCCACAGCCTCCCATACTTGCCTGCATATGCCCAAAAGATAAATCAAATTAGCATATTTCCAGCTTAGATGAATTTCTGGAGAAGCAGCTATTAAAGGATAAAACAATAATTAATATCTTTTTCCATTGCTGTGCAGTTACTCATTGAAAAATGCAAGCACTGGAGACAATGCAACAGGAACAAGGTGTTCACAGTCTGCTCCTAATTCATGGAGTCCTCAGCTTCTAAAAGCTTCTTGAGCTGGAGTTCAGAAACTCACCATGAATTCTGTAATGATCAGATAAGCAGAGAGAATTTTCCATAAAAAGATATAATTACCACATCAGTTGTCATCTTTTTAATGGCTATCACTCTGTGAATACTCACAGAACCCTCATTAACCTCTCAGAGATTTCTTTCAAGAGCCATCAAACCAAGTTATAATTCAGAAAGGATTTTCTATGTATGATCTTTTCTTTGCTCCCAAAATCTTGCTAAGAAAAACCCTAGAAAAGAGTCTAGATGCAAATAGATGGATACAGACTGGTGCAGAATTGCATGTTTTATTTTTTGTAATAAAATATGGAACCACAACAGTGACTAATATTTTTAAGTGTTTGCACAGTAACAATAATAATATTAAATCACTAAATTATGGTTTATCATTTCATTACTAAGCATTTTCCAGCAGAACAAGGGTATATGAGAAAATTCCTGTCCAGATTTACTTGTGTGCTAACCCAAACTGGCACTTATTTCATTTAGCTTGGTTTACATCTTGAGAAGTTCATAAATATTCAGTAAAGCAGCACTTACAGAGCACCTGGATTTAAACACCTGGTCATCTGAGAACATCAATTTCACTTACACAATTCAAAAGTGCATATAAAGTTCATTAAAAACTGCTCATTCACAACATTTAACAAAGATCAATGGTAAAATTTAGAGGTGATAAAAAAGAATTATTGTATATATTTCAGAATTTAAAGCCCAAAGTCTAAGTTTTCCAAATTGACATCTAAAACCAGTCTCTGGTATCCATCCCTTGGGAATATTTGCCACTGCTTCAATATAAGTGACCTGATATTCAACCTTTTAAAAATCAGGCCAGTTATATTTAGGCACCAATCTATGGACTTGGAACCAGATTTCAGACATCCAAATTTAAATTTACTTCAGTATTTACAGAAGTCCACTCAATATTCTTGCCAACTAATAAAATTACTAAAGAAATTCAAAAACTGTCACCATAGACTTTTAATGTCCTAAGGATATAATTTCATTATGTGTTACAGCACACTCTGCTTTCTGAGAGGTTCCTGCTGTGTCTGTGACAGAGTTCACCCACACCCCTGGAATTCCAGGTGTGCTTTATCCCTGTCACTAAATAAGGAGCAGGTAACTCACCCAATACATTTCTCACAGCAGGAAGGACTTCTTGGAACAAGATTTTGGGAATGGAAAGTTATTTGCAGGGGAGGGAAAGGAGGAAGGACTTGTCATCACTTTCACAATGGGAAAAATCTACTTCACTGCCACCTGTGCAAATCATGTTGACATCTTCTTTAAAGATATAATTTTTTCTGAGATACACAAGTCAAGGTAAGAACTAAAAATCCCCCATGCTCTATAAACTCTCAAAGATTTCAGAGATTTTGTTTTATTTAAATCCACACCATCAACAACAAGAAGTAATACTGCTTTTGTCCACACTGTATCTAGAGAAAGGGTCTAGAAATTCCCCTATAAATAAGAAAAGGAGGTAAGAACATAATTGAACTGGAGGATAGATGAACTTCCAAGAGAGCTCTTTTCCAAAATAAACTATTTTATACAATTTTTTTTTATATTACTAACAGAAGCATTTAAAGAAGTTGTGGTGTCATCTCTGATGGCAAATCTGCTTCTCTCATCCTCCATCTTTAATAGAAGAGTAGTGGAATCATAAACTACATGAAGGAAAATAGCTTAAAAGCTGTAAAAGGAGCAAGAAGAAAGAGAAAAACACCACACACTCATGCAGAGATATACAGCTGCAAAAGAAGCTGTCAATAACCTGAATGAAACAGAAAAACCCCTTTGTCATCAGTTCTTCAACTCAATCACATTTGCTCTGTGTTTTTGATGTGGGAAAGGGAAAAACCTTATGAAAAATCTTAGCAGATTTTCTGTATCACTGCAAATATTTCATGTTTTAAAAACCTTTCCATCCAGACAGTTTCATTGAAAACTAATACATGTTATATATGCTTACTCCTTTATGATTGATTTCTTATGATTGCCAAATTTAAAAGTGATTCACAGCTTTTCATCCTACCATAAAATCCAGATGAAGGATATTTTCAATTCCATTAATTCTTGGAATTAACTGTAATTACTTGTAATTCACAACAATATATAATGAACATCCCCTTAGAAATGTCCAATATAAAGGGCAGAGAAATGCAGAGAACTGCAGTTGTTGGTTATTTTGGATGATATCATCATCAACACTGATAATCAAAATTTTACTGATACTTTGTCTTCTTTTTCCAAACTCTCGGAAATAAAAAAAAGCTGACAAACAGGAAAATGAATGCAAACAAAAGTATAGAGGGCAAATGTATTTCATAAAACAAAAAAGCTCAGTCATGAAGCTTATTATAAAGTCTAGTGTACTATTCAGCACTGAAGTTTCTAAAGTTATGATGAGATGGTTCATGAAAATTCTCATTATATTAATCCAGATTCCTTCTTTATCCTAGATAAAAGCTGAATCTGACATATCATTTGTGGCTAAGCAACAGTTTCTGTACTCACATATCTGAAGTTTGTGTTAGTTCCTAATCTTCTGAGCTCTTCTTCATCAGGCATGCAAAGCTCATTCTTGTGCAATGTGACTGAGTTTAAAAGGTAAAACAAAGTTTATATCCTATACAGCTCCAACAGGAAATATGTATCTGAAATTCCATTCAGATGATCAAGCAAGTGGAGCCAATATTTTTGGGTTTTTTTTGCAGAAATTCTGACACAGTTTTAAATTTCCTCTGATTAGCACAGGTATTATTTCTTAAACAAAATTAACACACATGTATTTTCTGATCCAAAGAAGTATGCTTTACTTCTAAAAGAATTTTAAGACATTTTTTATTGCAATTTGCAAAGGGATAACATTAATATTTATTTTGTAACAACATATGTTTTACTAATTATTCAAATTTTTAAGAATTATTCCAGCCTTAAAAAAAAATTTCCCTCTTATCAGAACCTTGTGTTCCTTAGTATTATAGCCTTTGCAAAATTTAATTAAAGTTGGCATTAAAAACTGGAAGCTGAAAACAGTCTTCATGCAGTTAGCAACATTTCAACTCACATATGTAAATATTTTTTAAAACTGTAGCAAGCTTTTCTTCTCCCCCTCTCTCCCATAAACTCACAAAATGATGTGAACATATCAGGGAACAACATATTTACATTTTTAATCTCCTGATTGGAACTATAGTATATTTGTGCTTAACAAATACAAACACACTTTCAGGGAGGGAAAAAAAAAAAAGCCCAGAAAGAATCCATAGGTAAATCTGAAAAATAAGGATCACTGACACATGAAAAACTTCCTGTGTTTAAGTGTGCCTGGTGCACCTTACTCAAAACTACTGCACACAAGGGATGGGCCCCAGCAATGGCTGGAACTCCAACATGGGAAATCTGCAGGGAAGTTCTCTCAAGCCAGTTTTGCCCCATGACTCCCAGGAACTTTTGCATTAAAGCTCCCTGACTGTCCAAACAGCACTAAAGATTAACTAAATTTGTCTACTCACCATGATTATGATTTTTTGTCTTACCCTAAAGTTGAAGCACTTCAAGGGTACTTTTTATCAAGTCATGGTAGTGTTGGACTTCAAACATTCTATGTCTATGGCTCCTCACTTTTCTGTGGGTTTGAAAGTAAATGCTGTAGAAATTCCAGAGCAGAAAGAATGCAGCATGTGGCAGCTTATCTTTATGTCAACACAAGACATAAATAATGCCTCATTTGGTCATTTGTTATGTTGTATTAGCTACTGATTTAATCCTCATGTCCTATTATCCACAACAGCCAGAAACTCATAAACACCATTTCAGAACCATTTGTTCTCACCAGCAGCTTCTCAGAGATTATGAAAAAAAATAAAAGGAAGAGCAGCAAAGATGAGCACTTCATGTTGCAAGTTATTAGCAGTCACAACTAAGAATGGGGACTAAGGATTAAGAGTATCAGTTTAGAATTCCGGTATATTCAGGTTCAGCAACACTCAGACCTGATCAGTTAGAGAGAAAAGCTTTGCTGGAAAGTAAGACATGACACATCTTATCCTTTTCCACAAAAGAACATTCCTGGATCAAGGTAGACATAAATCTGTATTAGTCATTCTAATCCTTACACTTTTTGATGAGCTACCAGCAAGGGATCTAAAACTTAAATGTGGAAGTTATTATGACACAAAGCACAGGAACAGAGGCATCACTTTGCACGGAATAGCTCCACATTTTCAAATGTAATTAACTTTCTGTTTCTGGAATATTTGAACCAATGGACTATAAATAAAATATAATAAATAATAAATGAACATTAAATACAGGGCATGAATTCCTCTCCTTGGACCACACTAACAGGTAATTGTGTTTATCTCATGTTTTTCAGTGATCACACCTTTTGGTCCACTTCCATTTTGTGTAAGCCAATTATTTTACCAAAACAGTCTAATCAAATCCAGTTAGTAAGTTCTTTAGTATGTAGCTGCATGCTTTAAAAACAATTCTTTGTTGTGGCATTAACATAGCCTGCAGTTATCAACAATTCATAGTTACAAGGACTTACAGTGCTGTTAATTGCAATACAACTTCCAGTGAAAAAATGTCACTGGACAANTTTGAACAGGGGAAAAAAATACATTTTGTTATAAACATGTTTTCCAATAATGGGTTGGATGAGTCCAAATAAAGAATGGGTGAGTATATTTGAAACATACATAAAAATCCAAAATGCATAAGTATGTCTGCAGCCATTGTGGTTATTTTTTGAACAGGTCTTAGAACCAAATTTAATATTAAATCTAGATCACAGCTCTTCAGCATTTGGAAGATGAAGATCAGGACAGCAGCTAGCAGTCCTTACTTCTGAATTACAATAACAATGTATCATGACATCTTTAAGAATGTGTGGTCTTCACATCATTCCTATTTTAATAGGAGGGTTCCAAAATTAAGTATGGTGGGACAGTCAGCTAATATTAACAAAATTCTTAGGCACTTGCTGTTTCTGAAGGCAAGTGACATTTCTGATAGGATTTGGTGAGCTTAAATTGAACTGACCTTGGAAGAGAGCTTAACGTCCTCATGTGCATAAAGCAGTAGGAGCTATCTATATGCACTTCACACCTCATGAACTTTTACACATTATTCATCTAAATCAGAGATCCAGATACAAAATCTGCCACTTGGGAATTTATGTGGATTTCTGATATTCCTTGGCAAATGTGGAGCTCTGAAATTAAGGGCTATATTTAAATGATTTACAGATGCAGGGGGAGCATAGTGCCATTATTTTATTCCAGATGCACACCTGAAGTGTAGATAATCATTGTTCTGCCCAAGCAGTGTTTCAAAATGCCACTCTGGAGAGAGCACAGTGGCTTGGAGACTGATTATACAGATCGTCAGTGGAGACTGCAGCACTCCTGGCCCCTGATTTCAATGAGCAATGTCATATGCTGGCTCCTCAGCTGTGGCACTCACCTGGACCAGCGGTGCTGCAGCCTGGGCACAGCTGCTCTGCCAGGATGGGACCTCCTCTAACTGCACATGCCAGGCATGGCTGCATCCCCTGGGAAATGTTGCAGGGGACGTTTTTCAGGTGATGTTACACTGTTCTGCTGGATTGAAGTGCCACTAGCATTTGAGATAAGAAATGGTGGCCGAGCTGTTGAATGGGACACTTGCACTGGAGAGTGTTTTTAATCCTCTCATATGGCCAAGCACCATTGCTACCAGCATTTATTTTGTGTCCAGCAGATAAATGGCTTTTCTGAATTGGACGATCAAATAAGACACATGGTAATACATGAGAGAAACTTCTACATAGCTATTTTTGGCAGAACTCAAAGGCAAAATGTTTTACATGTCCTTCATACAGAAATTAACAAAATATATGGTTTAACACATATTATGAAACTTTCCAGTAATATGTTAACTTTTCCTACAGAAAAATGACAAAACACACAGAATCAGGCTGCTTAAGAAACCTACAGCAATGGCAGAAATACCAAAGGGATACAGTGCCACGACTGCAATATCTAAAATAATCTTTCATGTTGGGACACTCAAATTTTAAAACTTCAAAATACAGTCACAAACTTATAGTTGAAACAGAGTTCTGAAACAAAGTTTTTGCTACAAGACTTCATAAAAAGACAAAGAACAGATCTGTACTGCTTGGCTTTGAAACTTTACACACCATGGTACGTAAATAATACAGGCTATCCTCATCTCTCTCTTTATCAACTTGCTTCTTTAATACCACTGTTCTCCACCTCATAGCTGCCTTTGTATCCCTTGCAGGAAGAGTATTTCACATCTTTGCTCAAGCAAAAATATAAAATGCTGCCCATTTGATGATTAGCAAACATTCCAGTGAGGTTAAGCCTTTATTTTTTTGTAAATATACAATAGCTAACTATTTTATTTCTCTCAATAATAAATTTGCTTTTAAAAAATACAAACATAAATGCTACTAGAGGTACTTTGAGTAACAATAACGAACTAAAGTTATATTTGAGAAGCTTTAACTCTGACTGGCCTCAGTGAGTCAATATTCCTCAGTCACTGTCTGGATGGACCCAACCCAGGGTAAATCTGAGCCCATTTAATTCCTTACTCCTTCTGCTAAAATAAACATGGAACTTGCCTATTCCAAAGAAGACTTGGTAATCCAAAATATTTGCTCTTTTTGCCACAGTGTGGGTCCATACCATGGATTCAGTTATTTGAATAACTGAATTTGACACTCCAGTGAGCCAGTGCCCAACTCAGGCCAAAGTCAAAGCAGTTCAAACAGTGGCATCCTGGCATCCCATGGCCATCCCAAAAATTCCATTGTTGCTGTTTTGACCCAGTAATGGGGAAGATAACAACCCACTGAGTCCTGATACCTCATCTACTCAAATTCTAAGACACACAAAGGATGTACCTAGCCTCTTACACATGTACTAGCCCTATTATTTTTGCACACTTCTATTATAAAAATTTACAAAGGGACTCCTAACTATAGTTCCCTTATGATAATGAATATTTTTCAAAATTTAGTGGAGGAATGATGCAATTGTTGCCAGGATTTGAATATCTTTTAAAAATGGCAAAAGAAAGAAAGAAAAAAAGCATGAAAAAAAATCATTAATACCTTCTCAGAGAAGGACAATTGGTATTGAGTCATCAGCAAGTGCAGTGTGAACAGTCTGCCAAATTTACACCCAGAACTATCAGAGAAAATAATTTTGAAATATAAAAAGAGCTCTGAAAACTAGATACAAGAATGTAAACAGTAGCTATTCTTTTTATTCTGAATTACCCACCTGACTCATTGTCATAATTTTCTAGGTAGGAGGATGAGAAAGAAAAGAGAAAAGCTTAAATATAATTTCCCTTTACTCTCTAAGTGAAGAGATGGTTGAAGAAAACACAAGAATCTGAAAGGGCACATTTTCTCTTGTGATTGCAAAAGTTGGGACGTGTGGTAAAGCCTGAGGCCTTTTAGCTGTGTTCAAATTTCTGATGTTATTTTTAAAAAGGAATAATTTGGGAAAAATTATAAGATTAAAATGTTTCCCACAACTCCCCTAACAATTTCATGCAGATATCTTAACTGCAGATCCCTCATCCTCCATCTCCTGTTAACCCTTTCCAGTGGAACAGGGAGCTCTTTACACTGGGTTGTATATGAGCCTAGGCATGAACTTAAATCCACATTTCTAGCACAGATATAATTATGCAGGGGAAAAAACCCAAAAAGAAACACATTGATTAAATTATTTGCATAAAGTTTTAACTGAAATTATCATGTCTTTAACACAGCAGAGGCTGGAGATACACTACAACTGCAAACCATTCTGTGAACACTCCTCCCCACACCCTGCCTGGCAATGGACTGGCTGCACATTTATTGGTGTAGTCGTTGCACATAAATCAGAGCTGTCCAAGGTCTAATCAGATTTTCCCTGCCTGCCAACATTCCCAAAGGCTCCTGCACCATCAGCTTGGCAGCTCCCTGAGCATGGCCCAACTGCACAGGGCCCCCAGGGAGGCTCCTTCTGCTGTGCACAGCCCCTCATGGCCAACT
>VZRX01020466.1:4368-29901 GCA_013398075.1 Notiomystis cincta
GGTGAGACAAAGGAGGGGGGGGGGGGGAAGGAGGGGAAAAGCACAGGTGTGAGAGTGGTAAGAAGGGATTTGGAAACTAGGAAAAATATGTTTAAGAACAGACTCTGAAAAGAGGGGGGAAGAAAAGGTTGAGAGTGAATGGGACAGGACCTCTCCAGGATGAAGTTGTGCTGTGACGTGGTTTTTATAAATGTTCGATAAGTCTGTCCATACTTCAGCCTTTCTAGGTACTGATAGATGTAATTCTGGTCTTCTGTTCCATGGCATCCATGCAAAAAGCAGATGCTTCACAAACGTTAAGAATTACTGAGAGATGGTTTCAAGCCTCACAGTGCTTTCTTGAGGATAAATAAATGAGCATGCCAGGAGAGATAAAGCAAATTGGCTGTTGTACCCTTCCCCAAAATCCCCTCTCCACACTCAGTGGGGGAGTTCTTCAACTGTTTTGTAGGAATGAATCCTGGCACATTAATGCAGATAATTATGTGATGAACCTGCACAGATGTGTAAGAGCAATTAGTGAAATGCATGTGGTCATAGAGACATGGCTGTCTTTTAGGGATTTCTGTACCTGGGCTAGCTAACCTAAATGCTTAATACAGCCACCTGTCTCCTAGATTAATTAGAGAATGAATATTAACAATGAAGGAGTGGGAAAGAATGCCTGTGGTAGATAGAAGGACTGGGGCAACACATGTACTGCAGGGATTTGGGAATATGGCGATTAATAGACTAAGGGAGAGGGAGAATTAGTATGGGAAAGGGAATTATTGTGTAATGAAAAGAAAATTATGAGTGGTGAAAAACCTGAGAATTTGACGGACTTTTTATGTGCATGTGAGAGCGTGAACTGAATACCAGGGCACAGTGGGACCTTTTGAATGTTACAGTAACACCTGTAGATATTATTATAGTGGTCTTCAGAATAATACCTGTAAACTCTTGATATTTGTACTTAAGAAATTTATACCTCTGGCTGTCCCCAGAATCTGCAGTACTGATGTTAAATTGTACTTTAGGTCTTCTACTCCACTAGTGGCCTTTGTGAAATAAGTCAGTGCATAAAGGACCACCCCAGCACCAGGATCAAAGCAATACTTCAGAGCTGATGCTAATGTTTTTTGGAGCATTTGGCAGCTTTGTTGACCAAACATAACCCTGCTGTCCAGTCAGAGTCCTGAATATTTGGGATGCACAGTGGACTGAGATGCTTGAGAAAGAAGTGTTTATGGAAAATGTGCAGTAATAAACGTTGTATTTCCCACTTGCTGTCAGCATCTCTCTCGACAATGACTGTTGCACATCAAAGACATCCTTTGACAACCCCTCGTTAGGAGCATATCTGGATCTTGGTACACCCAGTGTGTCCTCATCCCAAAGGGCAGTGAAGCTCTCCAGCCTCTGAGCTGCCTGCTCTCCATCATGGCACCCTCGCCTTTATTTAGCACTTCTGCAAACATTCAGTCCTTCTCTTCCTCTCCAGTGCCATCCTCAGCTCTTACAAAGCTCTGGAGCAACCACCCCTTTTTCTGAGGTGAGGAACTGTGAAAAAAATATAGATGAAAAGAATATACACACTCCTCTCATTTGAAATAATTTTAAGACATTACTAAAGGTAGGAACAAACTTCAGGTATTTATTTTCTCTCCTTTTAATGTAGCTTTAGCTCAAACCACGTACTTTATCACAGGAAAATACAGTAGTTTCATTTTTTCCCAACATTATCCAGGCAGCTAGGCTAGCTGTGTGCAGATTTCTGAAAAGCATTCTTTCTTATTAGTGAGAAAAGTCACTGAATTCAAGTATATGGCTGCTCATATGTATATAGTGAAGAGTACAGTGACTCTACCCTTCATTGTGAGACTGTGCTGAAAACACTATTCAAAAATAAACATATGAGTCGATGCATGTATCCACCAATAAAAATGGTAATGATGTCATAAGCATTCAACCTTCCCTAGTCTCCTGTAGAATATTTGGCCAAGATTTTTGCTTTCTCGGTAACTTTGTGTCAGTGAGACTAGTGGTTTTTGGTGACATCAATTGACTAAAATCCCTTGTCAGGTCAGCAACCCGTGAGAATTTTCAACAGTTGCAAGCTGGGTTGAATACACTGGTTCCAGAGAAATGATAGGACATTTCTTAAGAGGAAATTCTGAATTGCTTACCTCCCATTTTAGATGTCTGCAAGCAATGAACAAAACATATTTCCATTATTGTAATGGTGATTTTCACTGGGTGTTACTAACAAGAAGATATCTGTATCAGTCAGTTCACCTGACTTAAAGAGAGTGCTCTGTTGCTTGGAAGGTATTTTTGACTAGCTCATAGCACTCAGTAAGTATAGAGCAGACAAAATTTAACTGAATTTTGTGCTTATTCATTGTGTTCTTTTCTCCTACTCAAAGTGATAGGGAGGCTACTGAGAGGTTTAAAAGTGAGATAACATAATAAATGTTATCACTGCACTGACAGCAAAACCCACCGTTCCCTGTGTCTCCTATTCTACAATTCATATTGCATCAGCAGGAAAGAAAATTCAATTTCTTCCAGAAACGGAGGCTTGGACAAGAGTGATCTGGTCAGTAGCAGAGTAGTAACAGAGTGGGGGAAAAGAAGAAAAAATGGTTCTGTGTCAGCACCTTTGATTAATTAATTTGACCACCATCTGTGACACTTACTTTTGACATGCAGTCTACTTGTGCAGATAGGTACATACATATCAGATGCAAATAAAGATGTGTTTTCAACAGATTTAGACAAATTCCATCACCTTTTTGTCAGCTTCCTAAATCTTTTCCAGTTGTGCATATCTCAGCTATGTTTTTGCAGTACTATCTGCAACTACTTTGAAACTAATCTAGATTCTTTCATGAACAGAGATTTATCTTAACTGAATATAGTGTGTTCAAGAGCTGGGCTAAAATGTAGCATGGAACTTAAAATATTGAACTGCAGCAAAACAAATGCCACATTCAGTGAGCTTTCATATACTACAAATCACTTTCATGTCCTTTACATGCAGTGTTTATTAGCAGAGTAAATTTGAAAAAAAAATAATCTGCATGCTACTGGTTTTTTCAAAACAAAATAAATCCACAATTTTTAAAATCTCATATATTTACCTGAAGATAGCAAAATATAGAAACAATTATAAATATGAATCAGTGAATGAAAAAATATATATAAAAATGTCTTGGAGGATCTGACAAATACTATTTGAAAAGTAAAAACATGGGAATCACAACTTTCATATTCAAAAGACAGATAACTTTTTATTAAGTTACAATAGGAATTAATTTTAAAAATAACTTTGTTTATTCAAGTGTACTAAGTGTTTTGCATTAAGAGACTCCTTCAAATTTTCTGGGAAGTAATATCATTTTAACATAACTTTTGCTTTTAAATATTATGCATATCTGTAAAGATAATGAGAGAGCCCCTAGTTTTTTTCTAATGAAATATATTCAGTTAAGGAGTTCTTGTTACAATAAGATTGTGTTTTTATATTGTGAGGTATGCCTGTAGACTCTGCTTATTCAGCGGATCCACTCCTTGCATTTAATCCATGTCATATCTAGTCCACTGAATAAAAAAATCTGTTTGGTTAGTTCTCATTCATTAAATCTAAGGGGGAAAAAAGAGTGTTCATGAGAGATTGTGGTATACTTTTCTCAGTTTTATTTCCATCATCAACAGAGCTGTTAAGAGTTTAATTTGTAAAAGCTTCTTATTTTTTCAGGGACATAAACAAACAGGATAGTTTCATACTATTTCAACGTTCAGAAGCTGCTATATTAGGATTTTAAAAAAAATCAATTGCATTTGCTATCTTCATCTTTTTATTTAGGATAAATTAACTACATATAATTTAAGTGATGGATTTCCTTAAATGAAAGAAAGCGTGTGAATGAAGTTACATAGTATACAAATTCATAGTTTTAGTTTGCTTATGCTACAAAAGAGTTTGAGTGTGAAGTTAGAGACTTGTCCAATATATTACAACTCTTAATCTTAACTGACAAGTTAAAAATTGAAGCCAGTAATGTTGAATTGTCAGTGTTGTACATGTGTGTTTGTGTAAAAATAAAATCTAAGAGTTTTGAAAATAAACAAGCTGTTGCAGTTTCAGTTAGTTGATTGGTCATTATTACAATGAAAAAAATCTGGCAGTAATGTTAAGTTCAATCAATAAAGTATGACCTCAGATTTATTAAAATGAAAAAAAAATATAGACATTAAGCAGTGAAGAAATCAAAATTTTTGGTGCGGAATAATATACTAAAAATTAAAAAATAGGCTAAAAAATTTGGCTGATGTGCCAAATAATTTGTAATGCTTTGACCTAACATTATGATTGGAATGGAACAAATACAAGACAAATGAAGAGGTAAACCAGAAATTTTATTAAGAGAAACAAATAAAAATATCCCATTCTTCTCTAAGGATGTATTGTAATCATTAAGAGACAGAGATATATGTTTAAAAATTTTTGTAGAATTACACATTAATTAAGCTTAGTCATGTTCCTTTTGGAGTAATGGTAAAGCTATTTTTGACCTCAGCTGCACCATTTCCCTACATTAGCAAACAATATTATAATCTCTATTTTTAGCTCTGATGAAATGCTGATTGTCCAAAAAATCTCTTAGCCTGCTTCTTTTTTTTTAAGAGGAAAAAAAAGAAAATTAATTAAAATGAGCAAATCTTGTTCCACCTTCTAAGATAAAAAGTGCTTTAATGAAAACATTTTTAAGAAAAGCATTAAATGTATACTTTCTCTACTTCAAAATATTCTCTCATTTCGTTTTATTCCATCATCTCTTTTTCCATCTGCATCACTCTCTAGGTTTTTCCCTCAAGAAGACTTCTCAGGCTATAATTAGCCCAAGCAGAATGAACATGTTTCTGGTACACAAACGAAGCTACTTTGGGTATCACAGCCCCACGCTGCAGAGTAGTACCCTGTGGATGCACTTGCAAAGCGCTTTTTTTGTTTCCCCCAAAACTGCTGAGCACCAGGAACTTGCAAGATACTAAATGCCCTGATTGCTCCTGCTGGGGTTTCAATACACTCATTGCTTCCCTATGTGTTCAAATAAGAGCAAATCAGAAATCTGAGTGCAACATTTTGACCATGGCATTTTACTTTGTTATAATGAATTTCAGAAGTGTGCTTAAAATATTTACTGTATAGCTGTATTTGCAAACTGATATTATCAGCATGCTTTATTGTGTCTTTCAGTCCCTAAGAGTGAAAATGATGTTTTGATATAATGTCAAAACAAACAAACAAACAAAAATCCAAATTAATTTTCATGATGCACATATGCATATGTTATTGGTCAAATTATATTGGTGACAAAAAATCTGCTGTGATACTTGTGGTTAGACAGATGAATACTTCCTTAGGTATTGTATCATTTTTCTCTGATGAATGCAGCACAGGAAATAACCCATACCTTTTATTTTTACAAAACAATTTTAGCTTTGGTCAGTTACACCAGTCAACTTCCCTCCAGTAATCTTATCTGGTCAGCAGACAAGCAATATTAATAGCTTAAAACTAATCTGAACTTTAAGTCTTGCATGTTATATAGGATGAATTAGATATTTTGGGGGTTGCAAAAACCTATACCATTGTGGCACCTACAAAAAATTTACTATAGGGGGAAGAAGTTTTCGGGGACCTCTAAAGTGAGAATGTCAGGCTCAAACTCTTGTGAATAAGAACCATAGCAATATGAAATAATGATCTTATACAATATGTACAAATAATTTTTTTTCCAATTTGTAATCTAAACCATTTTAAGACAGTGCTTTACCAAAAGAAAAAAAAGTTGCACTACTGTGCTCTACTCTGTCTTTTTCTGCAGCCCAGTATCTAAGCAAAATATTTAACGTAACATTGACTCTTCTCAATAGCTTTTTCTGGCCAGTAAACATGAGACAGATTTATCAGTAACATAATTTTAGTAGACTTTGACACCTTATGGTAGCTAGCAACTTGATCCAACAAATGCAAGACTGAAGATAAAAACAAATTCCTTGCAGAATAGAAGAGGGTGTAGTCAAACTGATACAGACAATATAAAGTGAATTACAACCCAAGACCTTATGCTCAATCAAACTGAGGAATCAACTTTCATAGGCAACAGAAGAGAATAAGAATGTTGTAATCGTAATAATAAGGAGAAATAGAGAGAACAGTGGGAGAAATGTGATGATATTTAATCATACTTTCAAAAAACCCAAAAGTGTTCAGTTAGTTGATCTTTACTATCTTTGTCTTTATTCTGATTTTGAAGATTATGGATAATATAAGATGTGAATTCTCCTATTCCTTTCCATATGTTCCTAGAGCAAAAATAGTTTCCCCTCTTCATATGGATTTCTCCAAATAAGGAATGAAGAAGCTGTAAATTAACTCCTCATTACTACACTACAAATGCATCCTTCCAATATGCTGATTTGAGGGGAGAGGAGAAATGAGGAGACAGCTCTTTGGAAAACTCTGTTGAAATCTGTCTTCCAGAAATTTCCCACTTAATTACAGATTTTTTTTTAAACAGCATTTAATTATTTGTGTTTATACATATGAAAGCAACAAAGAAAACAACAACAATAACAACAAAAACAATCACCAAAAACCCACCCCAAAACTGAATTAACTGGACTTAGCAGTGATTTTCATTACATTTGTAAATCCTTGATTCTGATAAGAAGGTAGTACAACAATGAGATAGGATGATCCTGTCCAAAATCCCCCACTACAGGACAACATGATTTAAACAGCAGAGCTGACCAGATACGAAACCAAGACAAGAATGTCACAGAATTAAGCAACAGATCTGTGAAGACAGACACAACACAGAGCTAAATGTCCTTAATGGCACGTGCTCTTGTTCAGACCTGTGGATCTCAGGAAGTTATCTTTGGGAAAGGTGGATTCTACCTTCTCTTTCTGTTTTTATGACTTCTTCAGTACCACTTATACTTTACAGTAAATACAACATCTGTTACAAGATGTAATAACATCTGTTGCAAACTAACACAGGCAAGTAGACTGAGCTAGATGCATCAAATAATTCAGAATGACAGCATTTATGGGTGTCTAACACAAATAGATATAATAAAAATTAACAACAAACATGGACTTTTGCATCCACTAGGACATTATTCTCTACTGCTCTTCTCTGAAAAAAAACCCCAACCAAATAAAAAACTGAATTTCCTTCAAAGGACCATGCTGTAGCTTTATGGAAAACAAATCCCAAAGTATGGTATATTTGGGAAATTAGATATGTGAGTATGCACATATATGCTTAGATTTAAAGACATCAGGCATCATATTATGATAGTGCTCTATTTAATATCATCATAGCCTAGAAAGTGCTAATGTTTTTTTCTTTTCATATATATAAATTTTTGTAATTATGTTAATATTCAAATAGTTAAATGTATTTTTGTCTTGTTCATTCAAAAGTTTTGACTTTTAGACACAGCCCTTTTTTTCACATTCTATTTGAGTTCAAAGCCAGGATCTGCTTCCCCATTGTTTTATAAGAAGTCTTCTGCAGAACAAATAAGTCATACAATTAATTGCAAGCATGGAGTTTAAAAAAAGTTCCTGACCTTAAAAGTCAGTAAACAGAATTATCTATTATGGTCCTTTTACTTTTGTCATCTTTCCTTACATTAACAAAATGTATCCATTATCTCAACACCTTTAGCACCTCTTGTTGATGCCACTACCTTTCCTGGTGTCTTAATCTTGTTTATTGAAATCCTGAAATATTTTATTGTAAACAAATATGTACTTCACAAGGTTTTCAATGCTAGATTTTCAAACATATTTATTTTAATTTCCCACATGTAAGGTTTCTTGTTTCTACATCGTCTTTCACACAATCTCTGATTTATCTACTTCCTTGAAATGTATGAAAGTTGCTGTATGAGCTTACTTAGGGCTTTTCTCCAAATTCACTGTATTCTCATTTCATCATTTTGAAAGTTAACTGTTCACCAGTTTTGAATTGGTGCTAAGTAGAGTTGAATTTCAACTTTGTATAGTGTGCTATCTGATTATTTGATTCCCTGTCTTACAAAATACAGACAATTTTTGTAGGATTTTTTTTAGGTGCCTCTTCAATCACACAATAGTTCAACTTTCTGTTTAAAGAAGTTTTCATCTTCCTGGATGCAGAGTAAAGCTTGAAGCCCTGGATGCTGTAAAAGTAAATAAGAAAATTACATTATTTCATATTACTTTGAATCAGTGTTTTGGTTTGGTTTGGTGGACTTGTATTTTGATTGTGTGTTTTGATTTTTTTAAAAGTAACTTGGGTTTTTAGTACAGTTTTAGGTTTTGACTAAAGTTTCATCTTTTGAGTTTTTATCTTTTATTTGCTATTG
Organism: Notiomystis cincta; assembly: GCA_013398075.1. Lineage (NCBI taxonomy): Eukaryota > Metazoa > Chordata > Aves > Passeriformes > Notiomystidae > Notiomystis > Notiomystis cincta. The sequence continues at coordinate 12,784 of VZRX01020466.1, forward strand.
ATGTCTCTTATAAATGATTATTAGATAGATAGATAGATAGATAGATAGATAGATAGATAGATAGATAGATAGATAGATAAGTATATACAATTAGGTAATAATTCAAAACATTAGAATCCAGAAAATAGAAAAAATAGGACAAGGCTGCAGCTTATGATATGGCAGACTGCCATTAAGGACTGAGATTTCCAGACATGCTGGACACCCTGCTTGAATACTCTGTCTTCATATATACATACCTAGATGGAAATGGATAGAGAATAAAACAATATCTCAAGAATTGTGTACCATTAGATACTGGGTGCTACCTATAAATCCTTGCAATGCTAACCTATGCTGCAAAATTAGTTCTAGCAATATAGGTATCCTGACTGGCACCCAGAAACTGTTTCTGTGCAAAGATATCCAGTGAAAATGAAAGCCAAATAGCAAGAGTCACATATTCAGCTAGGAAAAGCTGAGAAACTGAAGGCATAACTTACATACCTAAATACTGATATGATAAGAAAATGTGTGCAGTTCTCTAAGTTGCTGTTGGATGACTCCAGAAAGATTTAGAAATTGTTTCATTTCTATATGGATAAAATGGAACACACAGTTTATACATCAATATTAACAACACCTGAGCATCAGCAAGCACAAATAGAAAGGAAATTTCCTTTTTATGTCATGCCTGTAACTGCTTCTATTTCTTTATTTATGGAGGGGCATGTGCTGTTAACTGACATTAATCAGAAAACAATACTACCATTGGCAAAGAAGGTTTAGCAAATGCTTTGCTATACCCTGAGAATATGGAGTTTATTTATTCCTAGTTATAAATACAGAATGTAAAGGCTACATAAAAGTGAAATGAAGTGAAAGAATCCATGTAGATGACAGGGGAAGAATGCTCTCAAAGCATAAATGTTTCTATGTTTCTTAAAATATAATAGAAATCTGAGTATTTTGTTCGTTCTAGACTTTCTCATTTTCAAGCAGTAGCTCAACTAGAAACTAAATAGGTGATTGCATTCTGGTCTCTTTTTTATAGTTGCTTGACACTGTTCAATTGTGATTTAATGAATTTTCTTTGATTTGAAATATAAGTTTAGATATGCAAGCATGGGTATACATTTACCTTATCTAATACAATGGGATCATTACCAAAGTACTTAGTAAAAAATTATGGCACACCAAATTCTAGTCCATATTTAACATTCATTTTGTCTATAACACTTGGAAAGCATGTTTTGTCTTGTCTTGGTATTTGTTCAACAGAAACTGAAAGGAAAAGTGCAGGAGTCACCTCTACCTGTGGATGAGTAAGTGGAAGAATGAAATAAATTAGGCCTTAAAGCTTTAGAGCATGTGGGACTGCACAGCCTCAGTAGACCAGGGCTTAACCTCTCCAGGTTACAGCAGGGGTTACAGCAGGTCTGTAATTCTGGAGGGCTCTTAATAATGACCACTTTCCTGCAGTGCTAGCATGGTTAGTGTCCAGTTGGTTATAAGTATGTGTATCATGTACTATGTTATTGTTAGCTTTTGGCATGTTACATTTTAGTTTGGTACAAAAGACAATGTGGGGCCTCTCAGGGCCAAGCTTCACAGAAAGGATATCCTGTCTTTATCAGCTTGGAACAAGACATAATAAAATAGAGTTGTTGCAAGCACCATCAGAGATAAAGGTGAAATGCAAAAATGCATCTTCATTTTTTTGGTGCCAGATGTACCATTGTTGCTGAAGTTCTGAAACCTGACAACACTGAAATCTTCAGTCACCCATCTTGTCTACAGCCATTTGAGATTCCAAGTGTCTCCACGGCTACATGCCAGAAGAACACTTACATGGATGGATGACCTTACGTTTAACAGCAGTGACTTCTACTGTTCTGTGTGAGTGCTGGGTCCTGCCTTTTGCTAGTGCTACCTTACCACACCACTAGTCAGTGGTGAGAGACTGGACAGAGTGAGAGACTTGTTTTCTGAAGTTTAATAAGAATCTAATCCTCAGCTTTCTGGAGAGAGAAAAAATAAAAACGGAAAGAAAAAGAGAAGAATTATCACATAACTGAATGGTGCTGGTATGAGACACCTCCACTTCTGTTGTCAAAATATCCCCTCAGTGTAGAAGATAGTTTAACTCATTCATAGGAACTGTAGGTCAAATTAATTAACCAAGGGAGCCTGACTTAGTACATTCAAAATTGTTTCACTCATTTAATAGTTAGACAGGAAGACATTAAGTTTTGCCACATAAAGTTACTTTATTGGATGTGAATCTTGAATACTCAATGAATTCTATTCTGCCTATTTTTAAATCCTACTGCACAAATGGGAAGCAATATAGTCTGTGTTTTATAGAAGATTCCTTTGTTTGTTCCTTTTGTTGTAAATTCCAGTATTTTTTCCCGATTTTTTTCACCCTGTGTAGAACTTAAGTTTTCTCTAAAATCTATTAGGTTTATCTCTACCTTATGGAAACATGTTGAATATGTTGGGTTTTTAATATGGACTATCTACCCATACTCACACCACAAATTGTGTAAAAAAAAAATGAACAAACAAAAAAGCCAAAGCAAAATAAAAACTCTATTACATGTTTCCTGAACCAAAAAGTAGCCAAAGAGTTAATGTGAATTCCAACTGATTTCCTCATCAGTCACTAAATGAGAAATAATTTCAGTGTTTAGTTATTGAGGGATGGTCAGCCAATATAAGTCAAGACCTATTTTGGCTATAGGTGAAGTCCAGTAATGTTGCTAGTAAATACAAATAGTTGCTTAGTAAATACACAATACTTGATGTAGTCATCTGGGCTGCCTTTTTACACTGTAGGGAACAGTTTCTTCTAGAGTGGACTTTTTATATACTGATGTCCATAATAAATTCCTAAAAGTGCCTTTTTCTTTCCTCTACATATAAATGAAGTTTATCTTGATTAGCTCAAGCTTAGGTATTGCAGATACCTAAACCTACCTGAGTTGTATTTACTATGGGCTGGCAAATGTTTCATTTTGTTTTCCACTCAGAATAGCATGCCTTCATATATCTGCAGATCAGCCACCAAAATCTAATCCAAAAAAGTAGCTTTCAGCCTTGCAACACACAAATGCCTATGATCACCCTTTGTTCTCCAAGGGTTAACTGCATGTAACATTCACAATAACCAATAGATCATCAAACTCCTCCCTCTGTTGAACAAATCTTCTATGCTTTGGCATATACATATTAATCTTAATCTGAACTCTATCTAAACATGATCCAACTTCCAAGTTTCTTAGTGTCTACATTCCCATCTCACTCAGTCTTTCTTTGGGTTTTATGTCTCTAGAGCTTGGAACAACAGGATTATTAGTTTGAAACAAAAGGGTTATTACTGCTATGTTGGTGTATTTATTGTTTGCAAATAGAAGAATTTTGAAGAGCTTCAGACTGAAATGAGAAAATGGTATAACTTTAAAAGTTCATAGAAGAATATTGAATTGTGTCAAAGTATACCTCCACATTTTCAGTCTGGAATACTCAGACAGGATGTTTCTCTAGAAAGAAGATAAAGAGGTTCAAGGTATGTTTCTAGAAACAGAGCAGAGGCAGAAATAATGACTTTCTGGTGCTTTACCATTGTTCATTTTATGATCAGTTGTGGAGAAATTTAATGTGAGCAAAGAAGTCTACTTAAAGCAAGGAAATATGTAGCTTTGCAACTTGAATGATCGTGAAGATGTGGTAAGACATAACTTGATAGTAATTGTTCTGAAAAAAATGACAGTGGTTTTGTACTTGACTTTCATAAAAGGAGGATATTTTCTTTATAATTATCATGGACTGTATTATGAAATATTTGACTTGTAACCAACCTGCAATCTTAATATCAGATGAAGATAGCTGTGGTACCAACAAGCTTGTCCTTTCACTCAGTTCTACTTCCTTTCAATTCTTGCTTTCAGCTATGCTCTCGTGGCTAGGGAAAGCAAAATGTATTTTAATATTATTTTGCAACTGAAGAGAACAACAGCATCTTAATGGAGAGAACAGCAATATTTATATGGAACAACAGCATTTATGTTTATATTTAAGAGTATACATCTATGTCTTTAGCAAACAAAAAATTATGAGAAGTGTGGTTAAACAAGCTCAGTATTATCTTAAGCTCCTCAAATAATGCAACAGCCTCTTGCCAGCATAGCAGTTGGTCTGTCATTGCTCCCACTTTAGCCAGTTTCTGGAAATGATGAAACATGGTTTTCTCACTCAGTAAGAGATACATTAATTCTGAAATTATTTGATAAAACAAACTTCCTTTGTAACTTCATTGTAACTTGAAATCTCTTCCCATTGCTTTTTTCCCAAGGTTTGTAGAAGTTGTCTTGAATAGCTAGCCTTTCCTCCACAAGATCCTCCACAAAGGATGCAGAACATCCTTTTAACATTGAAGATGCATTAGAATTATAAGCTAGTTCCCTTTATGGGTAATGATGCATGGTCTTTCAAATGAATGACTCCTGTCTTGCTAAGGACAACTGGCATGCACCATCCTTACATTTCTATTTTTCTACACTAAGAAGCCCAGATGAAAAGTATAGGCCAGCTCTGATTTAGACAGCTACAATCAGATCTGTAAATCCAACCCTCCCATTAGTTATCCTTCCCAATCCTTTTCCCCTACAGAAATATTTTGATTAGATGGAAGGCAAACCAAATTTCCTATGTCTTTGTATTGTATATTTGGAGAAAGACAACAAATATTTTTTTGTTCCAAAGTTTCTACCATTGGTATGACTGTACCACTAGGGACTAATTTGACCTTGTGAAGAACATCCAGCCAAGGTTTGGCCACTGGATAATCACTCCAGTGATTGTTTAATCAATCTGAAGCACAGCAACAGAAGCGGATGGATGTCTTGACAATGTTGCCAGAAGTCAGACATGCCAATGAGATAGGAGACATGCAGAAAAGAAAGAAATGAGGAATGGAAGGCAAAGAGATTGAGGAGAATCACAAAAAAATAAAAACAAACAAAAAAAACCATAAAATGCTGCTTCTAGAAAATCTCTAATGTGATTATGAAATGAATGGGCAAGACAGATTTTTCACGGGATGTGCTTAAGAGTGTATGCAGTTAGAAGAGGGAAACCTCAGTAATACAAACATCTGTGGTTTTGTTTCTGCATAATCATGGACTACAAAATATGCAAGCAATATTTTGGAAAGGAAGAACTAGCAAATGAGCCACAAACTGACAAACCATTAGCAACACAGACTTCATTCTGTCTTTAATCAAGGCTCTGAAACAAGAGCAGATACAATATAATAATCCTTATGAGATTCCCCTAGTTATTATATAGGATAAACCCCTGAGGTTTTACCCTATATCTGATGCTTACACATAACTAGTCTAGTGCAACTGTACACCCACTTTTCTGGATGAGTTCAGTTTAAACAGAAGTGAAGAGAAAGGAGATTTTATTTTCTCAGTAAGTAAAAAATATTAGAGTTGAATACAAAGACAGTGGATTCAATGTACCATATGACAGGCCAAATTTGCCATGCCACCTGATTAGTCAACCTGATTATAGTCTCCAGGCAGCTTGCACATGTGACTTAAAATAGCATCTCTAATGTCTTTGTAGTAACAGACCATGTCAGGAAGAAATTCAGTTGGTTGTTTGTATGCAAACGACAGTTTTGTAGCTCATAATTCATAACATCCTAAATTTAGGGAGGTGATCCACCTTCCCTAAAGATTGCAGGCATCATGATGTACTCACCATGACACAATCAAATGAAAAGCAGAAATAATGTTACAGTTCAGATGAGTCAATTAGAAATGCCATCTTGCTAGAGGGCACCTTTCACCACAGTCTGCATTGCTCAGAAAACAGTTCAATTAGACAGATAATGTAGTCCAAACAGAAAATTTCCCAGCTGTCCAGTTTAAAGACCAAGTTTGAAATTGGTGTGCATCTTATTTTAAATTTGATTATAACATGGATTTCTGCCGAAAGGAATAAAGGCTCTTTTACAGAAATATTTTAATGATATACAGTATTTTCTTCAAGACTTAAAGGACAGCATAGAAGAAACCATGAAATTGAAGGTAAGAGAATTTAAAATGAATTGGTTTAGACGGAAGTTTTATGAGAAGGAGTGGAAACAAAAAAAATCTTTTCCTTTCTGTTTATGTTAAGGTATTGCTGCTTCCAGCTGGTTACAACATTTTTGGCCTTTGGTCTTATGAAATGGTATAAATGACTCTAGCTGAAGTTGAAAGGTCTCAAAAAGAGTCAGTAACCTCACAGCATGATAAGCTAGGAGAAAAGCACCTTTCAGAGCTTTTCTGTGTTCTGTGATACATGAAACAACTATACTTATGAAGCTTTCATTTTGCTGCAACTCTTGGGAAAAATATACTGCTGTTTGAGTCTATTATCACCCTGTTGGGCTCTCACTTGTAATAGTTTGCAAACAGTCAGCCTAAGAGAATATAGGTAGAAAACCTTCAGAATTACCAGCCCTGCGCCTCTAAGGTGGATGATGATAATTTTTAGAAAAATTTATTACATGGCATCTGATGCCTTTCTGTGTGTTTAACATGCTTCATTATTCCAATATTTTTTCCTATTAAATTATTTCCTAACAAACCTGGTTTATAAAAATATTGGTATAAGTAAGCTAGCATGATGCGCAATGATAAATTATTATCAGGCCAAGTGTGCATGAATTCTCCTAAAAGCTGGGGACATACTGAAAGACCATTTATTTCTTAACAAATATCTCAAATTCCTGTCCCAAAATCAGGAACAAGACATTACATCACCCTTGCCTTTATTGATCATTAGTAAAACAACTTCAGATGATCCCCTAAGGAAACAAGGCTCTTGTGGCAACACTGGCTGTGTGAGTATGGTATGTATATGCTATTAACTTAATTTCAGTCACTTTCTGCTTGATCAATTACTTCTGACAGAGAGCTGGGAGTACCAAAGATATGTAAGCTCTTAGGGCTTTCATAAAAATTGATACTTGGGAAGAGAAGACCCTATTAATATAAGTAAAAGAAAATCTTTAGCATGAATTCAGCCCATCATAAAGGCCAGGGAATGCAGAGGGGAAAGACTTATAAAAACAAATCAAACCAAATAAGCAGCTTTGGTAAGGCTAGCAATTGACTGCCTGCTGTGAATTTGTCAGTACAAGAATTCAATTTACCTGACTTGGTTATCTTGTTCCCACCTACAGTTTAGGTAAGAGTTTCCTCACCAAACTGACCATCTGAGAGTTATTTACCCAGGTCACGTTGGCTATATCTGTAGTGCTGAGTAAAACATGGCTAAGGACTAGCCATGACTAATAGCACTGTTCACTCTCCAGGAAACTTAGGTACTTTTTTGAGGGCTGCTTCTACAAACACATGAAACCTAGGTGTAAGGTATCTGATACAGACAGAGTTCAGCTTCAGATTTTAATTGATTCTGGTGCTCACTTAACAATTTTAATGTCAATAGTTGCATCCCCATTTTATACAGTGGCTTTGGCTAGGAGAAAATAAGTTGTAAATCTGAGGCACTCCCAGACAGCAAAGAATTAAGTATTTTAAGTATTTATCTAGTGTTTGAACTCAGTCCCCAATGATTTTTTATTTCACAACAGGGTATCCAGGGTCAGTGGAGCTAAAAGACATCTCCAGAGGATAAGATGAATTGTGCTAGAAAAGACCTACCTTTGCTGTTGATGAGAGTTGAAATGTCAAATGCAAAAAGGTTAGACTAGACAATCTGATTTTAAACAGTTTAAATTAGGTATGATGACTCCTGTCCTGGAAGCTACTGAACTGTTCTCACAATACATGAGTTCCTTATACAGTCAATGATGAAGGCTAGGTTTTTTTGAAGGTACCATAAGGAAATCCAGTTAAGCTTAACTTTGCTTGTTAAAGCGAATGAGGCAAAATCACCCTCTGGTGAAACAAAGTCTAACTATTGAATATCCAGGAAACTTAACCACTTGCTTTAGAAAGATAGCTTCAACAAACTCAAGGCATTTATGTGTCTAATAAAGATGAGCATTTCATTCACATTTCATTAGTTCTTGTGCTCATTGAAGAACCTTAACAACATTAGAGTTGTTAGATTTTAGTATTTAGTATTAAAATTAATGTTTAAACTGTAATTTTTATAATCTGTTACCACCATAGCAAAAATTGCAAATGATACACAGGAGAAGGCAAAATATGTCTGATTCTAACATGTTCAATTTTCCACCTATGCTGTTAATATAATTGGTATTATTAAGAACTTGTCTTATTTGAGGAACCTAGGAACATTTTCCAGCTAGTGGATCCAGGTGTATGATCCAGCTGCTTTCTAGTTGGATGACAGCAATTACAGCTCTTTGGATGAGTAGAGAAGAAACTGTGGTGTAGTCTTGCTTGGCACACCATCTTCATACTTCATGCTGTGAAGATTTAAACAGAAGTTTAGGAGTGACAATTTTTGTGGTGTGTGTATGTGTGTATACGCACACACATCTGCACACATATATAAAAATTCTTCTTTAGGAATATCCATAAAACATTATATGAGTTTTGCAAACAGTTTGTTAGCTAGAAGATCATTTACAGTAGAAGAAACATGCAAATAAATAATACAGTAGGAATCAAACGAGCTACCTGAGAGAACAATGAGGTCTACTTGATGGATCTGCTCTGAACAGCAGATACGTCAGACTGGGAATAATAGCAGAAGACAAAGAAAAAAAGAAGAAAGAGAGGATGCATTTGTACCAGATGGAAATAAAATTGCTCAAGGCTGCAGCACTGTGGAGGCTTGGGAGAAATGGTAGCATTTTCCTGTCCCTGGGAAAGCTTGGAACCGACTCCAAAAGGCAGTACTCTGGGATGGTCGGTAGCTGAAGTTTACTCAGTCCCTATGGCTAACATATACACTAGGAAATCCTTGTGATCAACCACAAGCAGACTTCAGGAGTTATTTAAAGGCACATTCTAAATTCCCCTCTGACTTTTTTTATGTCTTTTCTACCTTTCTAATTCTTTTTTCTAATTCTTTCACTGAGCAGTTTATCCTCCTTTGCTAGGACAATCTTGTTTCCTCCTTTAGGCATTTCTGCAAACTTTAGCAGAATCACAGATAACAAACAGGTCATAGGCCCATTAAACCAATGGCACTCCCATTAAAGCAATGATCTTTCTTTTGGTTATCATCTGGCTGCCAATCATCTAGGGCAAACCCTGAGGCTATAGTTATATGAATAAATGAAAGGGATAAGGGCTGGTCTGCTGGTCCTGATGGCAGCAGCAAACACACCCACAAAGATAAAATAATCTCTCATTCCCACACAAGATGGCCCTTGCTTACTGCCCAGCACAGGAAAGTCTCTGTCCAGTGGTATTTCCTAGACAGCATCTAAACACTGTCTGACAGAGCCTCATGAAAGACTGAAAGCAGAAAAGCTTGTGTGCTAGCAAATCACATTGTACAGATCATTTGCTAGTGGTGCCTGAGCATATATGCCCTCATCCTGTTTATTCGTGCTACAAACATAACAGCAAGGTTCAGGCATGACTGAGAGGATAGAATTTTTAACAATCCTGGTTCCTTAATTATCTTAGGTTATTACAGAATTTGTATCTGTCATATAATAGAAGTTGTCAATATGAGGAGTTGGGAAGCAGAGCTAAGAAGAAAGAAAAATATCAATACTGTTCACTTCCCCCTGTATATTTTAGACTTCCTTCCAAGCCTGTTTTTTTCTCCATCTCCTTCCTCCAAAGGCTTGCTAGAAGAAAACAGAGGGAAACAGCAACCTTTAATATAGAGTCACTATTTCCAATATAAAACCAAAACCAACCTCCCAAAAAAGAACAGAAGTGCAGTTATGTAGAAAGTCCTACTTAAAACATATAAAAAACATACCTTCTCTGTTAAATAGTGGAATTAAGGAAAAACCCTACATAATAAATACATTGCATTATAGAAAACTATGTTCTTAACATATTCAGAATAATTAATCACTTTTGTGACATGTCACTAGTCTTAGCTATTGTATGTCACAGAATACCTAGAATATTTTTAAGTATTCACAAGTGGCTGCATTCATCAATTTCTGTACTTTAGGAAAAAAGAGCAGACATGCTGGAAAGTGGATCTATGTTTGTAACACAATTTTTTCAGTAGTGCAGTTTTTCAGTTTTGTCTGGAAACCAAGAATTAAGAGGTTTAGCTCATCACAGATTTCTAAAGAATCTGGTTCAGAGCAGCTGCCACTGTCACTGCTATTTGAAGGCTGAGATTCTAACTTACAAAATGTGATTTTATCTTTCTCAACATTTATATAAGAATTCAATAGATTTTTCAATCTATAATAACTGGGATCATTCTTTCACTCATTGGAAAGGAATAGCTACAAATAATTCAACCAAAATTCAGTTTTAGTTGGCAAAGTTTTGTCTGTAATGTATTATACACAATATTTTCTCTAATGAGTTCAAGCATCCTTCACAGATAAATATGATATTAGGCTGTCAATTCCTCAGCCAAAACTATTTACTAGTGCCACTCTGCAAATTTCAAGGAGTCTGAAGTGGAGTAAAACTGAGCCATGTAGTTTTTGGTTTCTGGAGAACCATTTGCTTAAGATAGACAGAAATTTTAGGGTAAGTGAAGTAAGTGGGTGCAAAGTCAGCCAAAATGAAATTACTTTTCTAAACAGACATAGCAACAGTTACTGCACATACTTTGTCAGTTCTATAATTTTACTTTCTAAAACTAGGAAAGCTAGTAAGTTAAATAATAGTTTTTTGAAAGTTTCTCTTAGCAATATTTTGATAAAGATGTCACTTGATGATGACAGTGCTACTGAAAATTTTAGAGCTGCCATTAAATTAAATTAAATTAAATTAAATTAAATTAAATTAAATTAAATTAAATTAAAGGTTCAGCCTGGAGAAGACATATATATTTATCTATGAAGCTATAAATTATATATTAATAATTGTTTCAAATTTACATCTGATGCATCACTCCACATCTGCTAAAACTACCTCTATAATAGATTCCAGTCTATAATCACTCAATATTACATGATTTTCCACCAGGAAAAATATTAACAGAATGGATGTATTGTAAAACAAAGACTGAAACAGCTTCTCTCTCTGATTAGGGGACAGTTGAACATGATTAGCAAGTCTCCTAAAAATTTGAAGGACCAGAGAAAATCCTTCAAAAGATGAAGGTTTATCTGTGTCTGGAAGCCTGGGCTTGAGATTTTGTTGAAATAATTCTGATATAAAATGAATAAAATAGAAGAGCAGACCAAGACAATGCAGTTAGAACTTCAGATATGGAAGTGGTTGTGAGGAGACAGTAGAAAGAGGAATAATGTGAGAATAGAATAGAGAATAGTCCAATTGGAAGGGACCTATAATGATCATCTAGTCCAATTCTCCCTGAGAGTTTCCCTCATCCATCAAGGATGAATGTTTAATTTGTAAAGTTAGATTTACTTTGTTGAAGGTTTCTCTCTTCCCTCTACACTGCTGTAAGAACATGGAAGTAGGTCTAAACAATCTGTTTAAAATTAGTTGCATTAGAAACTCAGATGACATTAACAGCTGCTTTTTTCTGTTATTAGGGCAATGAGTGCTTTACTAGGGGTTTTGAGGTTTTTAGGTTTTGGTGAAATAGATGCCATAACACAACTTTACAATTGCACAAAATAAAACCTTCTGTTACATTTTAAATTTTCAGTCTCCTCTTTTTTTTTTTTTGCTTTTTCATTTTTCAGGCTTCTACAAGGAATTGTATTTCCCTGATATATACGGGTTGATGCTGACTGTTCACATCAGCTCTTATATATAACTCATTTTTACTTTAGCAGTCTGAGATAGTTTTGCTTGTAATTTTTAGATTTGCCAACAAGGTAAAGTTATGAGGTAAAATTCTGTAAACTAATATATCTGTCAGTGACACAGATGAGATAGATCTTAAAATTAGACTGGGAGTGCTGTACTGGGTTTTTATGTATGATTTTGAAGTTGTGATGACATTTTCCATGCAGAAGAGCCCCAGGTAAATGCAGCTTTGAAACATGCTTTTTTTGCACTATGTCCAAACTCAATATTTAGTACAATACACACTCAAATGCTTGTTCATATAGCACAGTTCCAGCTACATAGATGGATCTTCCTGTTCAGCAATTCTTGTATATATTCTGGGGTTTATGTATATATTTGTTCTTCTGGAGTGATGAAAATTTCAATCTGAGACACCCATAAGAAACAACTTTACAGTATCTGTAAATATTTCAAAGCTACTGCTGAAAATTAGGGAAAGAAAAACCCAAACAAGCCAAGTGAAAAAGAAAGGCTATTATTCAGTAATCCAAGGTACTGCAGATAAAACTGATTCTGGTGTATTTTCATGGTTATTCAAGCTCTGAGAAATCAAACGATGTTGAAACAGTTACATGTCAAAATATATAATCCAATAAATCTAGCTTTTTAGGAATGCAGGCAGAATCTACTCTGCTGATTATATTTAAATACAAGGCAAATCTCTACAGGACAGCTGGGTGGCAAAGGGTAGGATGTGTCCCATCCTTTCTTCCACTGTCAGTGGCAATTCACAGGTGGCTCTTTGGTGTAATTTAACACATATTACTAAGGAAACTTTAAGCTGGACAGAGGAATTGTATCCCAAAAGCTCTCTCCAAGGAGAGTCTATGATGACTAGTTCAGGTGCAATTGCTTACATGACTGATGTCTACAATATGTTGAGAGGAATTTTACTCTAAAAATCACTATGGAATGAAGGTTCATCACTTTTGTATACCTGGGAGTTTTAAGTGTAAAAAAATTGACACCCTTAGGAAGGTTTCAAATGAAACTCGAATTTGTTAATGTAGATATTAATCTCACATGTAAAGTAACCTATTCATAGAAAGAATAGTTTGTCTTCCAGTTTTAATTTTAAAAAGCAATGCAAGCTGGTACTATTTCCAGCCGTTTCCAAAGTAATGCATTAAAAAATACAGAATATAATCATGTTCTCTACGCAGCTGGGATAAAGTGGAAGTATTAACTCTGTTTTATTTACAGTTATGAGTGCAATATTAACTTTAGCTGAAATAATTTGTCCAAATATATCTTTTTCAAAAAATTCCTTTCTTAATTATCATTTTGTCCACATAATGAATAAGGACTGTTTGGTTAATTTTCATAAACTCAATTTTCATGCCTTAAAACTTAATATAGTCTTTAAAAGTATTTCTACAATTTAAAAAGGATTTATATTTTTTTTATATTCTGAAGAGATCTAACATAACACTTGTATTAAAGTTAATTTCTTCCATTTTTACATGTGAATTGTTTATATATTATTATTTATGTTGTCTTTTAATAAACCAGTAAGGTGGTATTTGTTTAACTAATTTCTTAAGCTTTAAACATAAGGCCTTTGGCACATCCTGAAATAGGAAGAATAACCCTTTGATTATCCTGAAGCTGTTCAAAGTTTAATGTATGACTGGATGTTGCAATTATTAAGTAACCACTGAAGCATTTCTAAAATAAAACCCCTCTGTTTATGGCTTTTCCTCAAAAACACACCCTCATAGAAAAAAATGTAGAATCCAGCATTATTAATAGCAATAATTGCCATTTTGTGCAACTGGGAAAGTGCTCTCTGTCCAAATGTCATTAAAAGCACCAGTCTAAGTCTAATTCTGGAAGTGTCCAACTCCATTATAATTCCATTATAATAATTATGTGTAGACTTTATCATTCATGCTTCCTTACCATTTTGAAAAGCTGAAAAAAACCCAATCCATATAAATCATTAAATATGATTTAAATTTGTTTTTGGATGCTTGTGTAGATGTCAAATTAAATTAAGTTTCAAAAGATACATCTGCTTCTGTCTGAAATGGCATACCTCCCCAGTTTGCTTCTCAGCCCTCATCTCCTTATCATTCACAATATATAAGCATTAAATAATTTATGGTCTTTTTTCTGGACAAAAAAACCCAAAACCAAACCAAAACAAACAAACAAGCCCAGTTTCTTCTGCAACAAAGCCAGATATAGCTTTGGGGACAGTTCACTCTACTGACAGTTCTCATATTTTTTAGGTGTAACACTATACAGCTCTCAGCAGAAACCTTTGTAGTCTACTTGTGCATGCATGCAAATGCATATCCACACCAGAGATTTGATAAAACAAATCTGCACAGTGCAGAAACAGTACTAGTTATTCTATCTATTATCACTAGTTATTATAATAAATATATATATAATTTATTATTATATCACAACACTAAAAAATCTTGAGAACTTTCAGCTTTTTTTATGTTGGAAAACATAAAATTTTGTCCTTATCTTGTAAAAGATTTGATAACATTTTCCTACACTCCGTTTTTCATGTTTTGCTTGGTGGTGCCAAGCCATAGGAAAAAGGGCAACAGGCAGAGGCTGATGCACACAAGTTCTACCTAAATATGAAGAAAAGAAAAACTTCTCTACTGTGCAGTAGACTGAGCAGTAGAACAGGCTGCTCAGAGATGTTGTGGAGTCTCTTTCCCCAGAGATACTCAAAAGACATCTGAATAAAATCCTGAATAAAATTCTCTAGGGGAGTCTGCTTGAGTGGGGAGGTGGAACTCAATGACCTCCAGTGGTCTCTTCTAACCTCAGCCTTTCTGTGAGTGTGTGAAAACCTTAATGCATTTTTTTTTTGTGCTTTAGTACAGGCTGTAGAACAATATTAAGGTCATTAGGGTGAAGAAAAATGTCATTCAGACAAACCTTTTTTTTGTATTACCACTTTGCCTTCAGAGAGGATTGAGAATGTACCTGGGAAAGGAATTCCCTGAGGCCATTCTTCACCTCTTTAGAAAGGTGTTAGTACTTGTTTCTTGCTTAGTTATCTTACATTTTGAAAAAGGGGCTTCTGCAGGTAAGGAAAGGAAAACTTGATATTCATTGTTTTCTGTGCATGAAGTTAACTGTCTGAGCCACAGCACTCCTGACAGCTCATATGTGAGCTGAGGGCCCAGAGCTCAGATATGATGTAGAATGCAATGTAAATATTATTTAGCATGAGATCCAGTGTAAGATGAGTTCATTTTTAATTCTAATCATCCCAAATGACACAGAGACATTAACCCTACAAAACATTTCAGCACATATTTTGTTGAAGAAACAAATATTGTGAACTATGTTAGGTCACTTATGTAAATGAGATGTTTGAAGAATGAGAAAATAAAGTACAAAGTTGTAGATTTAATGATAAGATCTTTTCTTTAGTCCATGACTGCTGAACCATAAAGAGATAACTTTTCATACCAAATCTCACACTTCTGGATCCTACAAAACAGCATCTTTTTTTTTGGCTAAAATGCAGTACCTGGGATGCTCTTTCAATGTATTGAAATATACTGATTACTTATAAATCAGTAAAATTATAAAAACACCCAAATTTCTTAG
The DNA here is from genome assembly GCA_013398075.1 of Notiomystis cincta. Lineage (NCBI taxonomy): Eukaryota > Metazoa > Chordata > Aves > Passeriformes > Notiomystidae > Notiomystis > Notiomystis cincta. The sequence continues at coordinate 28,269 of VZRX01020466.1, forward strand.
CTATCACTGTTGAACACTGCAAAAATATAAAGAGATTTCAGCTGCTTAGTCTTTCCTTCCTTGTTAAATATTGCAGTTAGGTATTTCTCATTGTAGGTGCTGACAGTAATGCTTCAAATTTCTACTTTTGACTAAAGCTCAGTTTCTGATGAAACGGAAATTTAATTTTGCTTTAAAGAAAAAAAGAAAAGCATGAAAAACCACACATGTTGGGACTACAGTGGAATTTGCTAGATTAAATTTTTGTTGTTCAAGACTCATGTCTGCTTCTGAAGGAGGCCACTTGAAAATAGTCAAGTGTATTATCACAAATTAAATTCATTTTGTTTATATGATATATTGATAAATTAGGCTCTGTAGTCAGGAGTTAATAGTTACAGTTATCATTGGTAATGCTGCTCATTTGTGGTACTGAGGTAAAAAATTCACTGCCGTTTAGATTTGGATTTATCATTTGATTACTCCTAGTATCTATCCATAGAGCTACATGCAACCAGGAAGCATAACATTACACCTGCTTCCAAGAATTATTATCTTCTAACAGCAGCACCTGATGTCTGAGGCAAAGCTATTGTCTTTTTAATACCCAGATATAAAGTGCTTTCAAACTATCCATACCTAGTGAGCCAAGAGATTCAAAATGGGTCAACTAATTTATTTCATAAGTAGTTGCAGGACAGGGATGTCTATGAACTGAAAATTCCTGTACTAATGTATTGTAGTTTAACCAAGTGGTTTAAACTAGGACATAAGGTTTGTCCCAAAGGAATTTTCTTCCATCATAGAAACAAATGAATGTTTAATCTCATTCACCTAAAGGCACTATAAGAGATGCTGAGACATACAGAAGTAATGTGCAAAAATAATAAACCATGTGTAGTACTGTACTCTTTGTACAACATAAACACAAAACTTTATTGGTAAGTTATGCTACATTTTTGTCCTTTTCTGTATATATGTAGTTTGTGTAGAGAGACAGAGATGTTAAAGTTGGCAAGCATACAAATCATAGAGTCACTAAATAATGGTTGGAAGTTTTCCGGAGGTCGTAAGAGTCCAATCTGCTACATGAAGGAGGACTGCTACTCCACTCCCAGGTCAGGGGTGATGTCTGAAGCGCTCCAAGGACAGTCCTGACAACTCCTAGTCTTGAACAACCCTCCTGACTGAACCTCCCAAGACTGCACATGTGGCACTTTCGCCGCATCATCTGGCACTTCTGTCACCTTCGTAGCGGCCCATCAAGTAGTTAGAAGCAATCACTAAGCTCCTCATTAGCGTCTCTTCCCAGGACTACCCAAGCTCAGTTCCCCCACTCCGTCTTTATTGTAGGGTATGTTTTAGGCACCGACAATTTAGACACCCACTACAGGACCACTTTCCCCTGTAAGTGCGGGGCCCCAGAAGTCCTTGTCGCCTGCCAGCTCCCAGTGTCCAGCGGAGGGGCACTGTAATTTTCCTCGTCTCTTGGCCACCCTTCTTGTAGGCGACCGGCCAGTGACAGGATGCCCCGGGCCCGCGGCACGGCCTCTGCCTTGGCGCCAGCCCCGGCCCCATTGCCCGGGAGCAGCTCGATGCCTCAGCGGGTGCAGACCTTGGTCCTTCCCCGCAGGAGGTCACTGCCAGCCCCGCC
>VZRX01020466.1:31663-73128 GCA_013398075.1 Notiomystis cincta
CATACTGGATTTATTTCGGAATTGGCTGGCACTCCCCATACCCCCAGCTCTGCTCATTCCGTTTGTTTCAGGAAAAGGGTTCCCCGTTACTTGAGGAAGGGAGTGATCCATTGTGTGCTGCCTCTTTAAGATGCTATATGTAAAGTTTGGTTGCTAGGTCTCCTTGTTTTTTTTTTAATGGATACCAGATGTCGGGAGAAAAAAGCAGTTTATGTTCCAACAAGCCTACAGAGTGGATGTACATTTCTAGCTGTTAGCAAAACACTTGCTAATTACAATGCTTCCTTCTCTTTAAGGCATGGATAACTCGCAGAGAGTCCTTGTTGCTAAACCGTGACTGAAAGTTGTGGTACCAGTGCTATTTTTTTTTTTTTTTTCAAAGAAACGGTGCAGTAAATGTTGAAAATTCAACTAAATTCTCTAAATACCTTAACTGAGAATGGAAAGAGCTAGTTTTGCTTTTTGTTTTCCCTATTTGAAAGCTAGAGAAAGTAACATCCAAGTCACGAACAGATGGCATCAATCAGTCAGCACAAATCCTGCCTAATGTCGGTGTTACAGTATAGTACTCTACTCAAATGAACATTAATTTTGGAAACTAAAATTATTTTTAAGGAAGTGTGTTGGAGTAGTTTTGTCCTTGTGGTGTATTGCTTCAGTTATTATAAATTTGTATTTCTGGAGTGGCTGGATAAACAAGTAATTTTTAACTCATTTATAATTCTTAGATAAATGGAAAGGTTTTTTATTTTATTTAAGAATTTTAAGTAAAGCTTCTGATAACTGTCTGATAAGAAATATCCAATGGATCACTTCTGTTCTTCCTATTATTCACTAGGCACACTGCTCTGTCTTTACCTCTGGGCTAATAGTGGTTCTTTTCAGTCCTGTTTAGTCTATTTTGCCTTTTCAGTAGTGTATCAATCAGTCTTTCTCCTATTTTTTCCCTTTGCCAGCCCACCCTCTGCCCACATGCATGGGAAAGGGGAAAATTGCCTCACGTATTCTTCTTCTTCCAGCCGGCGAGTAGGAGGTGTTTTATGATACCTTATTCCTCTGTAATAGGGAAGTCACAGATTTGCCCTACTACATACAGTTACTTAAATCTCTTTTTAATCCAGAAATCTATGTATGCAATTTACAGGGAAAGGCAGTTTTCAAGAAAATAAACAAGGTTTATAACTTTGGTTGGAATTTAGTTTGTGTGTACTTAATGATTAGGGTTACGCTTCCCTCTTTTTTGATAAACCCTGGAGAACAACTGGAGTAAAGGCTCTTCGAATTTTTTTAATTCCCATGCAAGCTGCTGATGTGGTACAAAGAGCTTATGGATGTTTCTCAAGCTTTGGGAAGGGAAGGGAAAAGCTTTCACTGTCTGTGGGGGCACAGCTTCTTTTGCTGTGGGAAGCGATACTCCATGACCACCTGGAACTCAGGGAAGCCAAAACTCACCCTCTGCTCCAACCCTGGGTGCTGTGTAATAACCACCACAATGTGCTCTATGCTCCCTGGTCCCCCCAGATTACATTTCTGATGCCACCTACCATTGCTGCCACTTATCCTGATTTTGTTACCAGTCACAACCTACTTGTTCCTCTCAGTTATTGTGAGCAGACCCCAGGGCTTCCATTTTCCCATAGAGACTGGAGAACAAAGGTGCCTCTTCTCTGGCTTTCTCTTTTGATTTCGTGGTACTGTTTCTTGTGGGGTGACCCAGTGGCCTTGCCATACTTGCTCCTAAGGCACCTTCCAGGAAAACAAAGCTACTGCTTGAAATTCCCTCTGAAGGGTGTTGGCCAGCATCTCAGGCCCCTCATTTCCCAGGTGAGTCCTTTAACCATGAGCATCTCCTCCACCAGTGCTCCTGCTTTCCCCACACTGCACCCTGGGAAGAGGATTTTGCCTCCTGAGCAAAGAGAAGTGCTGTGAAGCCTGGAGGTCAGGACCTATTTTGGTCACACTTCTCTCTCAACATCTCCTGCAGACCTTTTTTGGGAAACTCACTATGCAGTGACTCCATCCTTTTGCAGAGTCACTGAGCAGAGAGAGACTCTCCTAATGAAGACACCAAATTACTCTTTGTAGGATCATAGAGATGCCTTAGGAGGAAGCTGTAGAGTTTTCTTCAGTGATAGACTAGTAAAGAGTTAGGATTAATGTTTTTAACTCCAATGAGTGTTTCATGTAACAGCAGGTAGAAGAAATACATTTAGGAAAAATGGCTTCTGAGGAAAGGAGAAAGATGTCTCAGTCATCCCAGCTTCTGATGTTAACAAACCACATGTATTTTGTTATAGTGAGTGATAAATTTCATCCAAAGCCTCTTCAAGAGTCAGTTGTGTTAGCTTTTTACTACTGGTTATATTCAGAATACAGGCTTCTAATTCATGTGCTAAGAATCAGGTTGCTAGGTTTAACTGACTGCCCTTCTTATCCTGCAAAAGTGAAAATTCAGAGTCTAGTCTGGGCAGTTTGAACATGATCCAGAGGCAGATGCCTGCCAGAGAACAACCTGTTCAGATCCTCTCATGACTCAATATTCTTAATTCAGTCAGCTTTTCCCATATCAGCTATAGGAACCACCTGTTACACACCTAACAAAGTATCAGCTGCACAGGTAATAGACAGAACAGCCTTGTCTCATGAGCTGCACTTGAGGTTCACATGCATGGAATATGAATTTCAGGATATTATAATAAAATAAAAAATTATTCTTTCTCACACTGTCCTTGTTAGTGTGGACCCAGGCTAAGGTAAAATGAGAAGAGGGATTGTGATTGCAATGGGTTTGTCTGCTTTAGGGGAAGGTAGCATTTGAAGTAGGAGACCAGTTTTAAAAAGGGTTGTATTCTTCCCCTTGGATGAATAATCTGGAAGGGAAGCAAAATCAATGCTGTTGAAGGAATGATTAAAAAAAATGGTTTTGAGTGCTCAGCTGTAACCAAACAGGAGGCGGTGTGTTTTTTACTTTCGACTCCAAATGTTACTGCATTTCTAAATCCCACGTTCCTGATCACTGAGGAAATACATAGTAATGCTTTTTCCCTAAAAAGTACTACTCATCCCCTTTTGGAATTATTTTCAACCAGTCATGAAACTTGAGTATTTTATTCCACAGCATTCCACAGCAAATTACTTCTACTTAATTTGAGACCAGTAAAAGAAAGCTCTATATATGATGATATTCAAAGAAGATATTGAAGAAAAAACCCAAAACAACCAAGACCAAACCCAAAGAACCCAACCAAACCAACCAACACCCCTTCCCCTCCCCCACAAAAAAGCAAGAAAAAATATAACACATAAATCTTTTCCTACAGTGATTAAAATTTAAATGTTAAATATGCTCTCATTTGTATAATATATGTGTGTATTTGTGCATGGATGTGTGCTTGCAGATGGATGCTTTAGCTGTGAAAAATGAGAGATGTGTTTCAAATTATGCTGGGAAAGAAAAAAAACACTGATTTTTCAGTTGTTGACCATTCTAGACATCTGTATTATAAAGTGAAGAATGTGGAATTATCGAGATTATGTTAGAACAGAACAGTCTAGAAGGAAATGTAACCATCTTGCTTGAAAAACTGTGTAGCAAGCAAAAGATTACAAATGCATGTTTCGTCTGCTTTAAAACTAACATTTTTTGTCTTCCAGAAAAATTGTCAGTAAATACGGTGGAAATGAGTGCAATCTCCTGTGAATATTAGCAACCTCCCCACATTTCTATGGTTCTACAGTAAGGTAAAAAAAATTCCTCAGGAGAAGGAAGATTTAACCTGTTGTGGTTAAAAATTGTGAGGAAAGATGTTCTAAATACTTTGAGAAGGATCAAATATTTTATCATCAGCTTATTTTTTCATCAATCACTCCAAATTCAAGTTGTCAAACCCAAGAGAGATACCTGGAACTTCAAGAATCTGAACATGATGTAGGTAGAATAGATATATTCTTACCTCCTTTCCTAAGAAGAAACTGTCACTTTGACAACAATCTTCAGGTAGCAAAGTAATTCAAAACCAACATTCACAATTTTGACACAATTTTAAGGCAAGCGTCGCAGCTTAGCTGTTTATTGAAGGCACAAAGTGAAATGGAAGAAGAAATATACAGCTGCCGCAAAAATAACAGGAAACCAGAAGAAAAAAGGGGGTGGGTTCTTCCTCTTGATCTGAGTATGCTCAAGATAAGAGTAAGTGGCAATGCTTTGGTAAGTAGTTGCATAATGGGTGTCCTGCCATTTGGAACATCCTACACACACACATACACACCCCAGGTATATTATATACACACACACACACACACACACACACGCACGGCATCTTTATCTCTTTGGTAATTTTGGAAGTAGATTCTTAATTTTTCAGGCAGACCTGGAGTGATTTGAGATCCTGAGTAAAAGGACTTTTAAGTTTGTCTCAGGAAGGAAGGATGCCCAGGAACCATGGGCACTAGTGTTTCACTTTGGAAACACTTTTCCTCCTTCTCTCCTTCTGCTTCTTCTCTCCTAGATTTTCATTAAACTTAAAATTTGTAAAAGTTTATGTTGCTGATCTTAGGAATGAAAAAAATAAGTTAGAAAGGTAGATTATTTTCTAAACAGGAATTATTCTGTTACAAATTGGGAGATTTATAATTTCTCTGAGCCTTTCCAATTCTATTCAGAAATGTAACTGCTGCAACAGCAGTCTTAAAGGATGGCAGCTACCTCCAAACTCTAGCTCTTCATAAGTTTAAAGGTTGACTTTGGTTTTGCTCATTTCTCTTAGGCAAGAAAAATGAGGGCTTTTTGAAGAATATGCAGGAAATCTATAGAACAAAAATCTATATCCTCCATCTGAGTACATTCAAAGTTCTTTATAGTGCATGTTCTTTTTAAACTGTGCATGCTATGCAGTATGTACAAGTGTGTAAAATATTAATACTCCTAAAACTTCAGAATTTTGACAATCTGGAATCTTCCTGAAAAAAACTAAACCCCAGATGCCTGAGCACTTCTTTATTTCCTTCCATAAATTTGTATAAATTACACAGAGACACAGAAATCATGAAGGACTGTATCTCTCCACACCTGCAGTGCACAAACAAGGAACTCATTCTGGCATGTCCTGACTTCAGCCTTGACCAAAAAGGAGTAAGCACAGAAGCTACTGAAATGTGGTCACCAACACTTGCCCAGCAAAGGGAACCTGGGCATTGGATACCAATCTGTGATGGCTTTTGTTTCTATAAAATTTACAGGATAGTATTTTTCAGTGAGTTTGGCTACCTTAACACTAAAAGAAATACTAATTATTTAATTTACCTTACTATTTACTGCTTTTTCCTTGGAAATATGGCCAGATACTCAGATACTGTAGCTATGGCCAAAAAAGATGTGATTAGGTTTAACTGTTACAAGTATCAATTTCTTTAAGGGGTAAAGAGCTTCCATGAAGTGTTCAAACTTAATTGAAATGTTAACTGATATTTGTGATATGGTCTCCTTTAATCTAATATTTTTTATGTGTGACAATTAAAGAGAAGTAATTTAATCCTATGGTCTCTTTTCACTCAAGATGATCTCAGTCACCTGCAGTTCTCATGGTGCACAGAAATGTCAATTACCTTGGAAGTAACAATAAAGATGAGCTCAGTTCTGGTATTGAAACCTGCTTTTCCTTCTTCATTTAAATACTGCAATTAAAATAATATAGTATTAAATAAAATACAAAAAAAAAAGCAGTAATTTTTAATATATTTGTTTCTCTAGAAGATACAGCTCTTTCACCTTTCTGTGTTGAATATGAAATTAATAGGACTTTTTTCTGAAGAAATCAATACTCATGCTTGTAAAGACAACAGGTGGTAAATACTAAAATGTAGCTGCAAAATGGGCTTCAGTTTTACCTCCTGTGAGTAATATGGCTTTGGGGTTTGGGTTTGTTTTAAACATGATTGTGGTATCAGAGGAAGTGGTGGGATCTCTCCTGTGTGCCTTTACTAGAGCAGATATTTCTAAAGTGTCTTCAATTTAACTGAAAAGATGTTTCAGACTAAACTGATGCCTTTTTTTCCCTAATTCAAAGGAGAAGGGAATCGGTTTTTTACCAGGAAAAATGACTACTATGGTCAACTGATTCCAGTAAGTTTGAAGCAGACAGTCCCTAATTGCTGATGCATGGTGATGGCAGCAGCACAGATGGAACTTTACAGCAAATACAGGACCACAGGAAGAGTGCCAGTGCAAAGGGAAGGTGGCACATATAGTATAGAAAAGATACAGAAAAGAAGCCAGGGAACAGAAAATAGGTTGCCATGAAGTCCTTTCAGGAAAATTGTGCAGGGAGAGCCATAAGGGGAAGATGACTTGTAGTGAATTATAGGCTTGTGAGGGAATAAGACCTCATGAGTTATTTGGGACTCTTGGAAAGAAAGTTTTTCTTAGAAAAATATTTGATATTCTTGGCTGTCACTTCTTTCACTGGCACTGTCTAAAATAGCTAGTTATTCATTATCAAATGACTAATTACTATGATAGTTGGCATTAAGTTAAACCAAAACAAAACACATTACCTCCATCCTATTCTAGATTTGGTAGGACAAAAGAAGAAATATATGGAATATAAGGAGTTTGCTTTTTTAAAAAAAATATATATAAAGCATGCTAGCTCTTTTATTCTTTCCAAATCACTAAAATAACTGATGGGGAAGTAAGAAGTGCCTTTGAAAGCTTTATAAAGTGATACAGGTTCAGAGATGAGGTTTGAACTTGCACATATTCTCAATGTGCTTCTGTCACAGACTACATACACCTATGTACACCTTTGCTTTCAGGAATGTACACATTGTCTACATACTAGTTTTTCAAGCCCTGTGCTTATCCTCATCTTTTCCATATATGTCATTGCTTGCCTGTTGACAGGACCCTGATCTTCAGAATTAATTCTTTATCTGTTTTAGTTAGATCCTGTTACAGCATCTCAGTTTCAGGACTGGGCAGCCATATCACTGCAGCCAAAAGTAACTTCTGAAAGCCTTGGATTTGACTGTCAGAATATGCTTTGTAAGCAATGATTATTTAAACTTGGCAAAGTGATGCTTTTAATGGCTGTGGTTTGTTTCTTTATGAAAAAACAGTAGTATTAAACTAATGGATATTGCCAAGACTAGCCAATCTTTGATATTAGATTCACTCAGTATTGGAGTGTAAACCAGTTATTTTTTCATCTTTTTCTTCAAGTGTACAAATTACAGCAGTCAAAACAAAATCTGGGTTGTTTTTAACAAATCTCGGTGTATTGATGGTAGGTGCAGTAGGAACTGACTGTACATCACCCTAATTTCTAAACAAGGTGACAATGTTCTGAAAAAAAACCAAAATCTGGCAATTCCATTATTTTCAAAGCTGCAGTCAGGACATGTTTAAGATGGCTTCCAGCAATGCAAATATGTTGGCAAGATAACAAACTATTATCAAGCATTTATGAAAGTTCACATTCTTGTCTTCTAGTTTGGATAGATGCTGTGGTCATTTGTGTCCATAGAATTGTAAAAGAAGCTGTATCTAATATATCTAAATATATACAGAATTTGACAATTAGAATAATTGATTTCAGAGAAATTATGCCTTTTGTTTGTCTCATAGACCGCTGGCTTGTGTTAACCAGCCAATAAATCTCTGTATATTGTCTAAAAACTAGTTTTCCAGTTTAATTTGTCATTTTCTTTATGACATTTTCTTGCAGTATATTATTTACTAGCTATACTATTAACTTCAAGTTTTGTTCAGTGAAAACTCCCACCAAATGTCATGTTTGATGTATTTTTGGATAACTAAACATGAGATTTGGTTTGCCCAACTCTCAATTAAAAGTGAAAATGGAAAAAAAATTAGAGTATTATTTTTTTTTTTTTTAAATTTTACTAGCCTTATTGTGTAATACAAACAGACACTGACACAATTAATGAAATCTCTGTTACAGGTACTATTGTCATATTATTACCTAAGTTGCTGCTGATAATCTTACAAAAATAACAGCTTTAAGAAAAGCAAACAAAACACAAGTGGAATAATTTGATTTCCAGAGGCCATCCAAATTCCAAGTGCAACACTCATGCCAACAAAGGAAAGTTTTTCTTTTCCTTTATTTTGAAAATGTCTAAGTGTTTTAATTAATATTTATTCACTTAGTCTCCTGCTAAAATAACCAGATCCACACTTCTTATTTTTAATTTTCAAGTCAGCTTCAAATGCAAGGAAGCAATCTACAGGAAGACATCAGTTCTTATCACTTTGTGTTTTTCAGGAGAAAAATTACCTCCAATGAAGCTCCTTGCTGTGAATACATGATTTCCTTTACTTCCTGACAAAATATGAGGTTATCTTCTTGTTTTGCTTTGCTTCAGTAAAAAAGAATTTAGTAAATATAGAGTATGTAAGTATAGAGTATGTCTCAGAAAGAAACCAGAAGTGGAAATTAGTGAATTCTCCACTTCCATCTCCTCTGAGGGACATACAAAGACAATAATGGAATAGGAGTGGAGGATGGAGTTCCCCCCACTGGTTGTCAATATATATATTTTTCACATCTTGAAGTGTCTGAATACCAGCAATAGTATTCATAGCACAGAATCACCGAAGGCTGAGGTTGGACAGAACCTCTGGATGCCAGCTGGTCCAACCTGTTTGTTCAAAGAGTGGCAGGTTTATCAGGTGTGTGTCCAGATGGGCTTCTTAAAATATCCCTAAGGATGGAGACTCCACAGCCTCTCTGGGCAATCTGTGCCAGTCCTCAGTCATCCTCACAGTGGAAAAGATTTTCAGAGGGAAACTCCTGTGTTTGTGCACGTTGCCTCTGGTCCTGTCACTGGGAATGACTGAAAAGAGCCTGGCTCTGTGTTCTTTGCACCCTTCCTTCAGGTATTTGTACACACTGATGAGTTACTCCCTGAGACTTCTCCACACCAAACAATCCCAGCTCTCTCAGCCTTTCCTAACAAGAGATTCTCCAGTCCATCTTTGTGGCCATTTGTTGGGTTCACTCCAGCATGTCCATGTGTCTCTTGTACTGAGGGGCCCAGAATTGGGTGTGGTACTCCAGGAGTGTGCTCACCAGTGCTGAGTGGAGAGGAAGAACCACCTCCCCTGACCTACTGATAACACTCCCCTTAATGCAGCCCTGCACACTGATAACTCTCTTTGCCACAGTGCCACATCTCTGCCTCGTGTTCAGTTTGGTGTCCAGCAGGACACCCAAATCTTTTCTGTCTGGATGGTCCCCAGCCTGGCCTTGGTGCCAAGGGTTATTCCTTCTCATGTGTAGGACTTTGCACTTCCCCTTATGGAAACTCAAATGCCAGTGCCTGCATTTTTCTTTTTCTTGTAAAGAAACATTCTGGCTTGTTTGAAGTAGTTAATATTCATATTTTTGCCACATTTTGGAAAAACTAAGGTCACTGCTTTTCATGTACAGATCAGTCTGTATTTAACTGCACTTGAGGAGTCTGAGATAAGGAGTACCTGCCATGGAGTTTGCTATATGTGAGTTGAGTTGCACTAATTGACCTCATACTGGGTTAGAGAGTTTTAAACTCCATTTTCTATTTCTCTCACTTGTGTATTTGAGTGTATTTCTTTTTTAATGTTTTAATATTTGAAACAGCTAGAAACCTTTAATACAAAGGAATTATATGTATAACAAAATATTTTTATTATTAGTTCATATTAAAAATATCTGCAGAGTAGTCATATTGAAGATAAGAATGACAGTTGAAAATAGAAGTCTTGATTCAGCAAACTATTTAGTGCCTAATTTAGTTTTGAGACCTTGACAGTCCAAATGAATTCAATGTCTAAGCTGTTTCAGTAACATATATAGTACATTTTTATTATATATTGCATGAGAAAAATCAGACCTAATACCCTCAGTTATTTGTATTAGACTCATATTTATTTCTAGGTACAATCAACTATGTAGCTACTGAGCTACCCTGCAGTGCATCTCAATTATTTCTATTCATCTAATCAGTAAATTTATTATTTTTGGTACCACTATCTGAAAAGAGTGCTACTTAGCCTTAATTAGAAATTCAGTTACAGGTTTGGGATGCACAAAGTGAATTATTTAGAAACTCTTTTATTTGTTGTGACAGACTGAAATATCCAATAATATTTGTTTGGCATATGTATATATATATATTTATGTATGTGTGTGTGATTAGATCACATACAGTATTCAACAACTGCATACTTATGTCTTATTGCATGTTTTGTGCTTATATGTTTATATCCAGCTGATTTTGGGATTATGTCACATCAATTTGCTTAGAAAACAGTGTTTTCCACACTAAAATGTTGGAATTATAAGTAGCACCTAAACCCTCATATTTATTTTGTAGCAACATACATTTTTTCCTCTAGATGGCAATATATTGCAAGAAATATTGTCAATCTGTTTGCAGTACTTTTAAACATTGAATTTGGCAGTCTCCAGGAGGTATTTAAAGTGAAATTACTCATTCTTTTCACTTGAATTTTTTTCAGAGTTGATAAGTGTAACATATTATATAATTAAGAAAATCCTATAAAACTGGAAGAAGTAAATTATTTATACAAAAAATAATCAGTTATAGTACATTCAGTACATAAATACTTGCCTATAACAAATGGTCACATGGGCTTTTACATCAAGATAACCTGTAAAAGGATTTCCCAAATATATTACTATTTTTCATATCAATTACTGTAGGAAATGTGACTTTTACTTTTCCATATCAAGACTTTGAAATTTCATATTGACTCATTACATTTTCTGGTTTGATCACAAATTAAAATACAGTATAGCAAAAATAATTTTCCAAACAATGAGCAATACTAATATGGAAAGTTATTAGAGGTAGAGATGCTGTTGTAGAAGTGATGATTAAAGAATTTAGGAAGAACTAATCAGTCAGGATAGGTACTATCTTTCACACATGAGCTGATATAAGCAGGGTGTTAAAATAGACATTTTTCTGGGCATCTCAGTCAAAAACTTGTCTTTTCCCCTGTTCATTCATTTTAAACCTGGCTTAATCTTTTTCTGTTCTAGTGTACCATAATAAAAAGATAGACTGTATTTTCTTGAAAACATTAAATAGAAACTCAGGGGTTTCATGCACATCTGGAGCTCATATATTTTTATATACCCTTTTAGAAAATACTGTGTGCACCTACTGAAAAATATATGAATTGAGACACTATTTCAGCTATATAACACACTTGAGATATCCTTGTTTCTAGACATGAGTTTGACTTTTTTCTCTATAAAAGTAAATACTGATACTTTATTGGAAGACTTTAACCTTCTTTCAATTCAGCAGAATCTGACAGAGCAGTAAATCACCCCAGAAGGTTTATTCAAAGTATCTTCCCCTGAAACTTCCAGTGCGGATTCCTGAGGAATTACTCAAAAGAAATGTTTTCCCCCTCACTTTTGTTAAATGAAGAGATGATCTGGTGATATGATCCTGAGCATGCTGAGGAGAAGCTCTACAGCTGGGGAGCTCAACCAGCTGTGAAGTGTGGGCATCAGAAAAAAATGGGAGGGGGCAGTGAAAGGGGGCAGAAATAGCAGTTTTATGGCAAAACGTCTGCAAATGTTTTTAAGTTAGTTATACACTTTGCCTCAGGATAGCTTTGTGGGTTTAGGGATAGATTTCTCAGCACTTTATATTTACCCTCTTGAAAAAGGAAGTGTTGAACTGGTATTTTTGGCCTTCTGGATCTGATTAGGAGAAATGCGGGGGTACCTGATGATAGTAAATATAGAAAGGAAGGCACAGATCAAGACATCTGGGATTTGGTGAACACTGATAGTGGAAAAGCTGTGGGCATTTCCTTTCAGATTGCAAAAGGATGAACATGAGCTCACTGTTGACTACAGATTTTAAGATGACTCAAGCAAGGAAGACAGTAGAAAAAAATGCTACCTGATTTCACTGTAGCAAACAGATAAAAGCTGCAGATATGTGAGACTGCAGTAGAGGAGTTTGCTAGCTGGTTTCTTTGAGATAAAAACCTGAAGGTTAAAAGACTAGTGGAGGGGATGAACTGTAAAGCATAAATAGCCTAGGGAGGTCTGTAGATCTTTCTGTGGGCAAAATACTTAGGAAGCAAAGAAATTAGTACAGGAGGAATGGAAAAAGACAGAACTCCAGGATGCCTCTTAGCTACTTGGAATGCAAAATTCCCAGTTCAAACAGTGACAGTTTCAGAAATTGCCACCAAAATTCAGAATATCACACTACTGTGGTGTACTCAGACTTCTGGAGTCTGCTTGTAGTGTCCAGCCACAAAATACTTCAAGTGCAGGCAACACTGGAGCTGAGCTATGTGGTGAATTCCTGGATGTGTTATGGAAAGAGACAGGGTGTGACACTGTTGCAGTGCTGTATCTTCTGCAGAAGATGTTGGTGTTTAATCGGCAGTCTGAATATGCTTCATCCAATACTTCCTTATTAAACTCCTCAAATGCTTACAAATACCACATTTGTCTTTAGGAGTCGGTCAACCAGCTCCTGTTGCTGCTAGTAGGAAGTAAACATCTCAGTACTTCTTGATAAAACCTTGCCCTTGACACTGAGAAAAGGATGCACGTTTAAGGTAGAGCTCTTTGGTGATCTCCAGCTGCTCCATGAACCCTGTAGGACTTACCTGTCTCCTATAGGCTTCTCCCATCAATATTGAAACCTTGTCACCTTTGTCTCTGGACTTAGTGAGGTGTGTAACAAAAGCATCAAACTGTCTTTACCATCATCATCTTTGCTATTAATATTGCTTAAACCTAGAAATTATGCCAAAAACAGTTAATTGGGAAGTATAAAAGCAAGTATAATTTAAAAAGTAACTATAGATCAGAGGTGGCTGCGCAGCAGTAATGGTTGGAATTCATCTGGCTAAACTAGATTTCTAAGAGGTAGTCATCCATTGTTGAAACTGTCACCTCAGACTTCTTCGATCCTTTACTGTGAAGAAACAGGCACTTCCAAAGAGTAATTAATTTCATCCTAAATTAAGCATTTAGGACAGGTTTGGCCAGAAAGCATCCCTTTCTCTCTATTGACTAGTTCTAGACACTAAATTTAGGTAAAGTGAATCTCACTCAATATCTGCCCTGAACAGCCCTAACCTGACTTGGTATGTGATCTCAAAAAAAAAAAAAAAAATCTTTAAGATCTCTACGTATGAGGACTTTTTTTGTTGCTGTAATGAAACTGCAGCAGAGTTACAGCAGTTTCAGCTGAGGAAGATCTGGCCTGCAGTGTTATTATAATGTCTGCCATATTAAATGAAGTCACCTTATTTTACTTAGAATGGTACTGATACATTATATATGTTTGGTAACCTATTATAAACTGAGGTTTGCACTAAGACAACTAAATTTGTTAGATACCTCCATATGCAAATTTCTGTAATGTGAAAATAGTAATGTACTGTTTGAATCTTTTAATCTTGTTTCCACCTGTGCTAACTTTGAATGTAAAATGCTGTAAAACAGCAGTGTCTACTCAATTAGTACCTGTTTTAAAGAGGGATAGTAACTAAGATAAAGGTCAAGGAAGATAACAGTGATATTACTCTGCTGCAGAGGATCAGAAAAGAAGAATTGATTAATAAAGAATTGATTCTTTACTCCATATTCAGAGAAGAAATTACTTCTATAAATTAGTCCTTAAGGACTCTTATTATGTTAGTGCTAGGATAGTTATCATGCAGTTATACATTGAGAAACTTCTTTTTCCCCTTGAAAAAACCCTTTGTGATTATTTCATCCTGTACATTCCCTTTGAAGAACTAGTACTTCTTGTGTCACCTCTGACATAACAGGAAATGTATCATTCTTGAAATAACATGATCTTATCTGTATTTTAAAGATCTCATGTAGTATCTATAGTTATTTAGGGATTTTTTTCCATTTTCTAGAAAGTATGGAACATTTTCAGTTCATTTAAGAATAACGTAGGATAGGTGCTGGAGCATTATGCACAATACTAGCATATGGATAAAATCACAGGAATCAGCAAAATTTCACAGAGCTTTTGAGGAGCAGATGCTTTGAAAGGTGGCTGCTGTTAGGACTGTGACTTGTACTATGGATTTAATCCATGAATTCAAACCAATCCTAAAGATCCTAGTCAGCTTTCTGCAATACCTGCTCAGAAAGGGTCCTTCCTTCTACACTTCTCATACCGGTTCACTTGACCCAGTCACTGAGCCTGTAAGGGGCCTGCCTTGCCTTTGACTTTTGCCAAAAATTCTCAAGTCTAGGGCAACAATGGTCACAGCTGAGTCAGAGGATTGCATATAGTTATCCCTACCCAGAAAAATAGGAGACAGGATGGCCCAAATCATGCTAACTATGTGTACCCTGGATACTTAAATTAAAGTTTGCTTTGTGCAAGTATTGAACTGAATTGTAAACATTTTCCTCTAACATATTTCATGAGACAGAGATGCCTTGCTCCTCTGGAAGTGGTGTCTGCCCTCCCCAGTCTGCACCACGATTTCCACCGCTTTCCTTTCAGTGGTAAGGGTGTTTGTAAGAGCATTGCCAAACCGGGGAGCTATTCTGGCAGAGACCTCGCGCTACACGGAATGAGCTTGTGTTGGCCCCAGAGCTGTCTCAATGCCTGAATCTTTGTGCACCCACAAGGAAGACAGTTGGAGTAAGGGAAAGACGACCTTCTCATCAGCAAAGTCAATTTAATTTAGATTAAGCTGTGTCCTTAGTCTGTACTGGCGTAGTTCAAAGTTTCACACAGCATGTTCGTCTCATCATATTACTAAAACTGCCCATGGGAAAAAAAAAGTTAAAACTTTCAGAATAATGTCCTTTTACACGTTTAAAAGGAAGATAAATCAGTCAAACATTCTGACAGTATATTTCTAATTTAAAGAAAAAAACCCAAACCTATTGGGTCAGACAGCAACCTCTTCCTCTGTTTTGCTACTTGGGCTTCCGTGTCTCTACTGATGTTGATTAATAATCAACTCTTACTTTTCTAGCGTAATTTTATATGACAGATTGTTAGGATTGCCTAGAAGGAGTGATGGAAAATGTTATAACTTCTGATATTTTTTAAGACAGAATTTGCCAAGGGATTCTGTTTCCAGTAGTAAGAGCCAGATAACAATTTACAAATTATTCTGACAAGACAGAATCAGTAAATAAAATGTATCGGAATAGTTAACTTTCTTTTCATTGAATTGCTATCAGTTGCTGCTTTTTTGCTTACTGGAGGGAAGAAAAATCTGATGACTCTAATTCCCTATTATAATGATCAGAATACTTGAATACGTTTCTGTAAGGTTTTTGTAATGATCTGGACCTGAGTTTCTTCAATTCTAAAATGGGATTAATTTTTCACAGAGGTTTAAAGAGACACAATTAACTAATACTTAGGAAATACTTTGAAATCCACAGATGGAACTTTTAAAAAGTTAGTTCTACATGGAGTGTGCTACAGAGATCTGTGGATAATATTCTGCCAAAATATTCTGCCAAATATGTAAGTATCAATCAGTCTGTAAGAGTGAAAACAAATTCGGAATTGCTAAAACTCAGTATATGATGGAAACTAATTAAATTAAAAGAAAATGGAATATTTTGCTCCTGATATAGAACAGAAACTACCTGATGTGATTATTTTGAAGCAAACTTCATCTTCCATATGTCAAGAATGAGTTTTTCTTTACAGATAGACCATAATGGGACAAGATCTGGACACATAATTGTAAAAAAGGATTTTTACTTTGTTTAGCAAAGGAACAGGCAAAGACACATTTTGTCTCTAACAGTGGTAAATACAGAGTGACCCAGCTAACTGAGGGAAGTGCCCAGTTCAGTGTAGTTGTTCAAATCTGCTTGAATATCCACTTAAAAGAAATATATATTTCTCAGGACAGGGGTAATTGTAAGTTACTGCCTGTTTTACCCTGTGAATAGGGAACTTGTATTCCTGCTATGTTTGATTGTAGTCCTGACATGGTGCCTCAGTTGCTACATTTATGTAATGAAAGATATCACCTATTAGATGAGAAGTGAGCTGTGCTAGTAGCAAGTCCAGCTATTCTTTCTGCTTTAAATAAATAAAAAAGAAGGAAAACAAAATACAGAATGTTAAACAACAACAACAAAACCCCAAGACAAATGCTGGCTTTCTGGTTATTGAGATCTACTTTATTTTTATAGTGGTATCCTGTTCCTGACAAGGTAAATCAGTAAAAACACTAAAACAACCAGACACAGCATAAGCAATGGATGAATGTGCCAAAATTCTATTTGTGTTTTATACATAATGGCATAACAGGAGACAGCTCAAAAGCATGCAGATGAACCCTCAGTTTGTCAGGAGTTCAGGGAACACAAAAGGAGCCTGCAGCTAGCTTTCTCCACCTATGCCTGGCACAAATACATTAGCTAAATGCTGTATTTTATTGCTGAATAGAAAGAAACAAACAGTGAAATTTTAACATCACGCAAGAGCTAAAGCTGGCAGAAGTAAAACAATAGCATTCATAGAAAATAACAACAGCAAGGAGGGAGTAATATAGTCCAAAAATGAATAAAAGGAAAGGGACCACATCCAAACCCAGAATAGGCTGAAAAACATGGTCAGAGATAAAATATTCCCAGTGGAAGTAAGTGGGAGAGGCACTATATCTCACTGTGGTCAAGTAGAGAATTCTGCAATCATTCTTTATACTGCCACCAAATACCATTTTGTGTCTCTGCTGTTACCCATTTTTTGGCATTGCATATTTCTTTCCATGCTTTTTAGGCATTACTATTTTAATTATTTTAATCTCTTTTTTGTTGGTGAGGGGCTGTTATCAACAAAAATATGTAGCATATGCCTACTATTGGCCTCATCAGTCATAGCACAGCAAATTTTGGATATGTTAACGTGCACTGAATGAGGTATGTGAGTGAAGCCTTTACTCTTAATTTAAAAGGCTAACTTTAATTTTAGGGGCCTTTTAGAATCCCTTATAATTACCTCCCAATAATGAAACAAAGAGTCCACATCTCAAACATACCTGCATGTGAGTACCCCAAATGGAGACAAATGTGAGGTTATCTGACAGTAATGTAAATAAAGTAGGTTTAGAGATTGTGAATCTTGTTCTGTTGAAATACTGCAAGTGTAGATACAGATCAACAAAATGGCTAATGCAATATCCAACTGCCACCCAAGGGGTGAGATGGTTCTGCTCCTCCTGTGCCCATCCTGGTGGTCCCCCTCTGCATCCACTCTAGCACTTTTCAGACTTGCTGAACAGGTCGTTTGATAAATTGATAGAAAATTACCATGATAAAGAAAAGCATAGTTTTCAGATCTTTCAGAGGCTGAAATTAATCAAAAGGGCATTTCCAGGAAGAGCCAGAGACATAGTAAAAGGGGAATGTAACCTGCACAGCTGTGTATACAGACAGAAAATGAGAACGACTTGGTGTCCACAGCCACCTCCTGTAGCAACAACTGGCTTATATCTGTCATTGAATTACACCTTCAGAAAGAGAAAATCCCTAAGAGCAAACAGAAGGAAGTAACAAAGCATGACATCACCTCTGTGATAATGTATCTCTCATTGAGTAAAAGCTGAAAAAAGTGAGCATTTAATGAAATGCTCATAGTTCCAACTTTGCAACTCTAGGGAGGATTACTGTGTACACCCCTTAAAAGAAAAAAATAAAATTACACCAAGTAAGTGACTGATTCATCAGTTTCTTTTCTGAATGAAAACAGTTTATGTTTTGTGATTTTTTTAATGGCTATTTAGCTCATAGAAGGGATAGCGAAATTGTCACTTATGGGAGTGGTTTAAACAAAATGGAAGCAAGTTCTGCTGAACCAAAGTGAATTAGTGATTCAGGGAAAACACCTGGGGAAATATAAAATGGGAAAAACTCCCTAGATATTGAAATGAAGGCCAAATAAAATTAAAGACAATCTGACACTGCTTTCCTTCCCATTAAAAAAAAAGAATATCCGGAACCAGGACATATGTTTCAAGCTGTGTCCAAGAAATTTCTGTAGGTGTTCAGAAAAGACAGTGTGCTTGTTTGCCTTGTCCAGGTGGAGCAGATTGTGCCAATGTAAATTCCAAGGCAGTGTGCCAGGGAGCACTATCCCAAAAGTGCTACTCAACAGCTCAGGGTAGGCTTGGTGGGAAACTTTCACTGTATAGTCTTATGACAGAGAGGAGTGACAGAAAATATGTAGGGGTGATCCCTAAGGCAGGAACAGATGAATTCCTATGAATTGCCAAACCCAAGACAGTGACCAAGAAGCTTTTCCTAGAGGTGAAGACCTTTTTCAACCAAAAAAACCTACTGAAATTTGCTAGATGAAGAGCAAGACTGGAAATATGTAAGCAAAACTATTTTCTACATGTATCTCATTTGTCCTGTTGCATTAATTCTACATTTTCATGAAGCATCTTGTTTTACTTGGTTTTACAGGAAGACCAGAAATATATTTTCTTTAAGTATAAATTCCTTGAAAATTCTGGCCTGCTGTAAGGATTTTCTCTAGTTGTCTATGGAAGCACTGAAAAGATCCCGGAATAAAACCGGCAGATAGAATAGGTGGCCAGCTACCTACCTGTCATTTAGAAAAGGTATCCTCCAAAGAAAACTTTGGTCAAATTGCTGACAAAGATGAGCTGTAGAAAAGTCTGATAGACTTGAAAAATCACGGTCATAGGTCTCCAGGAAAAAAGATCCTGCTTTTATATTTGGATCACATAAATAATTTGCATAGGAGTTGGGTATTTTTGCAACTGTTATCTACTTTTTGTAAACTGAGGGCTTGCTGGAACAGGTTCAATTTGCAGTGAATTAATTTTAAATATTTAGGTAGAACTGTAATTGCACTTGAAATTGCTTGAAAATAAGTTTAGGTCCCTCTGAATTCTGAACTTTGTGAAGCTCCAAACCTCAGAAGTACAGTCTTGTGACAGAAAATTATTTTGTTTTTTGAATGAATAGAGAAATCATCTTAAATCCAAGTTGTGGAACAAGGGAGTATAGCAGTAATGGAAACAGGATATTTGAGAGTTGATAAGTGATGACATCATCATTTTAAACATGAAGACAGGTTGGTGTGTAAGAGATACCATGTGGATGTTGCTGTGACTGTAATAGTAAGAGCATATGTCTATGTTTTGGGTACCAGCCCCCCAGTAGTTATACTTGTGCACTCCTTTTGTGATGCAACAAAACAGAGTGTTTGTGTTGTCTTTGGTGAGCATATGACATATATTCTTTTCTCTAAGTATCTCGTTTGGTCACAGTAATTCTTGGTTGCCTGCAGAAGGAGCTTTTCATAATTCAGCTTGTAGAAAACAGTAAATGTCACCATGATATTTATCTGTGTATATTTTTCTATCACATAATCTTATCACTTTCCTAGATCTAGATTTTTCTTCCTCATATAAAAACTGCCTTCTTTTTGTAGGCAATCCCTTTGACTACAGTGGAACCAGTTATGATCAACATTACTATTCATAGTGAGTAAGGATGTTGCAATTTTGTCCTTAATGTGTATCTTTTCAACAATTTATTTATAAAATGATCTTTTTGGGTTTTTTTCCCCCTACCTTGAGAAAAATGATCAGAAGGACAAATTTTCTATTGCTTATAATAAATTTTTTATGATATAGCTAAGGAGAGGGGAAATTTCCTAATATAATTGTTTCTTTATAGGTATAGTACACACAGAATTTCACAGTGGATTTTGTTTGATTTTTTCTCTAAAGCAGTTCTTTATTGCAACATATTTGATTGATATAGTAGTTATTAAAATCCAAAATTAGTGAAAATGTTAATTTTTCTAAGCAACTACTTGGGGAAAATGCAATATCCATTACTGTTAAAGCTTCTGCATTGGCAGAAAGGATGACAGATAAACTGGAATGTGTCAGTACTTTAATTCAGTTACATTGAAATGTAAAGACTCCAAAAGAATCTTTGTTAGGTTTTCAAAAAGCAAGCACTTGGATTCATACCCAGCTGCAATGGCACAGTGCAGTACTGTCTGTAAGTGGTGCCACTTTCAACACCACTGTGCAAAAAGGGTTACTGAATATCCCTAACATCATTTGGGCTGCAAAATGAGCCCCTCACTCGAATGAACATGTCTTCTCTTCGTGCTATGAAGGCAGTGCACTGAGAGCATTTGCTAATTCATTTTCATTCTGTTGTGTTTAATTATTACTTTCAGCCTTTTTCTTTTCTTGACTCTTTTTTATTTTCCCACCATTTTTTACCTGAAATGCAGTAATATTCAATGTGATAAAATCAATATTTATAGATGTTATCTTCCAATTGCGCACTTCACACAGCAAAATTCGACTTGATAGATTTCTGCTTTGGTGATTGAAAAGAAGGATAATGTGTATATTATGGTCTTATAAAAGAAGTCTCTTGGGTCTGTACAAGAGAATCAGACTGGAAGAGATTTGAGTTCTAGCGAGTTAGTTATAAGTTAGAATAGTAGCTCAAATATGTGCATAGATTTAGCTGAGTTGGGTCTAACCCAAATTTTTCCTCCCCAAAAGCCTACCTTCTGTGCTAAGCAGAATTGCAGTTGTACCTGAGCAGATGCAGTTTACAGTCAAGTGTGTAAAACATAACACACCCCATCCCATTTTCAGTTCAAGTTCCGAATTACATATGCTGGGGGTACTCTATTCACCCATATTGCATCCCCTCAGAGGTGAGCATAGCTAGAAACAGGTCATCTACTGTCTATAGCTCCCTGTTCTAAATGGCACTGTGCCAGCAAAGAGCAATTTTGAGTTGCAATTGGATCTCATTGATTTCAGTGAAACCTCATTTGTCATAAAACTGGGAAATTCAGTTGCAAATCAAACTCCATATATTCTGTCACTGAAAAATTCAAAGACTTTTCCTGCTATACAAAGCAGTGAAAGGTGTGGAAAATCAAACTCTAGAGTTCATAGAGTGGTAAAATTCTTCAGATGCTTAAAGAGCAATGGCATAACTTTTAAAGTAAAGAAGTCTCAGTATTTCAGTCCACTTCAGATAGAAGGAAAATACAACTCTGCAGCAGGATTTTAAAGTCAAATCAAGTGCAGTAGTGTAACTTTATCTGGAATATGAACAAAAGAGTCGTTGCCAAGAATTAATGAATGGTCTGCTTCTGCCTGTAG
Source organism: Notiomystis cincta (assembly GCA_013398075.1). Lineage (NCBI taxonomy): Eukaryota > Metazoa > Chordata > Aves > Passeriformes > Notiomystidae > Notiomystis > Notiomystis cincta. Next base: position 52,863 of record VZRX01020466.1, read on the forward strand.
ATGGCTGGCAGTAATGGTAAGGTAGATTTCACCTGTTTGGTACCTTCTTTCAGTATTACCATTGTAAATAGGAGTATGTAAATAATTTAAAAAACAAAACAAAACCAACTCTTCCTGAAAAAACAGTAGATTATCTTAAAGGTAAATCTGAATCATGTTCACTGGAACATTTTTATGGGAAGCCTGGGGGATGCATAACCTACAGTGTGAATGAGTCCTAGATTGTAAATTTTTGAGAACATACAGGTTTCACCTGTCAGGCAAGAAGGGATGTATGTGCTTCTTTTTGTTAGTGTATTTTATAATGTTGTATTCCATGTCCTTTTCTTACATGTGTGGTTTTAAAAACAAGAAAAACCAAGCAAAGTACTGTTGATAAAACTGTAAATACTCAAAATGACAAAGTCATGAGCTGTGCTTTAATTCTGGATTTTGGGGAATGAGGCTATGCCATGTATTTTGTCCTGTATTTGTTGAATACTGTGGACACTGGGACCCTGATCTTCTGCTGCTACTCACATAAGTAATTATATTATTTAAATGAGAACAATAAATATTTATGGTCTTTCTATTCTGGGTTTCATGATAAAAATTCCCAGTTCATATTTCCATTCACACCCTTAACATAAGAAGAACACTGAAAGTCAATGAGTTTTATACTTTTCCATGTATTAACTTATACACCTAGAATAAAATGTGAGTTTGTGTTTTGAACACATTTTCTCCATTGTTACATCTAAACTATGTAATTTTAGTTCTTAATTTTGCTTATAGATGATCTGCTAAGCATTTAAGTGGAACAGTTACTCATTAGTGTGTGACAAGGGTGAACAGGTTAATTGAAAAAAGTAATCAAAGAAGGCAACTAAATCAATGTTTTCAATGCTTGTCTGTAATTTGGACATATTACTATCAAAAAAAAAAGGCATAAATTAAGTTGGATTAAATTCTGATTTCTTCAGAAAGGTTGCCTCTATGTCAAAAAACATTGATTAAATGTGTCGAAACAAAAATCTTGTCAGTTTCAGTGTTCTTTAGGGGAGTTCCTATAGTAAGTATCTAAAAAATGGTATGATTTATTTTTTTTATAACACTAGCTCTATCCCCAAAGTGACACAAGTGGGAAATCCCATCTGTGAATATCATCTGCTGCCTGTTAAATTACTTTACTCAAATTGGGTTTGGTTATATCAATCAACCTCAAGCTTAATGCAATTCCTGAGGAGGTGGTTAACCTTAATATCAGTTACTGGCAAGAGTTTAAATTACTATTTTTCACAGAGTACTGGGACATCCTATTTTATAGGAACATATTTGGTTTCCTGTAGTTAAACTAAATACTGAAATATAGGTTCAAACCCACAGATTTGTGAAGTAACAAGTTCAAGCACAGTAGAGTGATAAGACAATATTCTCTGCATTTAGAACAAGACAAATACTTGAAAGTATTATATAATATTAATATTTTGAGTGTTTAAAAATGCATGTAATAACTTTAATGAACTAAAATATGAGAACAGGTATCTCACTACCTACAGAAGGGATATAATTGCTTTTAAGCAAGGAGCAGTTTAATGGTGAACCTTTCAAGATTTGAACCAACTATGACCAGAGGCAGCTGATAATCAGCTGATAGAACCTCCTTGTATCTTCTGAAGTAGAATCAGCTCCTTCTGGATAACCCAAAACTGGACTTCATGACAGACCCTAATTTCTAAAATTGGATCAAGCTGACCAGCTGAAATGTATTAATTTATTAGCTGCTATCAAATCAGAAATGTGAACCTTCTCGTACACTAAGGCTCCAAAGACCTGGGAGTGACACAGTGCTATATCTGTACTATGTTTCAGGTAGCCTTCTATTTTTATTATCTTTTCAGTTTGTATTCTGGTTGTAACCATTAAGGCAAAAGAGAAATTAGCATAAATCAATCCTTTTACTTCCTGATGATCTTTTTCTGATTTGTTGAAAGGATCATATGACAGAATAATTTGTTTAGTTTTCCAATATGTGTAGTAAAAAAAGAGAATCCATTTAACCAGTGAAGCCTGAAGTCATAATGTCAGATTATGAGTAGGCAGTAATGGTGCCAAATAATAAAAGTCGAAATAGTCAAGCACAAAGTGAATTACCAAAGTTATTGAAAACACAGCAAACACAAAAGAGAAAAATTGTTCTGTGTATTGTTCTGACTAAAGGACAACTGGAAGATTGATTTACAGAAGAAGATCATATTAAATGTATGTATAAATTTTTGACTATTATTTTAAGACTGAGAGAAATAAAATATGAAATAGCAATTCATTCCAGTTGACTAGACTTCATTTCCAAAGCACTCTCAACATATATTAAATATAATACAGTAGAAAAAAAAAAACACTGTGGTGAAATTTATGGGAAAAAAACCTGCATACAATTTGATTTATAAAAAAAAAAAAAGAAAAAGTAAACATTTACATCAAGCTACATACTGTTCTGGAAGGAAGTTAAACAGTGTTGAGGCTCACCCAAAGGGATGTCAGAGATGTAATCTGACACATGCTAAGAGGGCTCTCTCTGCAGAGGCCTTTGAAAGAAAATGTGTTTCCTCTCATTCTCTCAAGATTATACAATATTTAGAAACAGTCAGTAGTTCCAACTTTAGTACTTCCAGTTGGTCCCTGATGTAGGTTAGTCATGTATCATTTAAAACTTGCAATGCTAGAATAGCAAAACTCTAAAGCACATTTTCAGGACAGAAAAATAGCTAATTTAGGCTTGAGAATGAATGTAGGCAGAACTGTACATAAGAAACTGAAAATACTTAGAATTAGTCTTCTACATCTTGACAGCTAAATTTATTAGGCTGTGGAATGGTCTCTCAGGGAAAGCGGTGAATATTCAAATATTTGGTATTTTTAAAATAGGTTTGGCAAATGCGTAGTAGATGTACAAGAGCAAACATTACTCTGGCAAACAGAAAGACTATAGCTGTCACCCAAACTATCTCATAGTCTTGATGGGTTCAGTTTCTGTTTAACACTGGCCTCAGCATGTATCTTTTGCTCAACTAAGCAATTTCTCAGTAATGCAATTTTGAGACCATATCAATGAATTTTACAGTTTTGAAATAGCATGGATAAAATGGACCAAATCAAATGGAGCAGCACTTTTTTTGCACATGTGAAAAAAAGCATGCAGATTCTGAAAACTCTTTCACTCTCTCTGGGTCATAGAAGGCTTTTTGTTTGTTTTCCTAGATCAACAATTCTTGATGTTTCCTTCTCTTCTCCTCTCCTAAGTTTGTGGTGCTTTGGAAAATAATTTATAAAACATATAGACAATCTCTAGAGGTCCCTTCCAACCCTAACAATTCTGTGACTCATACATACTTTTCCAAAGAATGACCTTCAGCATTCCCATAGTCAGGACCTAGGAACTTTTCTGGCCTTATGGCATAGTGGGAAAGCAGTGGGATTGATCACTGGCAGTCTTCTCTGCAACTTTTCCTGGACAGACTATATGTCAAATGAATTTGGCAATAGAGGTAAGTGAAATAGTTGGTTAAAATAGTTCATTTTAGGGGTGATTGAGACTGTCACCATTTCTCTTCAGTGAGGCTTCCTGACAAAGAGATCAGAGCCATCAGTTTCTTTTGCCTGACATCAAGACCCAGTTTTTGTCACATACTACTGTAAAAAAGTATTAACAGTTTCCCTGTAAGGAGCTGAATTTTCAGGTCTTGTCAGTTAGCCAAGAATTCTTCAATTATTTGATGCACTCATTTAATTGTAGTTTCCCAGATAACTCCCCATTTATGAAGTACCCCATACCTCAGTTACATCGTCAACAATTTTACAGCTGTTTGTTCTTAGCCATCTCCTGATCTCCTCTCTTACACTTCAGATGGGATTGAAGCTTCCTTACAGAAGCTTTAGCACCTGGCAATCAGCATGGAGCTTTCTAACACACTGGTAACACAAGATGCAACTTTTCCTAGGAGACCTAAGCAGTCATGGTTAGCCTCTGCAAACTCTCACAGCTCCTAATCCTGTGACAGAGGGTCTGTCTCTGACAGAGGCTTTGTCTCTGCTAAGGAGAACATAGCTGCTACTGTCTTACTGCCTTCAACTGAAACTGACACCACCAACAAAAATTAACAATTTTAATGTCTTGTCTATACATTGGCATATTACAGGCAGCCTCAGGAGTCATAGTCAGCAAATCAAGCAGTCAGTTGTACTGAGAAAAGATGTGACATGTATGTAGAGGCAATATCTTTTCTTAGAATAGCCTGCATAGTTGGAAAAAGAACATACAATCCCTTCTTAAGTCTGTTGTAGAAGCAACAGACTTCAAAGTTAAATATGAGTTGACAACACCTGCTTCAGTTTAATTTGTTTTGATTTCTCTTTACATTTGTGCCAAATTGCTGGCTAACAGTAACGGAAAAAGAAAAAATAAATTAAAAAAATTTACCTTTTTCATCATTCATCTTTTGTTTGCTTCCTTCCTGTACTTATTCCTGCTATCAGCTGAATTATTTACTTCTGTCTGGTACTGGCTTTAGCATTCTGCATCTTTAACCTGGCTAAGCCTTCCATGCAGCCCTTCTTGGGTTTTCATTGTTTTTTTTCCTTTTCTGCAAAGTTATGTGGGTTTTTTTTTGCCATTTTAATGAGGTGAATCAGTTTATCTTGTGATCAAATTATCACCAGCACTTGTTTTAAGTAAGCTGTAGGAGTGTGGGCTAGTGCAGATGGAATTGAAAAGCAAAAGTTTCTCCTTTGAGAAAGAAAAAGCTTTCAATCCCTGCTGTACTTCAGAAGCCTACCCTGGAATATGGACAACTGGATGTTTTCTCTCAGAGACAATGGAAATGTTTCTGAAGCTTATGGGCATTACTTTTGCCAAATATCCAGGACAGATGTGAGAGGTAAATACATTGGTTCATTGAATAGATAACTGAAAAATAGGAGCCAGCATTCAAAACACAGAGCAGCTTCCAAAGGTAGAAGTAAACTTTGTTGTTAGAAGGAGTTTCCTTAAGACAGAAATTCAGATGGAGCACTGTGCCAATATTTGCTGGAGCTGGGCACAAACTAGAACAATTACTAGGAAAATTGCATACCTATGGAAGGCATCGAGAAAGACTCACAGACAGAATAGAGCATGGTACTAAAAACACCAAGGTTGTGGATTCAATCCCCATACACATTTACTTAAGGGTTGAACTCAGTGATCCTTGTGGATTCCTTCCAACTCAGAATATTCTGTGAATCTGTGAATATAAGCCCTTATCTTGCAACACACTGCTTTAGCCACAAGAGACTAGAGTGCTAGCAAAAATGAGATTTGGGATTCTAAGAAATAGTGGTTGTTTTAATTTGTTGACATTTAGAGGAAAGAAAGTATTGTTTATATAATACATCACAAAAATATTTTCTTTACCTAGCAGAAAAAAAAAAAAACTCATAAAACTTTAGATTCAGCTGATTGATTGAGTAAAATAAAGGGTGAATTTTTATTATGGATAAAACTATAGACAAAAATATAGGTAACACACATTGTGTTCCTTAAACAACTTAAAAAAACTAGCTTTGATATTTCAGAATTTATTTGATTCCCCTCTTCGTATAATTAGGACATTTCAGGTGGAGAAAAGCACATAAAGGGACATATAAACCTGTTTTGTTTGGCCTTGTTGTTTTTTTGTTTTGTTTTGTTTTGTTTTGTTTTGTTTTTTTCCCTCTAACTCTTCAAATTGATGTGTGGTAAAGCAGTTCTATGTGTTCCTTCAGGTACGTATCTCCTGATCAGCTGCAAAGATAAATGGTATTGGAGGAGTGTAGCTGTATAAACCTAGTGAGAAAGCTAAATCCCACTAAAATATTCTAGTCAACACTTTGACCTTGAATTTATTTTTGCTTTGAATGGTAAGAGAAAAAAATGTTTTTGAAACAGAGATATGTACTTATTTTCAAAATCGTAATTTCTTTTTAGGATTTCAGGGCTTGTCTTTCTACTGATTCCCTGTTTCTCATGGCTGTTTATCTTAAGAGAAGAAGCTATATTTGTGGAAAAACCAACCAGAGTCAAATAGAATATTTTAAAAGTTTTTTTCCATGCTTTTACCTCCCTTTCTTCTGGAAAATTGATTAAACACATTCCCTTCGAATCCCACTTTTACCTTCCAGTTCTTATTCTTATCCTGTCTTTCATTTCTCTTGGAGTATTAAATGTATCCTTTTAATTTTAAGTGAGAAAAAAGGGAGAGAGTAAGTAAGTTTTTTGATTCTATTCTCGAATTTAATTTTTTTAAGTGAAAGGGAACATGGAAAGGAAAAAATCCCCTTTGAAGCACTATTGTTTCTAAAATAAAAAAATCTAAATAATTAAAAATAATAACCTTTTGCAAATTCATTTTGCATAAGTATTTAGCCATTTTATTTTGTAATCTAGACCAAATAAATTACCATTCTCCTCTTAGCTTTTTTCTGTGTTTAGTGGAAGCCTGGCAGTTCAGGATGTCTTATTATTGCATATGCACAGCACCCAGCACAGTGGAATTTGAATGATATTCAAACCTGAGATATGCCAGAAGCAAACTGTTAGTAAGTGAAACGACAGTAGGAATAGAATCCTTAATTATTTTACAGTGGATAAATTTGGTAGAAATGAAAAGGTGGAAATTACCTTTTGAAAATATATGTAGTTATCTATGCAAAAAGTTCTTTAAAAATCAAAGTAAATTATAGTTAGAGAATTTTTTGGTTTTACTTAAATTCTGAGAAATTAGTGTGTCAAGCCACTAGATATTGATACCAGAACATATGCCATTAATTTGGATTTATTACGCTAATTAAAGTGAACTAAAGAATCACATGGAACTGATTATTTTTTTAAATAATTAAAAAGAAAATTACAAAATATTAATATACAATTAATCCTGGGAAATGCACAAACTGAATTTCCTGTTCAACAAAATGCCATGTGAGGTGAGAAGCTGTTCTTAATGCAGTAAGGGACTCAGAAACATTTGCCTCTATTTTTGTTTCAGTGTTATTGTAATTTAGGCTTAGTCGAGTGTCAGTGAGTGCTTTCGGGTGAGCCTCAAATTCTGCTGCCACTCAAGCCCGTGCTGCTCTGCCCCCTGCCCCGTCCTGTTCCGTCAACAACGAGCTTGTTTTTTCTCCGCAAAGCAGCTTCCTGCTTTTCATGAAAGCACTTCTTTCAGCTACCACCTTAATATTCCTTTTTCTGAAATTTGTATAGAGTGTGGAGTTCCTTTGAACAGCAGAGAGAAGCCATACAGAGAGCAGGACTGGGAGAAGAACAGAGATAGCTGCCATCTGCCACTTTAGCTAAACTGAAGCAAATTGAAAAGGCTCTTCAGCACAAGTTCTTCTTTCTATTTATTTGTTTAAGCCCATCTCGTGGACGAGGAAACAAAACCCCTTCAGTTAAAAATGCACTCTTTTTCTGACATTGTATCTTTCTTGTACTGATTGAGCAGGGATATTTTAGAAAATCGGGGTACTGTGTATGACACCAAATTTAGTTGGAACTGGGAGAAAAAGATGCAATCCAAAGCCCATGGACAGAATTTAGAGGTTCAGAGTGTATGCAAACAAACCCAAACACTCCACATTTTCTTGTTGAATGCTACAATAATGAACAGGGAAAGTAGTCCTTTGAAAGAGGGGAATATGCTGTTAGGGTTAAAGCAATGAGAGAGAGCTAAGAAACTGCAAATTCTAGCATTAACCTACATGAGCAGTCCCTGTTGTCCTTATTATTCTTAGAGCAAGTAGGAACACAGACCATGTTTATGTCTGTTGGAGAACACAATGTGTTTGGGACTTCGATCAGTCACTAGCTGTAGTCACTGTGCGAGTCTTTTGTCTCTGTGAGTCACAAAAGACTGAAATCACTGAAGGCAAGGCTCAGTCTTATTCCATACCGTTCTGGAAGATTTGTAGTTTTTCTATTATGATCCTTTTCAAATCTGTACTTCAAATCTGAAGAAAATTAAACTAAGGCAAATCTCAGACAAATTTATAGGTTCAGCATAATAAAGTCATGAGATGCAAAGAAGTAATAATGATTTCCAGGCAAATGCCTAAGAAGCATGTTGTTTATGCTGTACACACAATAAATTTAGAGTCCATATAAACATCTGGATAAACTTGTGCATGCAACAAATAATTAGCAGTATCTGTGACAGTTATGAAGATGAATGGAAAAATTTTAAAAGTCCATTACTTAGCTTGTGAAGTGTCCCTATTTAGATGATAAACTGTTTAATGGAATATAGAATCCTCTAGGTAATCCTTAAATATATTTCCTTTATAAACCTTTCTCTTATTTTGTGATATAATTAAAAATGATATTTACAAGGTTATCTGTAAAAATGTCATAAGTCTTAAAACTATATTTTCAACCTGAAGATCAAGCATTAAATAGAATTTGAGGTGAAGAAACATAAGAAACTGGACCACATAAACTCTGCAGTTATGTATTATAACGTGACATTAGAACTATGGCTAGCTCTAGAAATCCCAGGAGTGATATAACAATCTTAATCTGGAAAAAATAATTTACCTCATTGTATATTGGTTACAAGGTATTCCAAATGATAAATCTCTAGGTGTCTTGAGAAGGCTAAGAAGAAGGGAAATTTTAAGTATCAGAAGGTTGGTGGTTTACAGAATACTTCTTAATCTGTCGACTTTTTTGGTTACATATAGCTTTAATATTTTTGAGACAGTCACGAAGAAGAAATGTAATATATTCTGTATCTTCAGTGTTCTGAAATTAGTAAAGGAGTTTTTTCATATATTTTGTTTTGTTTGGGTTTTTTTCCCCCATCTTTTTCTTATTTTGTTTCCTAGTGTGCTTGCTTTGTTTTGGAGCCAAGAAGATTAGTTTCTCTTAGGAAAATTCTCTCTGCTTCCAATTTAAATATATGTATCATGTTATTTTTGAGACAGAGCAGTAAATGAAATATGTATTTTTAAAACCCTACAATTTAAATAAAGAATGACCCTAGAAGCTAGAAAAGTTTATATGGCATTAGAATATATTAAAGATTAAGCAGGGAAAACAGATTTATGTTTGTTAAAGAGATTTTATAGTTATGCAGAGATGTTAAAACAATCAGGGAAAAAGAGGGAAAGAGGGAAAAATTTTAATTAAACCAAGTAGTTAATAGCCAACATTTACATTAGATTATACTTTTTCACAATGTGACTGAGTACAATGCACACAATCAATTAGATATCTTTCATTCTATATTAGTATCTGTGGATAACTTCCTTCAATGAATTGTGTCACAGATCTTACCAGGACAATCTATGCAGATAAAGTGTATTTGCTTGATACCATGTTCACCAAAAGAGAGTTCCAGCTGATTCTACAGACCTTTGAAGTAAAGCTGTTCAATACCAGTTGTGGAGAAAATAAAGTAAAATTTTGTGGTACACTGAAGTTATGAATCTGACAGGTTTTTTAGTAAAAGGTATCAGTAGTCTGAAAGGAGAGAAATCTGAAAAGCTACTATTTGTGGGCTCAATATGACTTGAAACTGAAACACATGGAGAAACATTAGTTAGTCACAGCACATAGGCACTGGCAAAGAGCAGGGATATGAGATATATTTTTCCTTTTTTACTGTGAAATCGCTGAAGTGAAAATTAGTTAAAACTTTTCAACAAAAATTATAAGTCTCATTTCTGTGAACTAATTGCTATCTATTTTATTCAAGTGGAAGAAGAGACTTGCACACACAGAGCTGAATTTGAGAAAGGCTCCTAGTTTTGCTCTAACTTTTCTCATGGTCAACGTAGATCAACATGATTTCAAAAGTAATTTTCCAAAACAACAAATATAAGCTACAGCTCAAGGCTTTAAAAAAAAAAGTGTATGTGTATGTGTATATATACATGTACATGTATATGTATATGCATATGTATATGTATATGCATATGTATATGTATATGTGCTGAGAAATTTTGACCTGCTGATTAGCGTTTTCAAAGTACTCTGTAAGCCTGAGCTCCAGAAGGAAGTGGTGGGCGATAGAGATCACAGATTCCCTCCTGTAGGATATGGAAGGACCCATCTGCCAGCCAGACATTATTTCATGGGAGTTTTGTTGTTCTGCAACATCTGGAATGTTTTATATTCATATATCATTAAATAATGATAATTGGAAGGTTGTGGAGATTGGGAAAATTGTCTGACGAAGGGAGAAGGTAACTGTTGCACCTATCTTCTAAAAGAGAGAAAAGGACAATATCTGGCAATCTAGAAGGTGCTCCTGTGATAAAAGGACTTTCCTTCCTTTGGTCTCTGGGAAAATCAGAGAACTCTGGCACTGATAGATGTCTAAACAGATATGAGCAGAGTGACCTGAAGTGACCGTACCAGGAGCTGAACATCCTCCTTAGTCTTCAGTTTTTCAGGTCACATATAGACTTCTGCATACAGTTCCTCCAAAGCAAGAAAGACATCATCAGGCTGGGGCAAACCTAAAGGATGGTCACCAGACTGGTTGGAAGTGGATTACTTGCCCTGTGAGGAGAGGCTGTATCTCATAATATAACTGGAGTACAAATGTCTGTAATAACGAACAACCATTTCAGTAGTACACCACAAGTGTTTAAACTCATCTAAAGTGATGAAACTTCTCTGTTCATTAAGAATGGGTACAAAAAATGTTTAGTCATTATCTAGCTGATGCTAAAATCTATGGAAGGGTTACAGGGTTGTTGTTCCCTTGAGTCAATCAGTTTCAGGATGTCCCTCACATCAAAGGTAATCCACCTAGACTGGATTACAGTACACACATGGGATCATACTGATGAAATGCTGTATATACTGCACAAGCATATGTATCTGGAAACCCCTTTCATCTAGGTGAACAGCAGCTGTTTTGCATTGCATTAATGGTAAAATTGAGCTATTTAGAGTCTAGGAACCTACGGAGTGTTTGCTATTGCTCAAAGAAAGCAATTATTTTATAATAACAACTTGTCTTACAATATAAGACCTTGGAATGTCTTTCCTGATACTAAAAAACCATTTTGATGCTAAAAGAAATGGAATGGCAGCCTTGGAAGAACTCATACACAAAATTTTTATATGAATTAACACAATTGTTCTTATCAATTTACATTTAATTAGTTTTCATACAGAAATTAAGAGATAGGTTTTACATTTCACATATAGGTCAAGAACTCATTTTAACAGTTAAAATGAATTGCCTAAGTAAAGCATTTCAGCCTGAAAGGTTAAAGTGGCAAAAACCAGAAAGACTTTTCTTTTCTGTCCCTTCAATAATTTCTAGTTAAATCCTGAACAGCTATAGATTATTGCACGATTGTGTCACTTCGCATGTAATTAAGAAGATATTTATGAATTGTGATAAAAACATTCCATGTAGGGCTAACACACATCCTGAAAGTGTCATAGGTAGTTCCTCTTAATAATTTATTATGGCTACTAACAGTGTGGCACATTGACCTGTGGTTTGCATTGAACACCAACTGCCATCTGCACTGATGTATTATCTGCCAACATCATTGCCTCCAGATACCAAAACACATTTAGTAGAGAGTGGCAAGGCATTTCCTGTTTGTGATATTCCAGGTTAAGGAAACTTGTGAAATGATTAGAAGAAATAACAGGCAGTTAGGTGGAACTGAATTCTTTCAGGGCTGTGAATTTCAATGAGAACAAAGAAAGCAAAAGATCTGAAAAATACTCTCATTTCTGTTTCACAAATTGTAGATCCCTTAGTCTTGGAAAACTAAATGTCAGAGTAAAATGAGACTTTCGCAGTTACGGTATTTCAGACTTAACAGAAAAAAATAAGCCTTTTCTTACCAGTATAATAAGACTTCAAGAAGACTTTTAGATTTGATTTCATTATTTTATTTAGGCACTCTCTTATGCTTGTAGATTTACTTGTTCTTCATTAATTAATGATTAGTTAGCATGAAAGCAGTGAAACCAGTGCATTGTGAAGAAAAAAATACCACTGACCAAGCTGCAGGCACCAAAGAAACCTTTTTTTATCCAGAGGTGCTGGGAACATGGACCAGAGACAACTGATTTTATTTCCTTATTTTTTCCATGAATGATATGATACATATAGAAGTTTCTGTGGTTAAGTTTTGCCATCCTAAGTTATGCTTAGATTTTAGAGGACATAAGGGATGTATCCTAATTAATGAAATAGGAGCTGGGAATTGGTGCTGAGGTTTGTCCCTGCATTGACATAATTTCATGGATTTTGATTTCCATGTGTGCAAGAGTGCTTGGCATAGGCTAAACTAGAATGTGTCCTGTGAGAACTCCCAGATGGAAATAGTGCTGAATGTTTTATAAAATGGTGTCCAAGAAATTGTGATGTTACAGATGGCACTAGTTCAATGTATGATATTGTGTATGCACGACACAGAGGCTTTTCTTCATGCCTGGTAAATCCATATTGGAAAAGCTAAACTTCCAGGGCATAGTGAGGCAACCTGTGCACTACACCAATAAAAATTTCCTGGGAGCATCAGGGTCTAACTCTGCAAACTACTCACAGTTAAACATGTACCTAGTTTGAACATGTGGGTCTGCTGTGTATTGGTGGAGCTACTGCACATCACCTGTAATTTATCAGAATATTTATTCTAAATTCTTTTGGTTTTAAGTGGGAGAAATGTATGCATTCTAAGAGACAGACTTGAAATAATAAAGAAGAAAAAACCAAATATTTTGTGAACTGACACCAAAGAAAAGTACTTGCATACTTGCATACTTTTAAGTACAGTTTTCATTTTCCATTTAAGTTAAATGGAGGGTGGTGGAGAGAAAGTGCAATAGAAAATGATATTGTAGGCTATTTGCACTGTAAACCTAAAATACAAATAAATGGAGAATACAAATTAAGGTTTCCATAGCAATAGTAGTTTGCCAGTATTATGTATCTGAAACATTTGCAACTGTTGACTGGACTACCGTGTACTTCGCTGAATAGTTTGTACATTTATGAGTTAATGACTCTGGGGAAATCTTTAGCTGTTATGTTTATGGACAACGTTGGAATAAATCAGCTCATTTCCAATTTGGTATTGTTTTCAATAGCTGAAAAGTTCCTATTCATTAAAGAATTAGAGCTTCAGATTTTTTTTACTATAGTGTACTCTTAATTTCTGGCATATTTACTTGCCAATAAGATCTGGTTGTATCCTCCTTCCTGTCCTTGGAGACCTTTATCTCTTTCCTCCCTGCCCTCATGCCTAATTATTATAACTAGAACTAGTTGAAAAAAAGACAATAATTGGTTGTTCTCTATTGTCCCTAAAAAACTAGAGCTAAGTACACTTAATTGGTCTTGTAGACCATATTCTCTCCATTGGTACCACAATAATCATTAGATTGCTTTTGAACTATCTATACTTATATGTTTATATATTTAGGTATATTTACATATTCATAAGCCTTTTGACCCCGTTAATCCTGAAGATGTTAACAAGTCTCAGTCTTAGTTAGCTGGGTATCTAACAAGCTTAGTTAGCCCCTCCAACTAAACCAAATAAACATAAAGGAGACTGTTTCTTTAATTTCATAACTGAACCCTCAAAACCAAATAATTTTATAATCTGGAAACATTAAAGGATGTGGTGAGAGGCATGTCAATCACAGCCAGAAGATCATTGTTACCACCGGATCTGATTACTGCTGGCCGTTGTCTCCAGGAGAACTGGGGGTTTCAGTTCAACTGTATTAGAGACAACTAACATCTCATTGAATCAGAAGCAAAACCTTTACTAACTCTGAATAGATATTTAGGCATTGAATAAAAATTTAATGCAGTAGTTGAGATGAAAATGAGAATCTGGGCTTTTTAACTTGCTGTCAAGTATAGCATGGCAGCAACTATTGTTTGATTTTTAATGCTGAAGGAACTGAGGCATGGACAATTACCTGGGCTCACAGAAGGGACTTTCCAGAGACATCCTCAAAGGAGCTGTATGGCTATTAAAGAATCATGATCCTCTTTTCCTGTTTTGTGAAGATTTTAGCTTACTACTGTAATGCTCCAAACCACTGCTGGTGTATATATGCAGATCTTTGATTACTCTGAAGTAAATCAGTACACTGTATCAGCTACAGGCTAGCCATCTACATATATATGTCCTAGAGGCAAACAAAAGTAAATTATATTTCAAAGTCTTGAAAGGTGGGAGAACATAATAAATCTAAATTATTTTTTAAAAAAGTGGAGAAAGAAAGTGTTTGTTTGTTTTTTGTAAATAAGGTAGCTAACAATGATGATATGGGGACTGTGGGTGGTATCCAGTACTGCATTCCTGTTGCATCCCATGTTGTATATTCAGAATTAGACAATGGTGAATAAATAACAACTGTCTACAGATATACTAGACAAAAGGAAATCATTACTTCCTCCTACCAAAGAAAACAAAAAAGTTGCTTATTAACATTCCTTGAACAAGCACTTTTATTATTTGTTCAGTTGAAATATTTTTCTGTAAATCTCAGAATTTATAACAAAAATATTCTATTTCAAAATACCTTAAAAACGAAGGATTTCACTATTAGTTTGTCAAAGGAAAAAAAATCTAACAAGTGAAATTTAGAAATTCTTTTAAATTTTTTCCCTTCTGTTGACAAGTCCTCAATGGGACATAGAGCAATGCATTCACAAGAAATGGAGAGAACAGTTTCTTTTACTAGTCTTGGGAGTGGACTCTTCACAATTAACTAGCTAGCAGCTTTTGGGAACTGTGTGGTTTATTAACTGTGCATAAATTGAAGCAAGACTGCACAAGCTTGTCCTGCATTTCTCATTTCTTTAAATAGCCACTAACTCATACATCCTGTATATGTAGCTAATAGGAAAGGAAGACACAGCATATTTAGTTTATCTATGTAAAATGAACTAATACAGCTTGGATAATGGGTATTCTAGGTGAATATAGCATCTAACAGTTACAGTAACTAAATTAATGGTTATTTTTCAACAGCACATGAAAATTCTATAAATACTGGTCTCAGTTCACAAAAAGTAGCTGAATTTATTAAAAATAAGCTCAACGAGTACATTGTAAAAACACTGAGAAATCAGCATATGATGCTTGATTTTTTTGACTACTTTGTGTCATCTGTGTACATCCTATTATTTATAGAGTGACACATTATATATACACACATATACATACATACATATATATATATATATAAAACCTACACATCATCAGTAGAAGCCTGATGACAGCAGCTTAAGGACTTAAGTCATTTACATAGGCTGCTTTTACTCTATGTAAAAGTAATTTCACTTACTTTACTAGAATCCATGATTTTCAAGTTAAAGTAGAGAAGTAGCCGTAATTCCCAGTACCATATGGGATTAGAAGGTATTCATTCTCTAATTTACAGAATGAAAAATGAGCCTTTCTTTGTCTATCCATGTAATAATGTATGCAAGGACAGAGGAAATAATTGTCATGGCAGGAGACATAGTGAGATAGTCTTAATCACAGTTTTAGCCATTGGGCAATTCCAGTTCCCAGATAAGGTAAGAATTTAATTTTTCATCATTGACAGCTGGATTAAATGATGGTATGTTTACACACCAACATTTTCTGTACTGATGCAACAATCTTTAGTGACTTGAATGCTATGCTTATTATAGATTCATTATTGACTGCTAGACATTCTGCTAAATAACTATTTATATCTTTTAATCTGACTGGCTTTGTCCCATTTTCTATGAACTTGCTTGTCCTCCAACAACAGTGCCAGGTTGTGAAAGAGAGGAAAAATACATTGTAAGGAACAATATGAAGTAAAAATAAATTAAAATTAAATAGTAGAATGAAAACTTTCAGATAGGGACAGTCAAAAAGAAGTGCATTTCAGAGAAACCCTATCAGGAAAACAGTATTTGAAAAACAGGCTGATTCCTTAATGTGAAGGGTTTAAATGACCCTCATAGTAATTGATTAGTTAAGTTCTCAGTATTTAATGACAAAGCATCTTTGAAAGATAAAAGTTGTGCTCATCTTCTGTCAGATTTTCTAAAAGAGTAGTGTGATAGATAATATAAAAACATCAGCTGTGGTCATAAAACTAAAGGTGTTTACTATGAATTTGTCTCCCAGTAAAGAAATGCTCTTGTCACGTGATATAGCAAAGGCATTTTGGGTGGTCCCATCACTGACAGGATGGAGAACTTTCCTTTACAAAACTTCTGAAGCCCAGGGTGTCCCAGGAAATACAGTATTACCTGTAGATAGATTATGAAAGTGAGAATGGAAAATCAATACAGCATCACATGCGAGATATTTGCATCACAAGACTCAAGGGCATAAAAACTTGCTGATTACTATCCCTTTTTCATTACTTGCTAATTATCTGCTTCTTTTTTATTTCACTGTCAAACTTCTGCTTCTAAACACAAAGAAATTCTCATCCATATCTTCTAATCCATTTTCCACAGTTCTCAGCTGTAGAGCAATAGAAAAAGAGGAACTAAAGTCTGAAACAAGGTCATGAAAGTGGCTTTCGTGTACATGCCAAAGAGGAGAGCTGAACATGTGGAGGTTAAATTAGATATATCTGCTGTTCTCTCATTCCTAACTTAGGTATTGTTAACAGAATAGTTCAGACTAATTTTTTATATTCATTTTTAAAAATTGTTTTCTAAAGAATTATTTGTTATAAACATTTTTCTTGTCATGTCCCCTACCACCCCTCCCCCCTCCATCCCCCCTCCTCAACTACAGGAGTTTTATTATTTAGAAGGGAGTTTTTTTTGGAAGGTAGCTTATATTTGAGTTAAGTGATCTACAAGATTGCCTGAAAACTCAAATATTTTCAGATCCTTTGATGTTGGATCAAAACCAATATCAAAATAGAGGGCTAGGCCTAGAACACTGGCAAGGAAATAGTTTAATTCTGTAACCAAGACTGAGCATTGCTAGGACAATAGAAAAATATAATAGGCCCTGAAAAGTAAATGACCCTATGCTATAGACAACTATGCAAGTAATAATTTTGATGCTAAAGTAGTTGTTGTTGTTACTATTACTATTATTATTATTATTATTATTATTATTATTAGTAGTAGTAGTAGTAGTAGTAGTAGTAGTAGTAGTAGTAGTAGTAGTAGTAGTATTTTGTTTGTTTCAACTCTGATAGCAGTAATTTTCCTTTTCCCCCTTGATGATCCATGTCTCAATCCCCTGCAGTCGACAGCTCAGGAGACCATTCCATGGAGAGCCATCCTTCCTCAGAAGGCACAAATGTTTAAATGGCATTGTGGAGACAGCTCCAGCAGAGCTGCTCTAACAGAAACATCCTGAAGTCAGCTCATGTGCCCAGAGTTAAAGGGCAGTGACTCCTGTACCAGTACACAGATTTAAAAGTAGGATGGAGACAAAACCATCACAGCAGCATATGAACAAAAATCTGAGGAAAACAAGGACAGGATAGGTGAGGTGTCCCCCAGATAGTGTCTAGTTTAGGCAACAAACACATCACCTTAGAAAGTGACCAATTCTGCATAAAAGATGAAGACACTCAGTGAGAGCTAAACAATATAACAAACTCCTTCTGACCTGAAATCATGATGTTAAAAGATATTGCTGCCAGACTCATGCACAGAATAACTTTTTAATTTCTGTTTTATTCAAGATGTTTGAAGGTGCAGGTAAATGCCTTTTTAAATTTGTGTCTAAAGTATTAGGACACTTGTGCCCAGTCATAGGTCAGCATTGAACATTAGCTGGCCCAAGTAACTGAAGATAGTTTGGTTTTTTTTGCATAAATGGAGATATCACTACTGTGTTTGAATAAAAATTAAAGCAATGCATGTGCTCACACATCCATAGCTCCGTGTAAGCAAGTATATTTACACAGGTCTGAAAACATCTCTAAAGTGAGGGAAGCAGTGGGAGCATTGCTTCAGGAGGAAGCCAAGAGAGAGGTAAGGAGAGCTCCTTTTAGGCTCAGAGCTGACCAAAAACCAGACTTGGATTTATTAATAAAGAGGTTACCTCCTCTTGTTTATTCTCCTTGAAGGAAAGAGAATCTGTAATCTTTCTTTGCAAATAAGCAGAGTTATTTTAAAGAGATACCTGAAATAAGTTGTTTTGTTTTGTTGTTCTTGTTTTTGTTGGGAGCAGCCTGACACTGGTTCATTCCCAGCAGCAACAGCAGCTTGTCTGGGAAGTTATCTTTGTAAATAGCTTTGCATATCTTGACATTATCTACTTACATTTGGGTAAAGATGCAAAGGAACACTTTTCAAGAGTACAAATTGAAAATAGTTTATACTAAACAATACATGCTTAATTAATGCACTCTGAACCAAAGCATGTTCTTGTGTGTTTATTGAATAAACAATCTTCTCTCTCTGTGCCTCTTTTTTCCCTACTCATTTACATATCCCACATCATGCTTGTTCAAAGAGAGATGCATCATTCTTTGGGGGGAAATAATCCTGTCAGTCCAGCTTGTGTGATGGTTTTATGAAGATTTACATGGAAAGATGCCCCACAGAAAGAGACTACCACCTCTGCTGAGCCAAGCAAGGGCTTGGGAGGAGGGATTCTGACTCCTATGTGGCTGCAGAAAGTGAGAAGATCAGAGGTACAACTGTGTACTAGAACAAGAGACACGTACAAACATGTTAAATAAGTGTATGAACCTAAAAGACTGGGTAAAAACGTGTTTTCTTGAAGGCATAGCTACTTGTATGTGATGTAGTAGTTTGTCTCTTCTGCTTGTGTGTCTAGAGGCACATAGATATCAGGCAAAACTGTTCTCCCTGGGATAAAATAAAAAGATCAAGTAAAACCTGACAGATTGTTAACAATATGGGAGTTTACTCCTAGTCATGCAGCTTGGCTGAACAAAGAACAGCACAAGGTGTATGAAGATTTTTAGGTAATGCCCTGTATAACTAAGAGGAGATTCCCTGTGTGGATGGAGCTCCTTGGCTGAGGCTGGTAGGACAAGGCTTTTCTGCTTAAACAAACAGGGTCAGGCTCTTCTCTTACTGATAATGCTAAGTATTTCTGCTGTCAATGGAGTTCAACAATTTTAAAATAGGCAACAGGAAACATTCATGGCCATAAATCTTAGTGCTTTTCCAAACTGAGAAATAAGCTATGTCTCATGGTAATTTTACTTTTTTTTTCTGCAGCATTTATACATTCTGTGTAAATTAAAATGTTTAACATCACAGAAAAAATGAGAAAAGACAGTGGAAACACAGAATCATGTCAGGCAGACAAACTGAGATCTGCTTTACACATTACTGGTGCTCCTCTGTTTAAATTGTGCTTGCTATTAGCTACCACAGTGCTAAGTGGTTTAGATAATGCATTTTTTAAGGAAATTAAAAAAATAAAAAGCAAAAAATACCCGTAGAGTGTGTAGGTAGCTTCCATTGCAATAATGGGAGTTTGGGCACAGTCACAGCTTACAAAATCCTCAGTTTAAAACCTGTTTATCAGATACTTGTTGCAGACTGGGAGTGGGAGCACAGGAGCACTGAATTCAGACACCACCTTTCCAGACACACAGTCTTTGCTGATTTTTTTTTTTTTTGTCTTTTTAAGCTCAGAGTATGTTTTAATCTCAAGAATTTTTATACTGAATAAGATTTTAAAAATTGATATAAAAATAGGAAAAAAAAAGGAGTTTTGCTGTTTGGTTTTTTTTCCAGCTGAGAGAGCAGCCACAGTTTTTGTTCTCTTAGTGTCATTTAAGGCCAGTCTTTCTACACATGAGATTGAAAGCCCTTAACGAAGTGCTGAAAGTACATTTAGTTATTTTAAGGGTAAGACTGACTATGTTGTGTGAGAAGTAGGACAGACTGTGTCTTTAGCACAGGATTTGTGAAGTGGACACATGCCAGAAATCCACCAGATGTAATTAATTGTCTTGGGAAGTTACTCTGAAATAATTGACAGTAACCTGAGGCTGAGTATTCATGAATTTGTTCAGCTTAAGTGGATGTCTTAAAAAATCATTTACATTGGGGTGTTTGAACAATATTTTATGTAACAATGAAACTCCCTTCTGAGCCTGGAAGGGCGATCATTACGAACCAGAGCCTCTTGAGGCTGCCACCTACCGGGACAGAGGGAAAACACACGGAGTCCCGCAGGGCAAGCCAGAGCATCAGCGGTGCAACTTCAGGATTTATGCCATTTCCAGAGAGTTTAGGGGGATTTCCGCCTTTCCACTCCCCTCCCC
>VZRX01020466.1:82778-93713 GCA_013398075.1 Notiomystis cincta
ACCTCAGGCACCTGCAGCACCTCCAGCCCCCCTCCTGACCTGACCTGACTGTCTGCAGAGTCTCTTGCATACTCTGACTCCATTCCTGTTTGGACACAATTACACCTGCACAATAACTCTTTTTTCTCTTCTTAGCTGTGCTATCACGGAGCTGTTACCACTGGCCTTGGCCAGTATCACGTCCATCTTTGGAGATGTCAGGGATTTACTCTGATGGACGTGGGGGAATCTTCTGGCACCTTCTCACAGAAGCCACCCCTGTAGCTGCCTGCTACCAAAGCTTGGCCATGCAAACCTCGTACAGTGGGATTGAAAGTGACGGTGTCCTGGGCCGTGGCTGCCCTTCCTGTTCCCCAGGAGCTGTGCTGGCACCCTGCACTGGCCAGCTCTGACTCTCCCTGGGTCGGTGGCCTTCAACCCAACTGCTGAGGAAGTGTGGGAGGAGAAAGAGCTGGGAGAAATTAGGGAGAAGAGGGGATGCTCCCACTTCCCACCCTTAGGAAATGCTCAGGTCTGATCTACATGTCTCTGACTGGCCTCATTCCTGCTGATCCTGACCCTATCTTGCTGCCCTGATGCCCTGGGTCAGCCTCAGCCTGTCTCCATCCCCATCCTGTCCCCATCCCCAGGGATGTGCCCAGTGCCAGGGGCTGGGGCTGCCCCAGTGCCCTAAGTTGTCCTGCTCTCAGCAGGGGGCTGTAATGATCCCTGGCTGGCCAGCCCCTGTCCCACTGCCTGGTGAGGAGTCCTCAGCCTGAGGAAAACCTGGATAGGCAACAGTAGTGGGGAAAATAATTTTGAAATCATTCTTGAACACAAAACTGAGTTGTCCATGCTGTGTGCCACTAAATACTCAATTCCCACTCTGAAGTGCATTAGCAGCAACACTGCACATGAACCATGGAGAGGAATTCATTGTCACACTCTGACCAGAGCAGGAGAGGCCTCACACTGAGTACTCGTTCCACTTTCAGCACCTGGTGTTAAAGAAGACATAAATGGTTTAGACAGAATTCACAGGACAGAAATAAAATATACTAAAAGGTTTGGAAAGCATGAAGCAGGCAGGGGGAAAGCCTGCTCTGCACTGTTTGATCTTGAAGATGGTTAAGATGGAATTTTTAGGAAATGATCAGCTATACAGAGAAAAAGTGTATGACAGTAGTTTAATTGGAAGAAAAGAACAGCTTTATTTTTAGTATGAGAAATGTTATTCTAAGTTTGAGAATGGTGCAACACTGTGAGACTGTGATATGTGCTTCACTGAATTTTTGCGCAGTAGGTATAGAGAATGGTCTGCCTCCATAATTTCTGGTGTTTTGAAATATCTTCTAGACCCTCATTTCTATGGCATTTCTATGGCATGGCAGATATGAACCACTTATGATTTTTTATTTTTGTTTTAATATGTATATATTTTTTTTGTTTTAATATGTATATATTTTTTCTTATTTCTCTAATGTCAGTTGCAGTTCTCCATTGTAAGGAGAGCAGGGCACTGGAGGTCCTTTAGTGGAAATGTTATGATGGAATTTTGCACTAGAATGTATGCACAGCTCAAGCCCTCAAGAGCAAGGTCATCCTTAATTACACTTCATTAACTGCTGTTAAGGCTCCTTGAGATATTGCAACATAAGTATCAGTAGCATCAAGTACATATCATTGCTAGATATTTTCTGCATTACCTGAACTGCACAGGTTATAGCTTGGAATTTTAATAATTAGAAGCTCAGCAATATCTTACAGCATCTGGAAATGTATCTATTTGGTGAGTAGGCTAAAGACAGCTGGCTTATTTTGTGGCTGAAGGCTGTGTTTATAGCTTAATAAAACGTGGCCTGTAGCTTTATTACAGCAATCATCCTTGTGGAGTTTTTTTTGTGACTACAGTTGTTTTTTTTCTTTTCCCCTGCAGAAAAAAAACACTGTATGGTTTAAGAGTATGTTGTCATCCCTACAGAGTTTTACAGAATTCTGTGACAGGAATACAAGATCCTGTAAGATGGTTTAAAGCTCCATAGGAAGCTTCTTGTTCTATTTATTCTAAGCCATCTTAGTGCAAGAGAGACATTTTCCTCGTGTAGAATTCTTGCTGTATATAAAGGTTATTTTTCAACCAGATCACCACATAGAAAATATCGCTGCATAGCCAAAACTGACTTGAAGTAAAATCATGAAGTAAAAACACCCCTATATGTATTTTATTATTAAAGGAAGATAGAATAAGAAGTCAGAGATCAAAAGGATTAGAGAAGTAAGAGTTCTTCAGTTCAGTTTTTACATTTAGCTAAGAATGGCATAAAACTCTAATTCAGAGGTTTCTCCCTGTTTTTCTGCTTTGTCAGTACCACTTTAATTTTCCATTCTGACCTTTTATTTCTTGATTTCTAGGTTAAAAATGTTTTAATTACAGTATCAAAAGATATTTTTATTTTTTTATTATTTTAATACTAAAATGGTTGCAGTTTGCTTTTAAAACAAATATCTGTGTGATTGTTACATGTTGCCATTAACTCTAAGTGTTATACATTAAAATAAGAACAGTGTCAAACTCAGTAAAAATAATATTAAAATGTCATTTTTCTAAATTATGACAGTGCAAGATTCTACCAATAAATATTTTGTTAGTGTTCCTAACACTGCTTAGATATTTACTCTGCCACAACATGGGAATGCTGCTAAGTTGTTCTACCTACTACTCTCAAAAAAACCATTAGATGGCAATGTTCACATGGCAGTACCTTTGCAGCACTGCTGGAAACTTTAAGTCATTGTGTATTTCTATACATTCGTTTATTTCTTATTCTAAGCATTAGTGTTTTATCACTTTTCTACTTTTTTCTTTCTTTCTTTTTCCTTTTAATACAAGACTAAAAGAAACCATACATGAAAAAAACCCCTGAGGTTCTCTTCCTGTAATGTCATACACTGCAGGACTGCTTCAGAGCTGCAGCTTAGTCTTTATTATTATAGTTTCCTCAATAAAACTTCATTTAAGTAATCAGGGCAAGGCCAGGCAGAGCATCAAGTAGTGCAGATTTATGCACACCTTAGCTGTGTAATGAGGCATGAGGCAAAAGCACATCACCACCTCATCTGTTCTTTTATAATGCAAACAAAATAGCCATTTAAAAAAAATTAAATTCTGGAATTTTAATGTTTAGCTATCAATGTGATTGAGCTTTAATATCCTTAGAGTTTGAAAATATTTTGAAAATATCATAACAAATTGCTGGTAAACTAATTCCTGTGTATCTCTGAAGTTCTTTGCAATTAATTTTCTTCTAATATGTTAATATTATTATTAATCTGTCAGGTCTTTATTTTAAATTTTAATCCAAAAAGGTTCTGTATTAGACTTGTATGTTGCTTGCTGCCTTATACAGGCTGTAAAGTCCAAAGATACTATAATGCTGAGAGCAGGATTCACACTGTCTTCTCTACCAGGTTATTACAGTGGAACTTCTGGAGAAGTGATGGTGATGTTAAGTTCCTTGGCTGGGTTTTGTCTAAGGCTCAGCCTGTGAGGTTCAAAGCAGGGACCACATCATCCACTGATGCAGAATAAACTAGTATTTTGGAAGAAAGCATTTGAGTATTCTTTGTGATGATCAGAAGGGAATTATATGAAAAGATCACATTTTGGAAACATTCAGAAAGCAAATTCCCTAGAACCAGGAAAAGGTAGTACATTTCAAAACATGAACTGCTAGAACAGCTGTCCATTACGTATGACAAACATTCCAGTAAAGCTTTCTCTGTTAAATACATTAATAGGTCTGAAGGATAAACCAGAAATGAATACTTGCAGAATAGAATTAAGTCAATGCTGTTTTAAAAAGAGTGGTCACTTAAGTATGTGTGTCTAAGTGTAATGTTCCTGTTGTGCATGTCTGTGCTAATACACTTAGAATTCTTAAAGAATATGTGGGGAGAAAATAGGCTGTGATGAAGGCACTGGAGCACCTCACAAATAAAGAAAGGCAGAGAGAGCTGGGGCTGTTCACTGTGGAGAAGAGAAAACTCAGGGGAATCTCATCACAGTCTACATAAACAGCTCCAGAGAGGCTGTGTAGAGAACAGAGCCAGGCTCTGCTCAGTGGTGCTGAGACAGGGCCAGAGGCAAGAGGCACAAACTGAAACACAGGAGGTTCCCTCTGAACATTAGGAAGTAGCATTTTTTGTTTGTTTGTTTGTTTTGAGGGTAACCGAGCAATGCCACAGGTTGCACAGGGAGGTTGTGGAGTCTCTGTCCTTGGGGACATGAAAAAGTCATCTGGACATGGTCCTGGACAGCAGACCTTGGCCCTGCTTGGGCAGGGGGGTTTGACAAGCTGACCACCAGGTGTCCCTTCCAACTTGTCATTCTGTGATTCTTTGAAAGTTTTCAAGTTGTTTAAGTGACCCATTTTAAATGGCTAATTTAGAAGCAGTCAAATCTACAAAATAGTTTTACTTTTAAAAATCATCGCTTTTATGTCTAAATTCCAAAATTGAAAATTCCATACTAGCATTTTAATTCAATTTGATTATTCTAGGAAGAGGAAGATGACCTATTTCATTGTTTGCATCATATGTCTTTATACAACCTCTGACTAAGAAAAAGGTAAAATGGTGAAAGAAAAAAAGTAAGTCTCAAGAGCCTTCCTTTCTGTTACAGACTCCTCCATTTTATAGTTTTAAATTCTTCCCTTTTTTTTAGGCAGATTAAGGGTTCTTCTACATGTGTTATCTGTCAAAATTCTATTTAAAAGTCCCTGATCTTTTGCTTTTTTCCTACATTTTGTTTTCCTTTAAGAAAAGCAGTATCTTGGTTAGGGGAATGTCATAGGCATTCTGTTAGTAAAAATGAAGCACTTCTCATTTTTTTTTCCTCAGGATATTTCACTTGTCAGAATAGAAATATTCTTCTACACTAAATACAATAAAATGAACATTCTAAATTAAGAAATAAAAAAGGAACTAGCTGCACTCTTTAAGTTTCTAAGTTAACTAAATAATTTCATCAGAACAATTATTTAGTAGTTAAAGCCTAAAAAATGGTGTTGGAGACATATCAAGTGGATTTGAGTTTGGACAGGATCCTTAAGGTATTCTTCCTTAAGGTGCTCTTCCTTAAGGGCTGTTCAAATTGTTCATAGAGAAAGGAAAACCTATCTATTTAGAAATTTAAGGAAATACAGGGTTCATTCATGCTATCAAGCCATTTTAAAGAAAGAAAGCATATTTTTTTGAAGCAACTCTTCAACTGTTATGGATACTCTTTTTTTTTTTTTTTTTTTTTTTTTGTTGTTTACCTTATAGCTATGAGAGTTTGCTTCGATGGGCCCTTTGCACCATAAATTTCAAATATTGTCTATAAAGATTTCCCATTGTCATCACTAGCACTTTGACATAGAGACATCAAATGTGGACAGAAACAAATACCACAGAGGAAATGGGTAAGGTCTGATAGTCTGCCTCAGATGGGAAACGTTCAGGTTTTCCAGAAAATGAATGCCAAGAAGTGGCTTTTTTTCTACTTGTTTGTTGGTTTGGTTTTTGTTGTTTGTTTTTTAATAGTACACCTCTGTCTTAAGTGTAAAGCTATGTCAGAAAAGGTCTTTGTGATCCCCTTTGTGTATGTTTATGTGTTTACCAACAGCAGCTATTTTGTTCACCTGAGTTTGAAGTGCCTGTGAGACTCTGTCACTAGAAAGTAGTTTTGAAAAAGTCTAAAGCTCCTCTAACTTCTGAACAGATGCTTTCCCTTGCTGTAGCTTGCACTAGCACTGGTCCTAAGATTTCCAAAGAAAGTCTCAGACAAGAAGTAAGATGGGTGTGAATGGTGCTCTGGACCTTGTTTTCACTTCACCCTAGAATGGAACAAGATGGTGGAATCAAGAGGGGCCAAAACTAAAACATGGTCAAAGTCACTGTTTTCCACCCAGAGCCACACGGTGTGTGTGGTTTACCCTCAGCTGGACACTAAACCCCACGCACCTCTTTGCTGCCTCCCCCTGGCCCAGTGGGGTGGAGGGGACAACAGAAAGAGTGACAATGAGAAAACTTGTGGGTTGAAATAAAGCCAGTTTAAGAGGCAAAGCAGAAGCTGCGTGCACAGGCAAGGCACAGCTCATTTCCTTCAGTTCATACGCTGAGCCGTGTGCTGTGCTCCCTTTGCTCAGTTGTGGTCGCAGCTGTGTCCCCTCGCCAGTCCTTGTGCCCTCCAGCCCACTGGAGTGGGCTGAGGCAGGAAAGGCAGGGAAATTGTGCAAGCATTGCTTAGAAGTAACAAAAACCTCCTTGAGTTATCAACACTGTGTTCAGCACGAAACCAAAACACAGCCCCATACTAGCTTCTGTGAAGAAAATTAACTCTATCCCAGCCAAACCTAACACAGTTCTTTACACTAACAAGCAAAATTCACCCGAGGTTATTAGTTTCCACAGCTGCTTTTTTTGGAAATTATGGGATAAAAAAAGCCCCCAAACCTTTTGCTCTCTTTCACCATCATTTTAGCAAATATATTAAGAGAAAAATCTATATGTATAATATATATTTTACATTTCTTTGTTTATTAAATCATACTTTTATTTAAAAATGGATTATTTTAGTGAATCCAAGACAGCTATAAATGAATGACCTATTCAATATGACTGCCATTTTTATATAGTTGAGGTTTATTTATGAAGGCAAAACATCATGATAAGAATTCTTTTTGTTTTCTCAAATGAATGAGGGCAACATATACAATGAAACTGTTAATATGCTCATGGCAAAAATGACAGAGAGAGGCTTTTTAACATTGTTGAGAAAATTTTGTTTGCGTCAAATCTGTTTCTCTATTTTCAATTATTTTTGAGCATTTTAATTAATTTTTGTATTAATTTTTTATCTTTTTTCTCTCTTTTTTTTTTTTTCAATTGGTGTGATTTGATTCTTGAAGAGCAAATAAATGTTTAAAAATATTTCCAGGAAAGGAAAATATAAGTCTTGATGAAAAAGTATTTCTCATAACTCCTCTGCGATTGGAGGGCCCAGAACATTTTATTTCAGAAAGAAATGGCAAAAACCTAACTTCAGAAACATTTTTTCTCAACTTATCTACAAAGCAGACATCAAAACCTGATCTAGTTCATGCTAGGTCACCTTGGTGATCAATGGAAAGAAAAATGTAACCTCTAAAAGGCAGTACATCTCTCTCATACATCTGTTTTAAAATCACGTGTATCACCTCCTGAAAATGCTTAATTCTCTCATTTGGTATAAGGGACACTTGAGATGAACCGGACACACAGAAGTTTTACTTTGAAATTTTCATGTAAGAACAGGTTGCTTATACTTTGCTAATTGGGTTTTTCTGTACTATTCTAAGATCAAGTTCTCTTTCAAGATGCCTTTACTTCAGGTCAGAAGCAGTGTCAGGTTTTAAGGGTTTGACAGCTGAAAAAATGTAGCAAATGTATTTCTATAGTGCAATTATTAATTTCTCTTTATATTGATGTTGGCTCACTTATGACTCAGATTAAAGCCTCTCGCTCTTGGGGTCCCTGCAGTGTGAACCTCTCAAATTGATTTGAAAACAGGATTTGCAATGGTGGCTGCCTTTGAAAAGTTTTCATTTGGGGAAGCGAAGACAAAAAGTCTGGAACATTGCTGACTTCCTTGAGTCTCCCATCCCCTACTTATTCCTACATGCTAGAGAGGTCCAGGGCCAAAAGAGTCCCCAGATATGCTATTTGTCCTCTGGCACTCCCTCCACATAAGCTATAAATTTCCATTTGTTTTTCTTCCTTGTTTTCCATATGGAGTTCTGCCCAGTTAGAGATGTGAATTATTCTCTTAATATTTTGTAAAGGAGAATTCTAAAAGCAAAAACGTATTATTAATGAGTTTAGATAGAATATATTTCCATTTTTTAATTCTTATTTTTATTAATGCTTCCTCATCTGAATTACATTAATGTTAGTATCAATCTCTTTTCTTTACATTTATGAATGCAAAAAGGACCATACTGGTGCTTAATTTCCATGCACAAAGCAAACCATCTTTTTTATAGATAAAACAGTTTCAAATCTACTTTAAGATGACCTCCCCTTCCCTCTGTGCATTTTTTTCCCCAGTGAGAAACATAGACTGTTTTGGAAATTCACTATAAGTAGTAAAACTCTTCAAGTCTTTCAGCAAATCAACAGTAATTTTGCAACAGGTTTTGTAAATTACTGTCATTTAATAAAATCCATGCTAGTAGGATTTACCATTTTCTACTTTGTTTGCTGTAGGGCTACTCTTTCTAAAATAGAGGGTTAAAGTTAGCATAGGGCTTGTCATGACATGAGGGTTTATTGTGGGTTGTTAAAAAGGTAACAGAAAACTTCAGTTAATGACAATTAAATCAAATAAAAAAATAAAATGAGTTCAAATACCATCACACAGTTATATTCACGAGTCATTAAGGTAAATAAATAGTTTTCCTAACATGTTAGTATGTATTCTATTCTATAAAATATATAAATTTTCTCAAAGTAATGAATTTATACATTATCCAAACAATTCTGAATATTTTTTTGATAATTCTTCCTCTTCCTTAAGTACTCTCCTAATGTACCCTTAAAGAAAATAAAGTGAAACTAAATTTTGATACAGAAAACAGATCGAGGTCTCTCTTTTTCACTCCACTAAGAAAACCTATGCCCAAACCTGTTGGTCCTGAAAAGCAAAAAATTCTTGGAAATCCGTCTGTCTTTCTCTGGGAAGGTGGGTAGGGCCAGGCCCAGTAGCAGGAGAAGAAAAGACACGATAATCAAACGATAGCAGGTAGGGAGCAAAGGCCGTTTTGCCGCCTGCGCCGCGGGAGAGGCCTGACTCCCCATGGCTTCCTTTGCATTTCAGTTCCAAAGGCTGGCACTGCAGCAGGGTGTCTGACCTCTGCAGAAGTGCTCTGATCACAGGACACCCTGAAAGCAGCCTTGCATTCGGTGGAATAACCCAAGTGAGGCCAGGAAACGGGCACACCCACAATTTCATGGAGCTAATTTAGGCTCCTCCGGCTTCGGTTAACCCTCGGCGAGACGGCAGAGCTGGTGTTGGAAGTGGCCCACACACTCAGGCACGGCTGCACCTTCTATTACTGGAGATAGTAGAGTGCAGCAGTGCTGACCACACAGACTGTGCTTGGCACTCTTCACCCCGGCACACGAAGGAACACAGCCCATAGTCAGAAATTCTCTGTCGTAGATGACTGGGAAATCCAAAGGAAAAGATGAGCAGAAGGTTTTCCTAGCAAAAGTAGAGGAATACTAGAATGAACATCCAAGGAGGGGATATAATGAAGGCAGATTATTAAGATTGGAAGTAAGTAGATCAAAAGTAGTGATCTACAGTTAAGGAAAGCTCAAAGCTGTGTCCAGTCATTTCTTGTGAATTTAAAATCCATTAAATCAATTTCTGGTTATTCAAAATGTTTAAAGTCCATTGAAATATTCAGATAAATGGAATTGAGGGTAGACTATCACAAGGATAATGAGCAAGCAAAAGCATGCTGAAAGGAGTAAACCCTAGATTTAGATAATCAGCCATATATGAACTGTCTTTGCCACTGCTTCTCTCTGAAAAAGCAAATGCATTCCCAGATTATATACACTCTAGTTTTGAAGAATTTCTCCAAAATAATGCTACCTTATTTGTGTTGGATGTTTATGGTGCATCTTGCAAATCTGCAAAACCTACTCCTCTGTAGATTCTGTTTTGCATTAAGGTCAATGAAAAAGCTCCTGTCAATCTAAATGAAATCTGCACAAAACTTTTATAGCCTTCTTAAAAATCATGGGATTTATCTATTCCTATGAATCTGAGAGGTTTCCAGATTATCCACGTAAAATCATTGAGTTAAGTAAAAAATCCAGGGGAAGTAAAATGTTATTATCATGTTTTATTACCATGTTCTATGCCACTGTCTTAATTATGCACAGAAAATTAGGAGAGATAATTAATATCAAGTATTCTGAGATATGATACTGGTTTGTCCTGAGAAAGAGGATATATTATTTAGTGACTATTTTCTTGTACTATTCAGGGAAGATCTCAAGTAATCTGGACAAGATCATGTAAAGAAGTAATTCATTATCATTTTGTTGTTCATGAATTTTAAAATACTTAATGTGAAAATGTGTCCTACTGAAATGGTCAGTGAAAACAAAGTTTTCATCTGCCTTAAACCCAATGTGACCATTGCATTTTAGGACTTCAAAGTAACCAAAAAATTCACATTTGTCTTTTAAAATCAGCTGGATCTCTTTTAAGTCCAGCGGGAAATATAAAAAGTTATCCAAGGCTAAAATTGTTAAAGAGGAAAGTTCAGCAGGACAGGTGGAGGTGATGATCTCTGGTGACATTCATCTATGTTTCCTTAGGTATCCTTCCCTGGACGATTTCTTCTATCATCTGAGATGTATTATATTCAGTGCCTCATTTTTTGATAGTAGTTTCCTGGATCATAGGTGACATTTCAGTAGTAGGTTATTTCTTTGTTGGGAGAAAATGATTGGCATGCCACAGGATAATTTAGCTCAGCTTGTGTAATTCTGCTAAGTGCATCGTTCCTCTTACTATGTTTTCAACAGAATTATTAAGGTAAAACTAATGGATTAAAGATTATTGATTCAATCTTTGTAGTAGAAAGTTCTCTGAAGTGGTGACTGTATTTTATTTTAAATTGAACTGTTCCTAACACAACAGACTTGTTCTTTCATAACACCTTAGAGAGATTTTAGACACTACAGTATTACAAGTTATTATTATGTACTCAGAAGCATAATTATTAGAAAATTTGTAACATTATAAAAATATTGACTTCATTTCATTTTCCTGTGAGGTTTTTTTTTGTTTTTTTTTTTTTTTTTTTTTTTTTTTGTTTTTTTTTTTTTTTTTTTTTTTTTTTGTTTTTTTGGGTT
>VZRX01020466.1:93740-159487 GCA_013398075.1 Notiomystis cincta
TTTTTTTTTTTTTGTCTTGGTTTGTTTCCTGGATGGTTTAACTGATGCTGTACAAATCCTTATTCATGTGTGAGCACCCTTGGAAACTTAAGAGCTGCAAATTTCTAGTATGAAATAGGCTAATGTTTACCTTGCTAGCCAGGATAAAAGCTTTTTTTTTCTCCAAAGATATTGAAAATTATTCTCCATGTGTATGAATTTTATGTCCTTCACCTGGTGGTTTCGGACATCAAAAATTCTTAATATAAAGCCCTAAATCTTCTGTGCTACCGACTGTTTATCTGAATCGCTCTTCCTTTGGTAACTAATTTGTCAAACCCTGCTCAGTACTGGAATGGAGGGGTTACATATTTATAACTCTTTAGATTTCCATGTCTACCCATAAGGAAATAATTGACCAGTTTTTCCTTTGAAGTTGTGAAAGCCAGTAGGAGATATAGTAATGATTACCTAAACAGAGGTACTTCTGAGCTCTGCATTAACTTCCTCTGTGTGGGGTTGTCTCTACAGCATCAAGGCAAAACCTATTGCACTGCTATTTTTAATTAATTGTTGTCTCTGATATTGAAGCATATCAGTAGAATATTATCAAATAATAAAATTATTATTCAGTAGAAAATCCTTCCTGAAAGCCTCACAACTATAGTTTTCTGTACAGATTAAGAATGCATGAATTTTTTCTTTTTTTTTTTATATAAGTTTGAACACATACCTAAGTAAGTCCGAACTGTTTGTATCTGAAAGTAAAAATTTAATCTCAGAATAAATAATAAAGAACTTCACATTTAACTCTCATGGAAATAGACATTAAAAATGTCTGTTTTCCTTCAACTTCTGGAAAAAAATGAGGAACATTTTTTCAAAGTATTAAATTTTTTTAATGGAATAGTATTGGTAATTAAAGACAGGTTCAAGAAACCAAAGAAATGGTCACTAAAAGAAGCCAGAATTAATCTTGTAAGAAATCCTACACAGACAAATCCCAAGGAGTTTGCTTCTAGAAGGCTTGTTGCTGAATCAATGCTTTGTTGAACACAGAAGCTAATAATAGTAAGAGATATCTAAAAAGAGTTGCACAGAAAGCTTTTCTGTAAATGAGAGACCTTTTTTCAAGTGTACTAAAGAAAAAATTCTTAGGAGTTTTAACGTGTTTTAAAACAGGCTAATAAGACATTTTTTCAGTTCATGTAATGACCTACAGGAAAGCTCAGTGTATGAACTCTCCCTAGTCCCCCTGAACCCTGCCTCCAAGTTTCAAATCTTCCCCCGTACATTTTGTAGATGAATTGAATCTAGAGCACATCTCTGCAAAACCAATAATTTTGCTCTTCTCTCAGGGTTAAATAGAATAAATGCCAGATATCATTGCCCTCCTCCATCTTCTCACATAATGCCATATCTGCCTACTAATGATAATTATCATCTTTAAGACACCTCTTTCCTGAATCCTGTGAGCTGATTAAAAGTGATTCAGATTAGTTAATTCTAAATGGATGCACCATTTATTTACCCAAAGGAGGACAGCCAGTGAGATAGGGCTATACCCACAATGTACACAGCTCAGAGATATTTTCCCTAATAGTAAAACACACATAGGGAATTTTCACCCTTTTCATCTTTAAGGTTTCTTGGGCCTTTGGCTTTTTCTCTCTGATCTGATTTATTTCTGGCTTTTTTCTTTTAGTACACCTCCTTCAGTCAAATCACATTTTTTCAAATAGATAAACTGAGTCAATTTTCAAGTAACACAGATCACTTATTTCCTGTGATGTTGTCACATGAAAGTGATCAAAGAGATAAACTTTGGCATCTTGCTACTTTTAATGTTATATTTATTAAAAAAATTCAAGATACCATGGATTTTGGAAGAGTATCTTTATAATGTTTGAAATATACAATGATACACTGAAACCATAGAAATTGGGAGTATTTTATGGATTTCTGCTGGATTATGGAACTGTCTGGGAGTTGGTTTTGGGTTTGGTTGGTTGTTTTTTTGTTTGTTTGTTTGTTTGTTTTTATTTCTTTTTGTTTTTATGCTTATTATTTTTATTTTTATTGTTATTATTTTTATCGTCTCTTCTACAGCATGATCCTAGAGGATTCCTGCAAGAAAATCTTGGACTGTCATTAATTTTTCTGTTTTAGGTTATAAAAGTATGACTCAAGCATATCTCATTATATAAAGAATCTACCCACTCCTGCATTTCCAGATTTTAAACATATGGGAGAACCTGTAGACCTTAACTATCAAACAATTGTTTTCAAGGATGCATCCCTGCAAATGGTTTCCTTTTTCCTTTGGCCAGATCTTCCTCTGTGTTCATGCTGGTAAATGTGATGTTTGACTCCGTCTTCTAACTTTTTGCTAGAGCTTGATTTTTTCCATAAGGGCTCCTCTGTAACTAAGGAGAATTTAGTCATTACTGAAGGAGAATAGATATCACACTTTCTCCTTTGCTTTGAGCATTTTTAGAGCCATGTTTGTTGATAAGCTTATTGAATGAGTGGTGCAGATAGTGAAAAAAATCAATAAGAAGTTTACAGTCCAAGAAAAAAAAATAGAACAAAAGACTGAGAATAGAGGAAAATAGAAATTCTAGTTTGTTTTCTTTATTAGTTCATGGAGCAGATTCTGATTTAAAACAGCTGAGCTCAAAAGCCTTTCTATTTCAAATGGGAATTACAGCTTTATCATTCAAATTAGAATATCTGCTGCCTTCATTTTGCTCGTGCTTTATTTCTTAATGCAATGTTTGGTATTCCTAATCTTTCTGGCGAAGGAGAAAGGATTGCAGAGGAGTAGACGGATCCTTTACATTGAACTGGTTGTGCAGCTAATGATGGTAATTGTAAAGATGAGGGATTTCCTTGCCCTTATCTGATCCTATGAGATTTTAAATATTATTTTCTCTCCATCCTGCTGAGCAGGAGTGAAAGAGGCTTGGTCAGAACGTGGAAGACAATGTCAGTTAACTCACCATGCTGAGCATTATTGAAAGTCATCACACTCCATTTCAGCACAAGAAAAATTTTTCACTGTGAGGACCATGAAACCCTGGAGCAGATTTTTCATAGAGTTTGTGGAGCCTCCACCCTTGGAGATATTGAAAACCTAACTGGACCTAGCCCTGGGCAACCTGCTCTAGTTGCTGTGCTTTGAGCAGGAGGATTAAATTGGATGACTTCCAGAAGTCCTGTCCAACCTCAACCATAGAGTGATTCTGAGGTAGAAGTGAAGATTAGTCTTTACTTACATGAACCCTAGGAAATCTAAGTGATATATGTTGACAAGCATGAGGAATGGAATAAGGACTTCACAAGAACTGGACATTTTAAATGAAAAAAAAATTACCCTAGATTCTCTGAGGTACTAAGAATTAGATAAATGAATTCTTTTGAACTTATCTGAATGACCTTATTTAAAACATCTTGACATTTTAGACATTTTATTCTATTTTGTACTAGTCACAGTTTAATAAATCAAAAAGACAGATTAAATGAGAAAATAAAAATCAACAGATGAATTACTGAAGTAAGTCATAATTTTGGCAAAATATGGAATGCATTTTTAATCTTAAATTTAATTCAAATTTGACAATAAAAAATTATCGAAGCTCAGTTTGAAATTGTAGAAGGTGTGACTAAAGTGGTTTGTACCTCTTAAGCAGTCTCTGGGGAATACCTTTATTATCTCAGCTTGTTTTCAAAGTGAATGTTCACACTGCAGAAATAATTCAGAAATGACTGAATCTGCTGTTCCCCTCATCCAGGGATCACGCAAGTAGGTCTTCCAAAAACCCAACTCATTACTGAATGCCTCTAGAGCTGTAAGTGGCCATTCACAAGTTGAACAGGCTGAAAACCTTTCTGAATTGTACTGGGAACTGCAATAATTCTCATTTGCTTGGACAGATATGCCTTTTGTTTTGTGCCTTCCCTCTTCATAATGACTAATCCTTCAAGGTTTGAAGCATTACTCATGGCATAACTGTGTATAGCTTGAGCTGGCAGTTTATACATTTTCATCAACAATGACTGTCAACCCACAACTGAATGAAAAGTCAGACTTTAAATTGTTCAAGTGTTAGCAAAAGCTAACAGTAAGAGCAGACACTCTCCATCTTAATGACTGACATAGCTATGACATGGTAATATAATCTTTGGAATGGTGCCATGATTTTACATCAAGTTTTAGTGATTTGAGGATGTATAAACTTTTTCTTTCTGGAAAAGTAATACACAATGACTGTAGACACAAGATATAAACAAAAATTTTCTTTAATCTTGAGGCCTCAACATTAAGATGAATCAGTTGAATTAGAACCTGAAAGTATCAAAATCAGAATGATAGGCTAGAATATTCAGGTGCTCACTTCATTCTGATGGTTTCTGCTGTAAGACTCTTTAACATTTGTTTTTAGAAAAGCCATTCTCCCTCCATGTCTTGTATCCATGGTTGTTTCCATAAGATTATGCTCTATGATCTTCCCAGGGAGAAATGGGATGCTAACTGGTTTGTTACTTGTACCTTCCTTTCTCACCTTTTCAAGAATGGGGGTGATCTTTGCCTTGTTGGACCCTTATCTGGTCTTCAACCTTTTCTAATAACTATCATTATTCAAATAATCTTAAAAAAATCAAACCCATGAAAATGTTGGGAAAATGCATATGGAACTTAGTTAGTATTGATTCTGGATTTTTTTTCTTTTAGTAAAAAAAAGATGGAAATAAAGGAGGAAGAAAAGCATCAATATACATTTTTAGGGCAGTATTTTTGGTTTTGCTTCATCTTTAAAATTATGTTCTTTTCTGAATTCATATAGTGAAATATCTTTCTCATTTTCTTTAACAAATAGCAATTTTTGTAAGACTTTGATTATGTTTATGATACACAAAATTATTTATCCTGCTCTAATAGGCATTACTATTTGAGGTGAAATATTTATGCAAGTGATTTCAATAAAGTGCAGTTCTATACAGAAGTTTTAGATACCTCACCTAGCTGATGACCATCCAAATTTATTATCTGTATCAAGTGCTCCCATGCACTTGAAAGAAAGTGAAACTTTCTTTATTCCATTTTTTCCTGTACATCTGTTAAGATGAAAAACTCCAAGGTTATGGTTAAACACCATATGAAAAAATAAACTTCTGTGCAATTGTCAACAACTGATGTGGGTACTCAAACTGTAAAGTACAGCACTGGAAAATAAAACATAGGGAAACCTTGTCTCTTCCATTCTAGCATTGTGTTGTAATTTGTAATTTTGCAGAATAACCATGAGCAACAGAATTGAGTATGTAATGAACTTTCCTCTCTTCAGAATGCAGCACTAGTCTCCCACTGGATCTGGATAGTTCCTTTTAAATAATAAGCAATTTCTTGCTGTAAACCAAGAAGTGACCTTTTATTTATTTGACAGATGAGTTTATAAATGCAATTTATTTTTGGGAGACGTGACATTGACAAGCTCGCCAGAATCTGAACTGGACAAAGTGTCATTAAGTGGAATATTTTTTTATCTATAACCATGAAAGTCCTAGAAAGGTTGAACTCTGCAGAAATCCGTACCACCTTAATAATTTTCTTTAAATTACTGTCAGTGTTTTTCTTATACATATATAAGCCCTCTAATGATAGACTTTGGGATCATATTAAGCTTTTATTTCCTCAATTTTACACTATTATTGAGTACAAGTTTTGTTGAGGTAACAATACAATGAAGAACAATC
Source organism: Notiomystis cincta (assembly GCA_013398075.1). Classification (NCBI taxonomy): domain Eukaryota; kingdom Metazoa; phylum Chordata; class Aves; order Passeriformes; family Notiomystidae; genus Notiomystis; species Notiomystis cincta. The sequence continues at coordinate 99,477 of VZRX01020466.1, forward strand.
TGTTAAATTGAAAGCTTTTTAAAAGCTGCATAGGAAAATTTCTTTTAACTTAATTTCCCTATTCAGAATGAAACTGTGTTTCAAATAAATGAACTAACAAGGAGCTAATTCTACTTGTTTTGATTGCTTTTCAGTTAGTTCCATAGTGAGAAGTTTCCCATTTTGAGGTCCTGCTGTCTTGTACCAATATAAATGAATAATTATAAAACATACAATACAAAATCACACATAGAAAGGTCTCGGAGTACCAAAGAAAGTTTTGGAATATCGGTTGATTGTCATATAATTCCTGAGCTGAGAAACAACAGTCTTTTTCACTGTGAAGTGCAAAAGGAAAGAACATTTTATATATATAAACATATATGTACCTAACAAAAAAATAAATATGTATATCTTAATATGTGTGCATATATATAAATTTGAAATCACAGCATGTCAGAACTTAGTTACGGGTCACTAACAGAGGCTCAAGATGCAGCTGGATTTCTCTCACTGCAATACCCTTTCTTTTTGCATTACAAAGAAAATAATTCTTTAAGCTCTCCCTCAAAGATACAGCATGCATTTTCTCATTTGTTATTAACTGTGATTTTATTATCCATGTAATGTTTTTGAAGGAGCATTTTTCTAGTAATCCTGGCCAAGAGAGTGAGATGAAATAATATTTTTTATGCTACATGTGAAACTGATTTAGTGATCTTCTTTCTTTTCCGCAACAGCCTAATAATTGCAGTTTATAGGTTGGTGGAATAAATACTGCAGGTTAAAACTGCTGACATCTAAAATTCTTTCTGATGACAACAAATAACTTAGTAAATATTATTTTTTTATATTCCCTTAGTTAATAAAGATGTTGCATAAATATATAAAATAACAAAAAACAGTGCTTTCTCCAGAGATCACTCTTCACTATATTCCTTTTCATACTAAATCTCCTAGGAAGTCTGTGACCTTTTGTCACTTTTCCTGAAGAAGGTATATTACATATAACAAAGACCAAGCTTTATGATGGGTACAGATAAAATGAGATAAATTTTGTGGTCCTAGACAAGATTTAAAACCTTAGATGTTGTGGTGGGTTGACCTTGGCTGGATGCCAAGTGCCTAAACTACTCTATCATTCCCCTTCCCAGCTGGACAGGGAGAGAAAATAAGGTGGAAAACGAGTTGCAGGTTGAGATAAGGCAGTTTACAAAAGCAAAAGTGAAAGCTTACACCCACACAAGCAGAGAAAAAAAGTTTATTTTCTACTTCCTATCGGCAAGTGATGCTCAGCCGCTTCCCAAGAAACAGGGCTTCAACACGTGTAGCAGTTTCTCCAGAAGGCAAGCATTGTAAATAATGAATGCCCCACCTCTTCCTCTCCTTTCCTTAGATTTTATATCTGAGATTCCAAGGAGGTTTTACTTACACGGCTCGCTTGTTTGCAGCATGTTTCACATTCATGAATGACCTCTTTGATGGCTGTGGTCAGGTCTACCTCTCAGTCAGAAGCCCACCTGTATGTTGCATCTCTTCCTAGAAGTGTTGATACTTTATGGGGCTATAAATAGCTCACCCTTCCACTCCCAGTCTAAGTTGACCTGAGCTATTTCAATTTTGGCAGCCTTATCTACCTGTCCATTGTTTTGATGTTTTTCAATGACAAGATTTTTGGGCATTTGAACATCAGAGTTTGGGCACATGAACATACCTTCAGACATGTTTTCTGCCTGTGCAGTGACATCCTGCCACAATGCAGCAGTCCAGAGGGGTTTATCCCTGCATTGCAAATTGCTCTTCCATTGCTGCAGCCACCTCCACAGGGCATTAGCCACCATCCAGGAGTGAGTCAAAATTTTTTTCAGTTGGAGTCCTCAATAACCCTGGCTACAAAACCTTAATGGTCAGCTTTGGGTTTCTCCTGATGTCCTTTGTCAGCGGCAAAAATAAATTAAACATTTCTGGCCTTATTTACTTTGAGTTCTGGACTCAAAGACCATCAATGTTCTTGACCATGACTAAATTTCTTTATAGATCTCTACACTGTCTCTGAAGGTACAACCATGGTATCTGTACTACAGCTAAAATGTGCTGGCTTACTTTTCAACTCTATTGGTTCCTAACCTTTCATGAGCACTTAATTCCTCACGTGGTAGGAAACAATCACACTGTAGAAGCCTGTGGACCATGAAGGGTAATTGGATAAGATCTTTTGAAAGATTTACAAGCCTGCCAAGGATTGTGCCAGCTTAAAACTGTTTGATTCAGTGTGAAAAGATCGGAACAATACTGACCTAAAGGTTTAAAGAGAGACCTTTTCTGTGAGAGTGTAATTTAGAGCCTGTAATAAAAGTGTATTGAAAAACACCAGAAGGAAGAAAACAGCCATAAATTTTAAAGCTTAATATTACATTACAGGACACTTTTCAGTGACATATCCTCTTGTCTTGCAACATACCTCCTTTGCTTCAAACTGGTTTTAATTTTTTCTCCTAAGGGTTACAATGGTAGCTCATCCATAATAATCAAAATAATCAGGATAATAAGAAAGCCATTTTTCTAATACATCTGAGAACGTGGACTTGCTTTCTCTTTCCATGTAGGGAAACATACATGAAGATCAAGTCTTCATGAAAACAGTATCACAAGTAAGAAATAAGGGGAAGATTCACAAAGAAAATAAGGCAATTTATGTGCAAAAAGTAGGTTCTCAAACATCTTATTTATTATCTAGACTACCTTGAATACCCAGTGGTATTGAATATGTGCCCAGCGGTAAAATTCTCTGTGCTTATTAATTTCTATTCCTGTGCAGCTCACCATGAGCCAGTGCAGTGCCCAAAAAAGTGTAGAATACAGAAAGAGGATGATTTCTCCATTCTTCTCACCTGCAAGTTCCAGCTGAGTCAGCCCATGGCTCAGACAAATGTGAAGTAAGGCAACTTCCTCCTCTGGTCTAGAGCACAAATCCTACAAGGAGCAGCTGAGGGAGCTGTAGTTGCTTAGCCTGTTGAAAAGGGGGCTCATAAGAAACCCTATGGTTCTCTATGACTACCTGTTTAGGTGGGAGCTGGTCTCTTCTGCCAGGTAACAACTGACAGGATGAGGAAATGCCTCAAGTTGTGCCAGGGGACGTTTAGATTGGAATTAGGAAAAATTTCTTCACTGACAAGGTTGTTGAGTGTTGGAACAGACTGCCTAGGGATGTGGTGGGGTCGCAATGCCTGGAAGTATCTAAAAGATATGTGGCACTTAGGCACGTGGTTTAGTGGTGGACTTAAAAGTGATCAGTTAATGGTTGGATTCAATGATCTTAGAGGCCTTTTCGGACCTCAGTTGTTCAGTTGTTCTGTTTTATGACTCAAAAGCTTCCCGGTTGTAGAGCAGTAACAAATCATGAAAAACTCTCACTCAAAATTCTTAGGTGGCATATAAATATTAAGCTCTGCAAAGAGGCATTTTACTTATCTTTGATTTCAAAAACTTTACAGATAAAATAACTTTTAAACTTTTGCAACTGAGCTGTATTGCACATAATGAGAAATGAATATAAATTGTTTCTGGAATTTCTTGGAAATACGCTTGTGTAAACTGTAATATGTCTGTATAGTAAATATCTCTGCATTTCTACCAGTTATTTATATACTATTTGAACAGTTTAAAAAGCAAATCACTCATAGTTGTCATGTTTTAATGAAGTGGACTAATTCTCTCTTTCCTTTGATATATGTGATTAAGTCGGTCCTGGACTTAAATTGTATGTACAGGAACAGTGTCTCCCCTGAGAGCCATGTGCACTGCTTTGCAGTGTCCTGACACACAATACAATTGCTTTCAATGAAGTCCTTCAACTTTTCTTCCACAGTTTTTTATTGACCTTCAGATAAGATTTCTTGTCTTCCCTCACACTTTCTGATTGCAGGCCTATCAGGTTTGTTATTCATGTGTTTCAACTTTATAGTGTGTGCCCCTGAGCAGAGATTTTTGGAGGCATGTGACATGAATGTAGGAACGAGTAATAACTTCATTCAGACTCACAATTACTGAATTTTAAACTAAGATTTGCCCTTAGGCTCCTGTTTGAATTGCAGTGGTGTGAATAATATGCCTCTAGGACAGCCAAGAACAATCTCAATGTGGATACTGGAGGGGAGTGTATCCAGACATAATCACAGCATGGACCAGCAGCACCAGCTGAGGAGGTATTCTTGTGAGGGAAAGATCAAAGGGCAACTATGAGATAAAGGGAAAATCTCTGGGGCACTTCCAAATTGTAAAAAAAAGCATCAGAGACTCCATCACAAACAATAGCTAGAGAAGAACAGGGAGAGAGCCAGTAAATGTGCTTGAAGACAACAGACTGAAATAATGTCTTTGAAAATTTAGAGTTTGTGATAAACTGATGGGAATTTCATAGAGTACCCATTATGCTGTTGGCTGAGGGGTTTGGGGTTTTTTTTTGCTTGGTTGGTTGGTTTTTTGGGGGTGTATGTTTGGTTTGGTTTCCACTGATGAAACTGAGAAAGATTCACTTGAGCCAAATGTATGCTGATGTATACTTTAATTCCACTAAAAGTATTACAGTTCCAGAGGTGCCAAAATACAGGAAAGCAGGTTGTAATCTGACCATAGGGCTAAAAATTGTTTTTTTTTTCCTGAAATACATATAGCTTCTATATATGTATCTACCTATAAATTCCTAGGCATAATTTCCTAAACTAGCTGTAGCTTGGTAAATGTGAAGGAAATTAGGATTAGCTCCAGAACAGTTCAGGTTACCTCCCTGTTTCCATATTCTGACAAAATTTAGACAAAATGGCATATGATAAAGATGACAGCTGGGCATAATTTTTTTGATATTTCATTTTCTGTGGATAAGCCTTCAGAGTGAAAGATTACCACAGACAAATTAGAGAAACACTGTCATGAAAATAAATTAGAGTTTGACATTTTGCAGGTACTCTGTGACATGATGATTGCTGCTTTAGGAATATTTCAAAGTGCAATTAAATTGCATCTCTTACCAACAGACCATAAATCATTATCTGTAGTTCAGTGGGATATCTTCAGACTATACATTTTATAGGATTTATAGTAGTTTATCATATTGTGTACCTTTAGGGAGTCTTAATTCTTTAAATAATTGCAGTAATAGTTGATAGGAGACCTGTATTATATGCGCTCAAAAAAACAGGTTATTGACATTCTAAATCAAAGGAGTTATGTTGTACTGTTTTCACAATATTTAGGTATATTTGTGGTGGCAAAAATACATTCTACACAACATTATGCAAGATAGTATTTATTTATCATCTTCGCTTTCTTAATCATCTTTTTATCACCTTTGTTTTCTTAGGCATTTCTCTATGGTTAAGTAAAATATGCATTATGACATCAAGGCTAAACATTTTATGCTCTAAGAATCACAAAAATAGATTGATGTAATACAAGCATGGATGTGCTCCTCCAAATAGAAGATTTCCTCAATAAACACTATTTACACTTATACTCCCTTTGCATTATTATGCTCTGCTCTATCCCGTTATAAACAATATAGAGAAAATCTGTCTTTGAATGCAAACCTCATCTAATAATTTTCTTTTCAAAATTATGTTGAATGTTACCACTTGACTCAATTATCTATGGATAATTGTAGACAGTGGAAACCCTCATTGAGAATATAATGAGGAGAAGTGCTAAGGCTGCTCTAAAACCAAACATGGCAAAAATGGAGAAGACAGCAGAGTGACTGACTGAGAACCGATTTTGCTGCAGTCTCACTGCTGTCCTTAACAGAGGTTGGGGTGGGAAGGCCTGAGTCGTGCCTACCACGTTGAACAACTGCAGTAGGCTGGCCTTGGCTAAGGGCTACACTCCCACCCAGACCTCCATTACTCTCTTCAGAGGGGCAGTGGAAGAAAATTGAACAAGAAAGCTCATGGGTCAAGATAAAGGTAGGGAGAATATTTGCCAGTTAGTATTATGGGCAAAAAATTATTTACTGCTAATTAGAATAGATTCAGGGAGTGAGAAACAAAGACAAACATGAAACCAACAATTTTCTTCCACCTTGTCTTCCTAAGCTCAACTTCATCCCAAACTTCTCTCTCTCTTCCAGAGAAGATCAGGGGGGATTGGCAAATCAGGATGGTGGTGTTCCTCATCCCTCATCACACTTTCCCTCTGTTCCTGTGTGGGCTCTCCTCATGATCTATATATCTTCCTTCAGAGATATCCATCCACCTGCTCCAGAATGAATGAGATCCTCAGCTGGTTGCAGGGAAATACTTGGTCCAGCAAGGATCCTTCATGGGCTGCAGGGGAGCTTCTGCTCTCGTGCCTGCAGCACCTCCTCCTTCTTCTGCATTTTTGCCCTTTCTTAAATATTTCATCACAAAGGCACCACATGCTTGGCTGATGAGCTCCTCAGTGCCATGTGGTGGGTCTATTTTTCAGACAGCTCTTCTGGCATTTGTCAGTCCTTACTCTAATTTCACAGAGGCCAACCCTATAGCCAAAACCACTGTCAAAACCATCTACATATAAAATAACTACATACACACTCTTTGTTCCCTTTGCTTGTATAAAAACCTGGCAAATACCTCAAAATCTTGCAGAAGATGTAAAAATCAGATAATGGCTATAATATTTGTAAATAAAAAGCTCCTTGAGTTTTGTTATAGAAATGATCTGGGATTTTTATTGGATTTTCTTCTCTTCTGTATTTCTAGTTGAAGTTCAACTGTAACCAATCCAATATGGTCCCCTGTTGAGCAGAAAATAACTGGAGGAGAACAGAGAGGGCAGGAAGCACTGAAAGATTCAGAGGATTAACTTAATTTAGGACCAGTGTGCAGAGAGCAACTTGCTAAGCAAAGAAAGGATTGTTAACATTTTACTCATTTTCAGAATCCATACATGGATAAATAGAACAAGTCAAGTGAGGTTTTCATGCCATGCCCTTGGAAACCAGTCAGCTTGCATCCATCACAGAGGTACCACACCTCATGGCTGCAGGACACATGGCCTGGTCCTCAACTGTTTTTCTGTTCTTCTGTATCTCCAGCACCGTGATCCAATTTTTCATTTTCCCTCTGTGGCAACACCTGACCAAATAGGCATTTGACACAGGATAATAATTTTAACAGTGTGGGAATCTACAAATTGGGATGGGGAAGTCAGTCATTGCCCAGATCACCAGGAATATGTTTGTGTTTTGGGGAAAAAATAGCAAAGCCATTTAAAACTTGATTGTTTGGTGTTTCTGAGTAGTCACTTCTCTGGTTCAGCTGTCATAAATTGCACAAGAAGACCAGATGCTGATATATATAGATGAGCTATCAATCTCAAAGTCCTCTAAAAATGTCCTCTAAACAGGTTTGGGAAACATCAGGAAACTTTACCGAATAAAATAGTGAATTGTTCAGATGAAATAGAAGGAAGTACCTAAGGAAATGATAGGAATAAAGGGATTTAAATGCATTGCTATCACTCTAATCATCCTTCCTGGACTTTTTTTAGAACTTTAAAATTTTAGTCTTGTCGTTCCAAACCTATTTTTTCTTTCTTTTTTTCTTTTTTTCCTTTTTTTCTTTTTTTCTTTTTTTCTTTTTTCTTTTTTTCTTTTTCCTTTTTTCTTTTTTTTCTTTTCTTTTTTCTTTTTTCTTTTTTCTTTTTTCTTTTTTCTTTTTTCTTTTTTTCTTTTTTTTCTTTTTTCTTTTTTCTTTTTTCTTTTTTCTTTTTTCCTTTTTTTCTTTTTTCTATTTTCTTTTGTCTTAACAATTTTCCTGATGTTACAATGTTATTGGATTCTCTAGTTCTGTCAAAGAAAATAGTATATTCACACAGTCATATGTGTGCCATTACAGATCTAATTCCTAATGACTACTCATCTTAAGAGAACACAGGGAGCCCTGTATTTTGCCATTTCCCAAAGACTGATCTTTTTCTTGTTCATTTCCAGCAGACTCTACTAACTGAAAAATGTGCTTATTAAATACTCTCTCTCGGGTTATGACTTTCTTAGTAATTATTAATGCTACACCAAAGCACAGAACAGGAATTATAGTCATGACTGGGGAATGGTTTTAAAATGTACATTTGTCTTCCTGTATATTTCAAAATGTGGAGATTGCATTATTTTCTCCTTCTTCTGCACAGCCCCAAACTATAGCACATTTAAGTAGATGCTTCTTTTCTAATTTTCCTACTTTCAGCTTTTATTTCACTAATGAGTTTCAGACACTTCTAGGTATTTGAATCTATGTTTTCATGTATTTGCCCCCATTATTTTCCATTATGGCCTGCAAAATACTTTCATCTTAACAAAAGCAAGTCTGCAGCTGTGAGATTGTACTCCCTCTGCAGAAGTATGGTTTATTCCAAATATTGATGTATTTTGCCTCACTCACTTTTTCACAATTATGTGAGATTCACATCTAGGAGTTCTACATATTCAATCAGACCTTTATTTCTGTCTCACATGTGGCTCCTGGTCATATGCCCTTCTTCCAGTTAAATCATTATAACTTCCTATAATTACTGATCTAATTCAGCAGCTTTCTAATCATGAAGTTTCTTACATTTGCATTTGATGAGGGAAGATGCATTACAGTTTTTCTGCCTGTTAGCTAATGTTCACTAAAGTATTCTCTAGATAGGAAAAAAATAGTTAAAAGTAGGTGATGGACCTCCTTGGTATTCTGCAGCCTGAAGAGTGACACAGTGTACAGAGGGCAGATGTAGGGCAGATGTGAGTTCAGTGACAGTGCAGGGTTATTCTGAGATGATTACAAAAACTGACATCAACGAGGCTGGTATCATACCCAAAGAGGATGGGTTTATAAAGGTACAGTCAATACAGACTTCAAGACAGGAGCTGACCTACCTCTTCTCTGAAAAATGAGAAGAATGAGCAGATCTGCTCAGAGCTCAGGCAGCACTGCCTTAGCAAAGTGCTGTGTGTGAATAGGTTATCTCCTGCCACAGTGGATGTATCTGTGGATATGCTCATCACATTGTGATGTGACTGTTCCCTGGCCCTCTGCTTCCCAGGGTCTGTAAAGCAACAGCCCTTTAAGATACACTAAGGACTTTTTGCTGTTTTGGATTTCTGGTGAACATGTCTAGAAATGCTTGTACAGGATTTGACTCATGACATCTGAGAGTATTCTTCTTACCCAATGAAAGAAAAGCTGTGATCAAAACAATTCTGACCTCTGCACCATACATGATGTCTCAAATGTATCCCAATAAGAAGAATCCTAGAAATAATAAATTCCAAGGCCAGCTAGTTTAACCTCTTGTACAGAGAAGGTCATAAGATTTTTTTCTGCAAATCTTTCAAAAACTGTAAAATTACATTGGTGCTGAACTCTTCCGTGACAGTTTGAATCTTTTGAAGTCACAGTCACAATTATGCATTTTCCAGGTGAAGTTATCCCTACTGACAGGGAAGGAGAGGATATGAACTCAGACCACTGGACATGATAGGGCTGAGGTTGGAGTGCGGTCTAACTTCACTGTAGCTCAACATGAAAAGTATCAAAGCAAAAGACTGTTACTATGTTGGCATCTGATTTTGCATTCTTTTTTTTTGTTTCTACCTAACGCTCATAGTAGGTAATGTAAAAATTTTTGACTGTTGTCCTGAACAGGTCAGCTGCTTTGATGGAGCTACTATTCTCAAATACTTTATTTTTTAAAACTGGAATGCTTGCACTTTCTCTTTCTTTTGTTCCATATCAATCCTGTTTCTCATCCTATACTAAATAGGATAAATGGATTCTGAACCAGCATAAAAACATGAATACATGGAGTGCTTGCTTTTCTTAAATATGAAAAAAGTCCAGATTTATTTAATGGACAGGTAATTTCTCAGTACAGGCCAAAAGCAAGCAAGAATATAATATGAATATGTTAAAGCATGTCATGGATGAGAAGTAAACTAAACTGTAGGTAAAGAAACTTTGAATCTTCTAAGGTTTTACCCTATCCACTTTCAAGACCTTAAAATTAAAACTGTAGAAAGTATCAATCAAGTTTTGAAATGCTTTTCTCAACACGAGTTCTCCTTCATTGAACACATTTGCTAAATTCCTTTTTCACTGGTAGAACACAGAGGCATACAGGAACTGTTTTTTAATTGAGTCTATTTAATTAAGATTTTTAATCCTAATGTTATATAACAATAATACAGGTCATTTATCAGCTACTATTGCAAACTTGATTATATTCTTAACTGTTTTAATCAACATAATTTCAGGAAATTGGAAAGAAGGCGCAAGCCAATTAAAAAAATGCACATTCTTATTATACTGCCAAATGAAAAAGTCTGCTGGCCTGAAGGTCAAATTTCCCTTCAAGACCATTTTCCATAGAAATTTTCATTTCTTACTGTCTTCCCTTTGGTCACCTCTAAATCCAAGGGGTTTTATACTTGTAGTCACACTTCCATGACTGTGTATAAACATTCAATGCTATTGAAGCACAAAATTAATAAATAAACTGAGTGATTTATGACTTTGTTACTGATGACAGTTTGTGAGTATTTTAGATCCGAGTCAGTTTTATTGCAACCTTCAGCCCTATTAACATAAGTAGGTCACAGTGCATGTGCATGCAGATGCATACATATCTTTTTTAATCTCCCCTCAGAATTCTTTTAACTCGTTAACATGAAAATGAAGGCTTTAATTAGAACTTTTTTGTATTTCCTGTGAGGAAGAAAAACAGTGCAAAAGTGATACAATTGACATGCATCTCTTAAATGTAAAAGAAGAAAAGGTATGAAGCAGGATGAGTAAGAAAAACTACATTTGTAGTTGCACTGCTATAAAATTGGTCTAATTCTGTGCCTTTGAGAGAACATAGCTTCTTTATATTTCTTTGAAATCACTGAAGGATATTTTAAAGGAAAATATTTTTCCTTTATACTTTCCTTACTGGAGACATTTACTACTCATACATTATCTTGCATAATAGAATTATGAGTTGCAGCTCTCTACTTTCAGAGTTTGGCATCATAAAGAATAACTAAATGGAGCAGAAAGTCTAAACCTCTTCAATAGAGCAAATCAGCTTTAATACCCAATTCTCTTTCTCATGCAATTCATTATGCAAGTCACAACTACAAGTGCTTCACAGGAAAAGTAAAAAAATTGTGGGTATTCTCATGCCTCTTCTGCTGGATTCTATGAGTAAATTCTCTCTGTCCTACTGTTGCAGCTACCTTGTTTTTAATTCTAGTCCCCCAATATATGTTTGTATTCAAAACACATCAAATCTGCAGTTAGAACTAAGGTTTTTTTCTTGCTCTTACCATATTTCTCCTTGCCATCTCTTTGAATATTTGAGTCTCTTTTTAGCTATGCAGAGCCATCTACATCCTTTATTAGATCTAAATATATGCTCTTCTGAAAACTGAAGATAGAAGCACGAATTTGATAAAGACACAGACGTTTTATTTTTAGAAATTTCTGCCTATCTTGTAACAACACTATGGAAAGATATAAAGGAGCTCAGATCAAGAAGCAGTGTAGTGACATTGCTGCAACAGTTTGTGCAGGGTAACCAACACTGTGAAGTGTGTAGTGTAAACCCAAATGGGGGAAAAATGTGCCCATAGTATTTCCTGTACTCGATGTAGTTAGGCATGGAAATGTGTTGAATTGCTGCAAGCAGTAATCTCCCATTGGAAGGGTCAGAGATACATGTCTGCAAGCATGCATGGGGAAAATCAGATTCTGAGGATGATTTTAGCAGGGGTCATTATATTGAGAAGCAGGATGTATAAGTTAATCAACAGAAAATATTAAAGAGGAGAACAGTTTCCTCAGGCTCTTCCACAACGAAGCAGCACAATGGAATTTAAGATAGGCATGTTTGAAGTTCAGAAAATTGCTTTTCATCATTTATTTTGACTGATTTGGAATAGATTCTTGAATTTCAACTCCAGCTTTCTAAAACTGCTCTCTATTTGCCAGGCTCTGGGGTTTTTTGAGGTAGCATATTCCTAGTGTAACTTCTTGGGTGAATTTATTCCACTTCATATTCCACTTCATACAAAATATGTGTTATCTGGGGAATATGATTTAAACTCTTCTGTGCTTCAGCTGATCTTTGTCAACACAAGGGCAGATTACAAGACTGCAGAATCAGTTTTTTGTTTCCTTTTTGTTTTCCTTCCTGTATGACTTTCTCCCCACTACTTTCAGAAAGGAATTTGTGCCTTAAAATATGTTGTATTTGTAGGCTGGGAGTGTTCTACATCTCCTCAGGTGTAGCTGAGAATTAACCCTCTGAATGCTGTCATAGGATGACTAGTCCTGGCTGTCATCCCTGGCTGCATTTTGGAGGAAGCTGTGGCTGTCTTTGGCCAGTCATTATTTAGTCAAAAATTGACCCCTGGGCAATGCTGATTGCCTCCAGGCCAGCGAGGGCTGCCAGCCCTGTGCCTCCCAGCTTCATCCTGAAGGAGGTGAATTGGGAGGGTACAAAATACGTCCAGGGAATAAATGCAGGGTTTGTTTCTGTGCTGAAGGGCTCTGTGCTGGAGCTGGCCTGCTGGTCCTTGTCTGCCAGGTAGCACAGATGTCCCCTCTCTGTGCCTCTCTGTGCCTCCCAGCTGCCTGAGGCAGAGCAGGTAGGACGGGTGTCCTTTGTAGCTCCCTGTAGGACCCAGCTGTGAAATACTCTTGATGGCCCTGAACAGGATGTTGCCTGGGGATTTGTGGGCATGTCTGGAAGCAGAGGCTCAGCTGCCAGCCTACCTGCTTTTCAGAAGCTCTTTGCATAAGTGATGCAGGAGCCCTGAGGATGCCTGGCAGCTAAGGCAGGCTCCCGAGGACCTACTTTTCAGACCTAGGCAACTACTGACACATAAATGGCACTTAGGAGGTTTTATGAGCCCCAGCATACATTTCAAGTTATTGAGTAAGGTTTTCAAAGAATCTTAAATGGGATTTAAGCCAATACTAAGAAATCCCAAGAGCTGCCAAAATATTTTGAATATAGCTACCTTAGATTCTTTTTAAAATGTCACCTTAGTGTGAATTGTTATTAGCAACAAAGAAATCATTTTATGACCCTATTGTAAATCACATATATTTGTTTGTTCTCTGTAAGGGTAAAAACTCTGAGGAAAAAAATATTTTTCTGCTTCACACACAACTCTGAGGCTGAAGTGGGTGCAAGGTATCCATTTGAGTCTAATTACCCAACTAGGCTGAGCACAGCCAGTCCAACAAAAACCCAGCTGTAGTTTTTAATTGCCTTAAATGAGCTCCTAAATAACTATGTGGAGTTAAACCACAGCACAGAGAACACAATATAAGTGCATAGAAACTCTGTACACCCAGGGCTCTGGAGTGCTCAATTAAACTTTCCTTGATTATTCAATACAACAGAAGTGTGCAAATTAAAGGCTTTCATGCTACAGCAGGCTACGACCTCATTCTCAAGTTTCAATATTGCAATGTAACTTAATTAAGATATTCCCCATACAAAGCATAACCCTAGAGGTAACTTTTGTTCCAAATACCTCATATAGGTATCTCTCCTGCTGTTAAGTGAATGGCTCTTGGTGAAGCAAAATAAATATTATTCTGGCATAGACTCACTTTTTTGTATACACTGAGAACAGAGAAAGGAACAGTATGAAATCATTAAAACATTTAAATCACCATGCAAAAATACTGTTGCTAAAAGGCCTCATTTTCATTGCATTCAGAATCTAAAGTGCCTTAAAATAGTTCATGAAGAATCCACATTAATTCTTGATTCTGTGATAGGTTCTCAGTTTGAACAGGTACAAATTCTGTGGAAACTTGCAAGCATAAAATTTTTGCCCCATTTATGTCAGTGGTACAAACCCAGTAAAATCAATAGTCAGTAGAAAGAACAGCTTCATCTCAGGATGTTTGTTGGTTCTTATGGTGCTGTGAAATGTTGGGTTTTTTAATAACTGTGAAGTACACTGGAGTCACTGCACAAAAGGCCTTTTAAATTCACTGAGGTATTAATTACATGGACTGAATGTCAAACACATGGGAAATGGTCATGTAAATATGCTGTGTTTATCCTTTATACTTAGTTTAGAACCCCTCAAATGTATTAATCATTCTTTTTATATTGCACTATTAAAATGGAAATCTTAGACAACAGAATAATTTAATCTCAGTACCAAGTTACATTTCACACCAAAATTCTTTTCATACAATTGGAACAATTTGTGCCCTCCTAAATATTTAAATTAAGTGCCAAATTACATTGCTAATAATGATGTAAACAGTATACTGTTGCTTTGCTTTGAACAGCTTTTTTTCTCCAAATAATTATTAGTGAATTCAATTACCAAAAGTAAAAATACATCTTAATTTTATTATGCAGTTTGTTTGACCACATTCATCTAAGCAGACTGAGGAAGCCATGTCACTTTAAAGTTTTACCTCAGTTTTTAGACAAATTTATCTGTTGCTTTATATTATTCACACCTTTCTTTGACATTTCTCTGTCTTCCATTATCTTATCATTGTCTTTTATCTTCCATTCAAAAGACGACTTTAGAAGCTGATTAGAAGCTGGTTGGATACCATTTTTTGACTCCACATCAGTCAGTTCTTTTTTTTTTCCAGAATGAAACTTTCAATCCCATTTCAGGAAATTAAAAAACAAGAGTTCAACATTGACACAAGAATAATTTCCTTTGTCCCAGCGTTTTCTTCTATGTGGTATATAAGCCTAAGTCACCCCTGAGGCATCTAAAGCTATGCTTTGTAATCTCTGAATTTTAGGCACATACGAACCGTATTAGGTCTTAGTAGCAACGCTGAAGACAGGAATCTCAGTTCACCAGGCTAAGACTCAATATGGATATTTTACTTCTGAACATGTATGCTTAGTATATTTTCTAAAATATTAGTATTTTTCTCCTCAATTGTAGTTCATGTAGTAGATTGTATTTCACTTACAATCAATTCCAACTACATAAAAATAAACAAATAAATGACAGATTCAGACACAGTTTTCTGATAATTCTCTGAAATTTGTGAACAACATTGTGAACAATGTGAAAATTATGTACTTTTGCAAAGCCAGCTCCTGGCAAACTCAATAAATAGTTGTCGTGGTCCCACCTGGAGCAGTTCTTTGGAGCAACCAATGGAATAAGAGTTGATGTCTGTACATTCTCACTTAATATTTGCATGTTGGCTCCTGTTATCACAGAACAGAACAGGCCTTTTCTCAGTCTGTGCAATCCTGCCAGTCAGTTCATGCGCTTTTTGAAAGCTGACTAGGCAGTAACACTGAAGGCAGAGGAGAATTAGATTAGAAAAGGGGGGAAAAAAAGAAGATAAATTTGCATCAGGTACTGATAAGTTTGAGGTAAATAATTTACTTCATCTGTATTTTTCATCATTATATTTCACATATTTTTGAAAGTGGGTTTTGACATATCTCTGTGATCTATAATACATTATCTACAGTATAACTTCTAGATATAGACATAAATCTACAGAAGTGGGAAATCTTTCTCTTCAGCTTGCTGTCAGATTCTTTGGTGGTAGGGTATTCCATCAAGAATATAAAAATGCTCTTCACTCAAACTGTGTGTGAAATGACATTTGCAAAAATAAGAAGCTAAATCTAAAAAATCTAACCTTATATCTGTTGTACATTTGTATAAGTATAATGCCAGCATTGGTCATTAGACAATCTCTCTGAAACTACCCTGATAAAAATGTGAATTATCCTTATGAATTTAGTGTTATGAAATGCTAGAGTGCAGATATAATTCTTCTAAATATTTCACCAATTGGAAAGTAAATAATGTAAATTACCTGATCATTAAAATGTCTTTTGGAAAGAAAGACTGATATTAAGTGAGATATTGTATCATTAGGACCCACTAGGATCAGAAAGAATGAGGGAGGAAAGCACATTCATTAAGTCAACAGATGATTCTCCAGAAGAATTTTTGTTTGTTCCCTCCACCGTCTGATGGGTTTTTTTAGAAGTTGTACTTGAGAAACATTATTTAATGTTCAGCAACTCTAGCAAATAACTATGCAATAGCCACCTAACTGATGTTCAAAACCAGTGCACAATTATTTTTATTGTGCAATTTTATAGTATTATGAAACTGCTAATGAAAGTATTATCACTAGCTTCCAATTTTTTTATGAGTTAATAGTACTCTAATACTTTCAGAGAAGCAAATGAAAATCAAACATTCTTTGTTAAAATAGAACTAATCTGGAAGTACTATTAAGAAACATCTGTTCCCTTACCATTTTCATCTGCCTCAGTTACAATGATCATCCTTTTTAATTGCTGAACACCTGTCTTTTATTATATTTGATAGCAATTCTAAATTTAATCTAATTTCTAGACTCTTATCTGATTTTGAAAATGTTTTACTTCTATAATGCCCATTTACATGGTTTATTACCTTAATTATTCTATTTAATCTTGAGGACCCTAAAAGTTATTATGGGATTAATAGTGCAGGGAAATAATATTTCTCCCTTTTAGTATAAACCAGATACCAGTCTCTATGGGAAAAAGAAAAGAAAAGAAAAGAATAGAGAAGAGAAGAGAAGAGAAGAGAAGAGAAGAGAAGAGAAGAGAAGAGAAGAGAAGAGAAAGAGAAGAGAAGAGGAAGAGAAGAGAGAAAAAAGAAGAAGAAAATTAGTCGTTTCTAGTGCCAAACATAGATTAGGATGAAGATATAGTCCTGCTTCTCAAGGTACTGCCACTGACTACTTACTGTCATTGTTGAGCTCATTAAATGTCTCAGTATTGTAAATACAAGCAAGAAATAAAATTGAGCTAAGGTAACCATTCTTTCAATAAAGAGCAACAGGGAAATATTTAGTTTCTATTTTATAACTCTTGTTTGTTTCTTTAAAATGGATTTTGGTACTGTAACAATATTGTCTCTACAGGGAGTGTGTACATCCATATATTTACATATGGGAGAAGTCTACAGCAACAGAAGTGGCAAGGGGTTTTATTTTGTACAAGTAGCCATGTAATAATAACATGTGAAGATCTGCACATCAAAATTTTGCAAACTAAAAAAGGTTAAATACTAATATCTGTATTCAGGTGAAAGACTGTTGGATCTCCCATTATCATTTTCATGATTGTTGAAATTTAAGGCATACAGTAAGGAAGGCTCACGGGCTAAAATTGCAAACATGCTGCTTTTAGTGCTGTGTGCCTTCTATGTTCTTATTGATATCTCTGATATTCATGTATGTAAACAACCTGCATAACATGATTATGCATTTCTATAGTTGTTTTCATTTTTAGATCTCAAAGTGTTTTATTAAAGGATGGCAGAATTTTTGTATTATGCCTGCTAAAGGGAAGCTAAAGGAACGTCAGCATTTTTGCTCTCTCAGCTAAGACAAATGGAAAAACTGGCAGATTTGCTTCCAAAGCTGAATCATTTGCAGTTGTCATTGCAATTATGAGTCTTCCAGTGTCAGCTCTAGGCATAAACATAGAAAATACTGGCTGAGAGCAGCAAATTCTGAGAATGGCCTGGGTGAGCCTATGTCAAGTTACTTGGACACACATCTGTGCCAGCCCACAATGGACACTGTAGAGCTGCACCCATAGTTATAAGCCCTGAAAACCATAGATCATGCAGGGCCCTGCCCCTGGACCTGCAGCACACACAGCTGCTCAGGTGGAGCCATAGAGTTGCAGTGAAATCAGGAGTCCACCTACTTAAGTTCAGTATCGTGACTGAATTAGTTGGTATTCTATTTCCCTAAACTTCCAAATGAATACACAGCGTGTTTGTGCCTTTTCTACCACTGACAATCTAGTTTTGAGCTCCACACTTTCTTCATTGCTGCTATTATTTTTGTTCAGTTACAGAGTTAATTAATCAAGACCAAACCCAAAAGATGAGCTTCATTAATTGAAAGTTCAGTCTCAGTGTTTCCAATAAAAAGCTTGACATCAACTCTAATGATCTTCAGAAGTGTTCCACTCCTTCCAGAGGTACACTTTTCCTCTTTTTCTGTCTTTCTGTTTCAGATGTTAATGGCAGTTTCATTATTAATAACAAGGAAATTGGAAGTCTTTAATGTGATGGTTATGCAAGGCAGTTTGAGATTTTATCAGAGCTAACATGGGCAAATCTTAGCTCTAATAGCCTGTGGGTGCCTCTGAAAATACTTTGATTTGTTTGTTTCTCTTTTTGTGGCTTTCACTGTTATCTAACTGCCAGTGGTCTGAATGAGAGCTCTCCCCAGATAAGGATTGCTAGAGTCAGATGACTTATTATCTTTATCACTCTGCTTCTCTAAAACAGAGTGACAAATTCAGATGTTCAGATATTTTCACTTTTTTTAGATATTGCAAGGTGATTACTATGTGGTTCAACACTTTAGCTTGCCAAGTGCTTACTCATTTGAACATATTGATGATCTTGTAAAGAATACTAAATTGGTCTGTTACGATGAACAAGGTGCTGAATAAGCCTCCAACTTACTGAGTACTGTGTCACTCATCTTACCTTGTGGCATGTGGGGTTTTGTTCTAAAAAAATTAGTTGTCCATCTTCAGAAATGCCTAAATATATAATTAGGTATATTTAGTTATCTTAAAATTGTCAGCAAATTATATTAGATTTTTTTGATAATTTCTATAAACCTAGTTCCATTTTGATTAAGAATTTATGAAATTTTATATGTGATTCTTTCCAGGAAGAAGAGGAGGGGAAGGGTGAGAGGGGGAATTAGGAGGAGAGATGAGTAGGAGGTGGGAAATGGAATAACAAAAAATTCCTCTTGATACATTTTCTCACTCCTACTTCTGACTAACAGAGTTTGGTGTTGAAAAAGTATACTTTGAAAAAGTGCACAATGCTAACTGTGATTAATGCTCACCAGTAGGTCTAGCTAACTTTTTTGGAACTGAAAAAATGGAGAAATCTAGTGAAAAATTGATGCTGTTGATAAATGTACCTGTGACTCAGAAGTGTGCTATAACAGGTTGACTTAAGATAATTGAGAAATTAATTTTACCCTCCGCTGTGTTCTAAGTAAAAAAGCTTCCAAAAGCTTGCTACCTGCTGTCTTTTAATATAGTAATTATGTCTGGGCAGTTTTTTTTCTGCTGGTAATCTATGCCTTGAGAAGCCTGATGCCAGTATGTAAATATTAAATTTTCAGACTGGGGCTCTGATAATTTAACTATTTCACCTGAGGAAAGACTGTGAAAAAAGGTAGTACTTTTTTCCACAGATAAGAATATTGTGTCTATTTTCATATAATCAGGTAGCAGCTAACTAAAGGCTACTTCTTCTGATCTTAGATTTGACCCTGCATTTCTCCAGGTTGCACATGATTTTCCATTCCTAAGGATTGTGGCACAAATGTTTTCAGAAGGAGCAGGAGGATGAACGCTGGTGGCAATAAACTGTCTCTCTTATGTTATGAAGAAATTGTATCATGTTTTCTATGAAATATTTAAATGTATATTGGTGTAGGGTCTTTAGCCTGATAGCAAAGATTGTGACAAACTCACTGCTAACTTTCCACTGATTGAAAAGCTTCAGGCATGCAGAACACAGCAGGGGATCTTCACACTAGATAGATGTTCTAGCCATCAAATTCATAGAGACAACTACTGTGAAGTGTTTTTTTTTTCCCCTTTGTTTTCCACCCAAATTCTGTAAGTTGTTGTGGGCAATGAAAACCGTGGTGTGTATCATATTCTCAAAATTTTAAGCCTCATTGGACTGCAAATGTCCTCTTATGTACATGATAGCTTCATGCAGCCTAAAATAATTTTCACAATTTTGCTTTAATCAAATTGTATTGCGTCTGCATGGCCTGGTTTTTGATAGTGAGAGGGCTACAGAGGTGGCTCCTGTGAGAAGCTTCCTCAATGTCCAGCAGAGCCAATCCCTGGTGGCTTCAAAGATGGACATGACTCTGGCCACAGCTGGGCCAATTAGAAATGGTGGTAATGCCTCTGTGATAACATGTTTAAGAAGAAATCAAAACAGATAGTGATGGAACAGTTGTAGTTGCAGACAGAGAAGAGCGGGATTAGAACATGTAAGAACAACTCTGCAGACACCAAGGTCAGTGCAGAAGGAGGGGCAGGAGGTGCTTCAGGCACCAGAGCTGAGGTTCCCCTGCAGGCCGTGGTGCAGCCCATGGTGAGGCAGCTGTGTCCCTGCAGCCCATGGAGCTCCACAGGGATGCAGAGATCCCCCTGTAGTCTGTGGAGGTGCCTGCACTGAGGCTGGTGGATGCCTAGAGGAACCTGTGACCCCATGGGAGAGCTATGGATAGAGAGACCCTGCTTCCATGCTGGAGCAGCCTGTCCTTGGAGGATTGCACCCAGTGGAAGAGTGACTCATGCTACAGCAATTTTGGGAGGACTGTTGCCCATTGAATGGACCCATGTTCAGCAGGTTGTAGGGAGCTGCTGCTCCTGAGATGAAGCCACATCAGAGAAGTTCATAGAGAGCTGTCTCCCATGGGAGGGACCACACAGAGCAGTAGGGGAATGAATGACTTCTTTCCTTGAGCAGAGGGAGAAACCTTGGGCAATGAACTGACCATAACCCCCATTGCCTCTCTCCCTGTGCCTCTGGGGTTGGAGGTAGAGCTGGGAAGGAGGGAGGGCAATAAAAAAGATGCCTTAAGGTCAGTAGAAAATGGGATTTGGAATCCATTGCAGCTGTTCTCCTTATCCAAATGGTATGTACCTATCAATGTCATATACCAAACCACAAGCTTCTGATCCAGAAATGGGAGATCCTGCAATTCTGTGTGTGTAGCCTGTCTGGGAGCCTCCCAGGCTCTGCTCCACTAGCAGGACTGCGAATGGCGTATTCAGGTATGCAGCGACTTCTCTTCATCGAGGACAAAAGTCAGTTTTTCCTCAGGTTGTGAACTAAAATAAAAACTAGCCTTTATTGGGTGCATCTGGGATGCCCTCAGCACTGGAATTTCAGTATTCTTTGATGCCTTTTTTAGCATTCTTTCAAATGTTAAGAAATATATGATGAGGCTATGCATTGCATTGCAAGAGCAAGTAGTGGTCCCAGTTGACAATACCTCATTTGCATATTATAAGAAAGAGTGGGGAAGGACTGAACTAAAACTCACTCTTTTTTCCTAGATCCTTTATATCTTGAGATCTAATGAAGTCACCCAGAAAATCATAGAAAGCTGTTTCCCTAATATTTTTTTAATATTATTCAGTACCTACCTACTCTTAAGAAGAAATTAGTAGTCTTATTTACGCAATGATAATGTGCTGAAACAAATATATGAAAAGATGTGGGTAGTCTCTCATTTAAATGCCACCAACATTTTCTTAAAGCTCAAAATAGTCTTTCTTCTCATCTTTGGAATGCCTTATAAAGTGTATAACTAACTTCAAAAGTTTCAAATTGAATTGCCCTATAGGGATAATGATAACTTTCAAATCTCATAGAGTGGCCCTCTCCAAAAATCAGCTCTTTACCGTTATTGTGCCATTTTTATTTTATTGTGCCAGCTCCTTTCTGACTTATTCTTTGGAGACTCTGTAAAATGCTTATATTAGAAATGAATAAAATCAAACCCCAGAAACACAATACCAAAGCCCTGAAAGCATTTGAATAATATGAAAAACGAGCTATCAAGTAAAGATACAGTAAAGACAGTTATTGCTCGGTGGAGTGTAAATCAGTAGAAGAGAAATAAAATTATATTTGAATTACGATTTACAAAAATTTTCCTTTTATTTTACATGTAAACTATAGCTTCAGAGCAGGAAAATATAGTTTGATAAGAAAAAGTTTAATGAATAATTAAATATATTATGAATTTACTTTGAATAAAAGTTGGATGTTCTCTTTCTTCAGTTGCTTTAAATACATGTTATATTACTGTTTTCTGTCAGGAATACACTGTGTAGGTCCATAGAGACTTCTTTGATCCTCTGTTTGGGAAACGGTTGACACATGGAGTTTTGTTATTTCTTTGTTGTCAGAGTAGTATTTTTGCAGCAATGTTTAGTTGAAGACATTCAAATAGAAGCCAGGGGAGGCTGATTACATGACAGAAAGTTCCTTCTTTGCACCTACCTGTTTATGATTAAAATCTTTGCTTCACATGGTCTCCTTAAATATTTATTTATTTTTTTAAATATATTGCTGTCTTTTCTGCGTAGAAGTAAGCTATGTGGTACAAAAATCTTGTCTTTTACAGCCTCAGGGGGCATTGAACTAGAGTGAGTTGAAAAAAGAGTGCTTCATTATTATCTTGTTTCTTATGAAGTATTTGCATGAGTGCAAAGGAGGCAGAAAATGCTACTGTTTTGTTATGAGTAATACAAAGAAATAAATAGGTGCAGCTGCAGCTGTGCTATTAATGGTAGGGAATTATACTTCTCCATAACCACTGTTATATTTTGTAAGTAGAAACTTGTATATCGAGTTGATCAGTCATGTTATCTGAGTTATTCTGCCCTTCATTTAAAGTTTGCCTTAAGGCATCAGCACGACATAGGATCATAGATTTGAAAGAGTTAGAAGTTTAACTATTTAATGAACAAAAGTTTGTGTTTTATTCTTGTAGATAAGTATAATCTGTTCAATGAATTTGGTAATGTGAGGAAAATCAATATTTGTCAGATAAGTGTATAAATCCTTGTACCTCAATATTCTTTTAAAATGAATGATTAGATTCTTGGGTATGGGCTTTACAGGTTATTAAAAATGGACAGAAAAAACAGGTGATGGTCTGTTGATATGACTTCTATATGTACACAGCTGAGCTGTAATTTAGCAGAAATCCTGGAGACCTTGTGATAGTTCTCTGACAACATCAACTCAATGCTCAATAGGTCAAAATGCAGCAAAATGTTAGGAAATGTTAGACCTATTAGGAAAGGACATCATTGTGCTATGGTGTATCCACAACATATAATGTATATATGTTGTTTTATATATATATATGTTTAAAACAACATATTATAACCACCCACATCTTGATTAATGTATGCAGTAAAGTCCACAGGATTTAAGCAGGACAAGAAGGGACTACAACAGAATTAGGGAAGATAAGAAACATAAGGCAGTATGGGCCAAGATATGGAAGAGTTTTGGAGAGAAGGAGGTTTGTAGATAAACTCTCTTTAGTGAAAAGAAATTCAAGGTGTTGCCCAATGAAACAATTGCACAGTAGATTTTAAAATAGCAGAAAGTTTACTTGTTTTTTTTTTCCCCTCTATCTGTGACAAGTCATTCTGGAAATTGAAAGTGTGTGTTAGTTCAAATAATAGTACTGAACAAAATCATCTATCAAGCACAGTGTTCTGGAGCCAACATCTGAACCTGGAAATCCTAAACCAGAGGATTTCTAGAATTTGGAAAGATGCTCCTGTGGAACCCTTTCATACACATTTCCCTTTAACATCTGCTACTGGCTAATGTGAAGATGATAGGATAGGAGGATTCAATGACTGTTTCTCTACTGCTAAATAAAACACAGTAAGGGACCTTCCTCTGGTCTTAAGGCCAAGTGCTACATCCTGGCTGAAACCAAACTTCACTTGGCTCTGGATCTTTTCTGGGCTTCATGCCATGCTTTTTTGTTCCTAGAAAATAGTTATAATTTTGTAGGAGTTTTGTTTGATTGGTTTTTTTTTTTCCTTTTTGTTTTTCAGTTCAAAGTGTTTGAAACAACATGAAAGCAGTTCATTGGATTGATATTTTCATAGTACAATTCTGAGAATATCTTTTACAAGGTCTGGGATGTGTCACAAGGGCCAGCAGGGACACTTCAGGCTCTCAAGCCCTGTTGAGACACTGTGTGAAGGGAGCCAAGCCTGATGCAGTCTAATTCAGACCACATATTAGGATTGGCAGACAGCATGTGGTGTCTCCTGAACTTTGCCTGGGCATTGCCCCAGGAGATGCTACTTGGCACAATTTAAACCTGACCTCTGTAGCTAAGAGTTAAGCAGTTCAGGTGATGGAAGCACCACTGCTCAAGCTTCTTGCCTTGAGTGTTTTTGTTTAGCAGTATTTCAGATGCACAGACTGATGCCTTTCTTTCCCAGAGAGGTTATAACACAGCTTCTGTTTGAGTTTCTGGGGAAGGTAACTTGAAAATGTGATGTGTTTACTTTTTTTCCGAAGGGAAATCCTGGCATAAGTTTTTATGGTGGGGTCAAACGTGGTTGAATATTATATTATTCATAAAGACATGTTTATTCTTTGAAGCTGTTTCAAGTTAGGGTAAACTAACCACAAAGTTCCTTATCCCTAGATTTTTAAATCCTTGTATGAAGTTCCTCCTAGCACCTTCTTTGTTTCTTCTCTAGAATATATTACTTTTATTAGTCTGCTGTCCCAGAAAAACCCTTGAAAAATAATTTAATATACTCTCTCAATTTTTTGTGTCTTGGAGATGTGTCATGTACAGGCTGGAGTACCTTGTAGTTTGTCTAAAATATCATATGAAAACAGAAATTGTGTGTAACTTGTCAGTGACTTTCACTGTGGTCTGTATTTCTATTCCAATGCATTTTCAGCAGTTATTTTATTCCGTGGAAGTGAGATTTCAGTCAACAGATACAGTTAAGTTTTATGTAGGTTTTACCAGGACAAAGAACTGAGAAATTCAGCAGAGTATGTAAGTGAAGCTGTGGTCAAAATTAATTGTTTATCTGATCTAGAAGAAAAAAATAGCTATACTGAAATATGGCTGAGGCAGTTAAAAACAAGGATGCAGTAAAGTAGGATTTTGGAGCTTTCCCAAAACATAG
Organism: Notiomystis cincta; assembly: GCA_013398075.1. Lineage (NCBI taxonomy): Eukaryota > Metazoa > Chordata > Aves > Passeriformes > Notiomystidae > Notiomystis > Notiomystis cincta. The sequence continues at coordinate 124,257 of VZRX01020466.1, forward strand.
CCAGAAAATAATTATTTTTATTTGGCTGAGAGCCTTAAAAAACCTTCTGGATGCTGAATGCAGCTGCAGGGACACCAGAGATGGCAATGGCTACATGAAGAAAGGGATGTTCTCCTCTCTAAAGCCCGGCCAGCTGAGGGTCCTTGGCTAATGAAGAGTACTGCCCTTTTTAAGCAAGATGTGTCACTTGTGACAGTAGCAAGTCTTGTGTCCTGAATGTCTTGAGAGTCAGAAATTGCCCAGGAGCCAGAGACTTTCCACTCTTACATTACAAGAAAGGTGGACCACAAAAGAAGCAGAAGTTTCAGACTACAGAAAGAACTCTGGAGGGTAAACCAGAATGCTGACTCAAATTTTCACTTGTGCCAAGCAGCAACAATGAACATACAAAAGATGAAGTAAACATTGGAACCTGCAGAAAGAAGGAAAACTGGAAAGAGATTTATTTACAAGATAGAAAAAAATGATGGATGTATACATTGGAAAAAACCCCAACCTAGCAGCTGAAAAAACAAACAAATAACCTCCTAGTGTTAAAATTTAATCCAGGAGACTTCATATTTCATTTCATTTTGAAAAGCTTAGCTGTAAGTGTAAGTGTTAGAGAGAAGAGCAGTACACAAAACAGTATCTCTCACTTCTCAACAATGTGTAGTCTCTGTGGCAGCTCCTTTGAAATCCCTCAGTTCACCCCATGAAACGACTGTTGCATTGTTCTTGGAGCACATTAGTTGTCTGCAGGCTCCATCTCAGCTATTCTTTGAGTTCAGTGAGGCACTGAAGTACTACTCTAGGCCTTTGCCTGGTGATTCAGGACTACAGCAGGTGTAATTAAGCTCAAGCATGCTGGTAGGAAACCCAGGACTGCTCTTACAGTATGTGTGCACTATAAATGAAGCTCCTGTTGTTAGAAAAGAGTCTGTTTTCAGTATCCTGCCATTCCTATTGCAGCACAGGACTGTTCTGCAGCAGGGAATCCTTTTAGGTAACAGCAATGAGAACTGACTATGATGGGTCGCTTGACATGTGTCTGCAGGTCCTGGGTAAGGAGTTCAAACAGGAGGATTACAGGATTTTGAAGCCATGGATACCTAACTTAACTCTTTGATGCTTACAGTGAGGATTTTCTGATACTTAAACAGTACCAAAATAATTAATGTTAACAGTGGGATTGTTATTATTCCAAAAAAATTTACAGAGATTATAAATGAACTCCTGGCCTGTACAAGTGAGCTTTGTCAGTGTGTGTGGTGCATTGTTTGAGGAACTTGCTTAGTATTTAGCTTTTGGCTGAAGAAAGCCCTAGTGGTATTTGTCTGTAGATATGTGTCTAAATTGCAACTGCCTCAATTTAAATAAGTAACTGTTTCTGGTAAAGTTAAATCTGTCTGATACGCATACAGATATGACTGTGCAGTACATTAAAGTCTCCTTACATGCCTCTTTAAGGGTATAGACTGTTGCAAATTTAATTTTCCTCATGAAAAGTCAATGGATAGATTTTGCTATCCTTAGAGCAAAACTCCAATTCCAGAATTTTTAGAAGAGTTATAAAATTCCACTTATACTCTGGATGCAACACCCACTAAACAGATCTTAGGGAGAGCAGAATATTTCCCTCCTTCAAAATCAGTTCTATAAGAATATATAACAACCTTGGTATATTCAGTTACCTATTCATTTAGGCCCCAGTTCACCAGAGTACCAAAGGAGGTACATTTCTTCAAATGCTCAAATAGTCCCCATGAAATTAAAGAAAGTGTGCCTGAAGTTAACTACCTGCTAAAATTCCCTAATGAGTAGAATCTTAGAATATGAGCTGCTTTTGCAGAGACTTTATATTAACCTCTTTTATGCCACTGTGCTGCTTTAGAGTACTAATGAAATGCAGCATTAGAATCGTGCAGCCTAAGAAAATAATTTGATTGCCATATGGGATGTACCAGTATCAGCAAAAACTCTGACAGGATCTCTTTTCTCAGAACTAGACCAAAACTCCTCTATCATCTGCATACTCAAAATGATGAATAGAGGAGCATTAAAAGTGAAATATTGTATGCAAAAAAACATATTTTCTGTGTAGGTAAAAATACCATGAATGAATGTATGGCTAGAGATTATATAGAATACAACAATGTTAGGGTTTGCTCTTAGGTCAGTGTTGTTTTCCTTGATATTATCATTAAAAAAACAGTCCTACAGGCCACTGATATTGGAATGTTTATTGGGCAGGAATAAACTGTCTGAAATTAAATAAACTTCTAAAGCCAATAAAAAAAAGAAAAGGGAAGCAGTCAGCAAATGACACAAGATTCTGATTGCTTTTCTATTCCCTTCAGATTCTCTGAAAATGGGAATGTCTGGATGTCTCAGGTAGTTTTAACCAACAAACCAATGAAACTATTAGCTCAACATTAACATCAAATATAGCTTCTGATCCTTAAAAAACCCCTTAAAAATAGAATACAGCTCTTATATTTTGCAATCACAGGAACAGACATTCTTCCACTCACACTAACATTGCTGTGATTCATTTTGAGTTCAAGATCCCCAAATCTCAAACTTTTTTCATTTGTTATAACTTCATCACTTTTGTGATTAAGGTAGTTTGCTAAAATAGTGGCTGAAACGTTCTGAGTCTCAAAATAGCAGGTAAATTGCAACCTTAATGTGCTGGTTGCAGAGGGGTAAGAACAGTACAAATTGTGACCAGTTTTGTAATCTTTCTGTACAGCTGTATCAGGAAATGAGCCAGTTTGGAGCAAAATTCTAGTCAGAGGCTCTTTGATGAAGCATGAAGGCAGCTTTGGAGTGTAGGTCAGTTTTGGAGATCATACTGGTTATTATATTTTTTATTTCTTTACTTTTAGGTTTGTGATTAATTCTCTCATTGAATTTAGAATATTTTAATTTAAATTAAGACAGGCACTATGGACAAAATATTCCCCAAAGCCAGCTTTTACAGTGAGTAAAGCAAGAGCACTGTGATAGTTTTGCAGTGCTTCAGCTCCTGCTCTTTGCCTGCCTGGTGTGCAGAGACTGGGCCCTCCAGAGCAGACAGCGTGGGTGGGGTTCATTTACCAAATGCAGACTTCTACATGTGCTCTAATCACCCTGGGCCCTTTTCTAGGGTGCAGCTCATCTTATCCTAATTTGCAGGTCTGAAACAAATGGCAAGGACTGTGCTCAAGAATTGCTTATTTGTCTCCCTGGATTTTCATAGCACCTGCAGTGAACAGCTTGGGCCTTTGGCATCCCAGGGTAGGTGAGGCAAACCCTGATCTTTGTGTTGGTACAGCACAGTGTAATGCACCCAAGGGACACTTCCCAGTGCAGGGGGAAGCTGCATTGGTGCAGTGCTGTATAGTAAATATTACTTCCGTTGAGATAGCTAGACATGCAGACATTGCTGTAGGCTGCATGTTTTTTACCCCCTTGCTGATTTGCTCTGTGTGTAAACATTTGCACTGTAAAACAAAATAAAACAAGGATGGTAATAATATTAATTTTTTTTTTGTGTTGTGTTTTGCATCTGTGCTCAGTGATCACAGTCTTTGTGGGGGTTGCATCATTGCCTTTTAATCAGTAAGGACAAATTTTAGGCGTTTAGAAATACTCATCCTGAGGCAGAAGGGTTTACGCAGCATTTCCTGTCAAGGGACATCATCTTTCTGCTCAGTTTTTGTACTACTAGTAAGGTTTCATGCCATAATCCTTATCTTTAAAATAGAAACACCTAGGTTTTAATACATGTAAGGCACTCTGCAGGACTAGATATCTCTTTTTAATACACCATTAGAAAGTGGTTTCATTTATGTGGCAGATTTACAGATCTACTGGGGAATCCATCGCCTCTGGTCTACACTTTCATTGAAAGAAGCATATGCCACAGCAGAACTCCTGACATGAAGCTGTACACTTATCAGAGCCAAGAACAGAGAAGACAAGACGATTAGAAGGAACTAATTACTTTTGAAAACCAATTTTAATAACTTTTTCAGCGCTATCCCTAAATAAAAATGCCAATTGCCCGTTCTCTATTTGACTGTCCCTTACTTATCCTGCCCCCTCTGCTGGCCGGTAAGTGCAGGATCACTTTTCACGCGGCCTTGGTTCCCAGTAGTAGCACCTGAAGACCATATTTTATGGATGAGAGTGCTATGAAATACATGGGAATTCAGGAGCACCTGTCTTATGCTATGTAAAACGCATTTTTTTTCCTGGGCTGTGAATTTTCTAGGTTAAAAGCCAGGCAAACCTTTTGTTACACAGCTAGCAAACCACAGGTGATGAGTCTAGATGTTTTTGAAGTATTCCTTTCTCCTTGAGAGTCTTCATATTCTAAAATAGGAGTGTATAATCAGCTGGATACTCTCTGTAGTGCCATTTTCAACAGAAAAGGGGGTGCTTTTGCAGTCTAGTAATAATTGCAGTAGGTGTTTGCCATCCATGTAGTTCCTGGGTAAAAGGAGATCCTAAAGGAGACAGATTCACTGACTTGGTAATTATTTCTCTCGACAGGAGTGGCACAGAGTAACTTTATTTATTTATTTATTTTTCAGTAGGAAACCATGATTCATATTTGTATTTTGTTTAGGATAATCAATGTAATCTGAAATTTGATAAAATACTCATAAGAATTCTAGAGAATCCTGAAAAAGTAGTTATGTAGCTTATTTTAACAATAGATATTGAAAATAGATTGAAGAATCCATGTTTTGACCTTTTTTTCCTATACCCTCATAGGACAACATAAGGTGAATGACTCAGCTGTACTGCCCCTGTAACTAGAAGCAGTTTCACTGACCATGGGTTAGAGAAAAGAGAGTGGAGGGAATTAGTCCATACTTTGTGATTGTAACAATGGACATTTTTGTTTTCAAAGGATCCCTGGCTTTGCTGCGTTCTCCAGTGGTAACCCTGAGACCTGATAATTTGTTAGCAAAGAGTCCTTTTATAATGTAGTCCTATCTTTTTGACACCATGACACTCAGCAGGTTGATCCTTTTCTCATGGTTTCCTCAGTTGTAGGTTAATTTAACTCATGTATTTAAACCATAAGCCAGTCTGGGACTGAGTCTTTAGAAATATATATTTTAAATATAATTTATTTATAGCATATTTTTGTCTTGCACTACCAACTTGTTTTATGTTCAGATTTCAAAAAAGCCCCAAAAGGCAGAGATGTCTACAAGGTCACCAGCTATCTTAAAAGTAATCTGCTATAATTTGCAGCAAATTACTGGGCCAAATTTAGCCCTTTTTTTGGAATAAGTCTCTGTGACAAAACTAGTAGTAATATTTATACGTGTACACAGCATACAAATTTGAATACTGTGTCAGAAATAGAGATAGCAAGCCTTGGATCAATATTTGGAAGATAGAAAACAGAAGCAACTTTCCTCTCTACCACACTGCTTTTAATGGGGAATAATCCACTTGTTCCTGCTTTTTGTGCTTAACTTCAATTATTAAGAAACTTAGCAGTGGGCTGAGCAAGCCACTGCAAGCTACCTTATTTGCCTGAGGGGGATGCTGCAACTGTGTAAGAGACAGTTTGTGTGCTCACTGTGTGGACTGAAAGAATAAAAAAACCCAAATGGTAGGTGGTATCCAGACCAAGATGTGCTATAAGAGTCCTTCAGAGTGGTAAATGAAAAAAACCTAGTTACTTTATCTAGTCTTACAATTTTAACTAATTTTTTTTTGGGAATTATTGTTTGAGGAGAAAAAGAGATGCGCAGTGTTCTCATTTACTTGAAGTAAGAGAAACCTACTTTAAATTGACAAGTGTCTTTTCAGTCTCTGTGTGTATGAAGAGACAAAAAGGTCTGGGCATATGTAGTTTCTCCCATGTGCGTGCTTCACTTGAAATGTGAACAGAGCAAGGCACTCCCCCACCGTGACCCTGGGCATTTCTGCTGCATTCAGCTGTGACTTTCAGAGCAATCCTCCCCACAAGTGCTGAAGCTCCAATGCCACGTGGTGTCACACAGTGTTTAAAGAAGGGCTCTTCTAAAATGGAAGGAGCTGATAGAAATGAACTCCTAATAAGGAAAACTCAATAAGGAAAAAATAAGAAAAATAAAGGTTATTTCTTAGATGATACATCTTCTGGTACAGTAGTTTTCTACTGAAATTAGTGTTTAGTACCTGAAGCACACAGGTGGTTAAGAGTGTGGCATTAAGATGACTGATGCTATCTGCAATTCAAATCCCCTTCTGCAGAGTGAGGGGGGTGAGAGAAAGAAATTCCTCTTAATGCAAAGCTTGGATAGCAGCATTATATGCAGTTATACAGGTCGCTGCCTTCTGCATTTTTATAGTAGCAAATCTCTATAAACCATGCTGCACTTGCTCTGCTGTTCAGAAGTATACAGTAAATCCCCTAGAGACTACACTGAATTTCTAGGACAGGTATGTCTATTGCAAAATGTGATTGGATTTTGAATATTCTTAGAATCTTCTAATGTGCTTTTATTAACACTGGGCCTTCTTGTACTTGTCTGTATATCCTAGATGTTAAATGAGGCATTGTATTTGCATAAACTAGTCCATGCATTTCCCCGACTTACCTCAGCTGGAATCCTCATTATTCGGATAATGTAGCTTCCTGTCATGTTTGGGAGGGATTCTTGTCAAGCAGAATTAATTCAGACACTCTGCTCATATTTGGTCTTTCAGCAAAAGATAGGCCTTTTTCCATTAGTATGCTCTCTTTTTTTTTCCCTTCATATATATTTTTTTCAGCAGAACTGAATGCAGTGGTACACAAGAGGGCTTGAATTTTACAGCAAGTACCCAAGAAGAAGCAGCAAGTGAGACAGAACAGAGTTGCCTGGCCTGAGACCGCATTTTGAACCCAGATGATGCATGATGGATATCATCCTCTACTCACCTATTCCCCAGTCTCCATGAGAGAGAAGGTGGTGGTTATCTGAGCCAGGAATAAATGGCAGCATCTCCCTGACCTGAGTGGAAAGCAACCACCTTGAAGGATGAAACACCCATCTGAAAACAGTCTTGTTGCCAGAAGTGTTAGCAAAACCAAAATCCCCAGTGTCTTTTTCCTTCCCAGGAAAACATAAGTAAATAATGAAAGTAACTTTTAGTGAAAGAGAGCAGTGTGATAGTTGGACTTGGAGGGTGAGAACTGAAAGTTAACCAAGAACAGAAAAGAAAAAGAAAAGATTAAATTTTGCTTGATATAATCCCCCCAAGTGAGATATTGTATGTTTACAGTTTAAAAGCACTTGGGAGCAATTAAAAAAAAAAGAGAAGGAACATGAACTTAAATGCTTATATAAATATATATATATGTATATATTCTATCTAAATTTTTAAAACAGTTGACATACTTCAAATGAAACACATTTTGTAAAAGTTCCACGTTCTCAATAGCATTCTCTTTTTGAAGGTAAAGATCTCATTCATGGGACATCCTTGTACAGAAAGAATGATATAAAAGTTTTAGGTATAGTGGGCATAAGAAATGCCAAATAAATTTAGATGTATACCTTGAAAATGAAAAAGATTATCTTCCCAGGTAGAAATAGATTAGAAGGATATTTTGTGATTTAAAAGAAAAGAATTCTGACATCTGCAATTTGGCTGAAGGTTTATCCAGCTAGCAGATGGTCGTCTTCAGGCATTAGTCTGTTAAAGGGTAGCACTCAAATTTCTATTGTAAGGTAAGATGAAGTTTTCTGCCTCTGAGTGCTGCAGAGGAGAGGCACTGAAGTATTGTCTCTGTGAAAGCTTGTCACAGTCTTATTCCAAGTTGACTTGATTTTGTTCTAATTCTCTTCTTCATATGGGATTCTTAAAAATGGTCTTTGAAGCCTAAGGAAGCCATCTTGGTTTTCCCCAAAGCTGATGGTGAGTAGTCATAGGAGGAGCTGAATTAAGTGTTGGATTTGATGATCCCTGTGGGTCCCTTCCAGCTCAGAACATTCTGTGAATCTGTGAACAGGTGAAGAAGCTTCCTTACTGTTCAGGATCTGGGTCCCTTGATGGAGGTGCAATAAGGAACATGCCCAAATCTGCCCAGGTAAACACTACATTTTTGCTTGTGTTCTAAAGAAAGCTCTACTACTACAGCTCTACTACTACTACTACTTCTACTACTACTACTACTATCTCTTTGACACCAGCTCTTTTCCCAGGTGATGTTATTACTGGCCTGATTAGGTAAAAGAAGCTGATGACTGTGCACCACTGCAGGCAGTTCATGCAAATTTGGTCTCTGCTGCTAAATAGAACAGTCAGAAAAAGGTCCATGGCCTCAAAGCCTGTAGACATGCACATATATGGTTGGACAAATTCAGCACAGGTCTATGGAGAAAGTTAAAAATGATAAGGAAATCAGTGCTTGAATGTGGCTATATCTATAGGGACTGCCCAGTAACAAAATCATACCACAACTTTTTTTTTTTTATGCTATTGCTGAATATATTAATGAGATTTTGAAGCTAGAATTATACTTTTATATTAAGAGAAGTATGTAAGCACTGAAGAAAGTCCAACTTTCACTATGATGCTTATAGTTGTTACTCATACACAATCACCCAGTGGGGCCAAACACCCTAAAATTATAGGCTCATTTTCTTTATGCTGTTTGAATCCCCATTAAAAAAATTACAGCAAATAAAAAAATTGTTTTGTAATCTATAGATTTATATATTTTTATAGTAAATTTATTACTTCATCTCTTTTTATTGGTAATTCTTTATTTTTTAATATTTAGTCTTAATTTTTTATTTTATTTTATTTATTTGCCATGTTTTTAATCTAAAGACAATCTAATCTATTTTGATTCAAGTAGAGGACCTGCAGTATTTTTCTCTTACAGTAGGTGGCAGATGTAGACTACATATTTTGTAATTTTGTAAATACCTAAACTAGAGGATATTCCATTTTCTAAAAGTCTGTATTAATGTTTACGAGCACCTGCATGTAAAAAAAAGTTATTAATTCCTAATAAATTTTGTTTTAAGTACCACTGAACTCTCACAATGCCTTAAATATTAATAATAATAATAATTAAACCACAGGTTAGAAAGAGAATGGATTGGAAATTATTTCTGCTGCATTAACTTTGAAGTCAAACTTGTTCGTTTCTCATATATTCATTTTCCTCGAGTTAGGAGTGGGCAAAAATGTTTCTGCAAAAGAACAGTTGTTTTCAGATATATAACATATATATGCTAGATCTCATAAGCAGTACTTGGTCTGGAGCTGTTTTAATTCCTTCTAGTGGCTTTTTGCAACAATACAAAGCCTCTTTTGATTAAAATAGATTTGCAGAATTTTAAAGAACAAATTAAAGTATTACACAGGTATTTTTAGTGGCAGCTGTTGAAGGCAAATAACACTTAATTACGCTGAAAAACCAAGGGAAATTCTATCAGTCTGAAGAGCAATATGGATTAGTGCTAATACGAGTGATAGAAAAGAAGCATGGGCATAGGTTTTCAAAATCTGTTAAAGAACATTTTTCTAGTGGAATTATTAACATTTGCTTGCTGCTGCAGCTTTTAATTTATTCCAGCTTTGTCAGACTCTTGCAGTGTGGGTTGTTCTATTATTTTTTATATGTGCTCTTACACTGTGCTTATCGTCATAGTACCTGAGTGTCTTATGGTAAGTGCATTGCATAATTAACATCCACTGCATATTTGTGCTGTCAGCTTCTCCTAAGGAGGCAAATGTGTGTGAGAGAGGCTTTTTTTTCAGGCAATTAAAGCAATGCACAGGCACACGGTGAGATGTGTTAAAGAGGGCACACTCTGAGAAATACGGCTTGTAATTAGAGAGATCTGATGATTCTTTAGTTCCTGTGGTAGGGCTTTTAGTTTTCTGTTAGCTGTATTTTCTGTGCATTTGGGTGTTCTGCAAAAGGGTGAAGCACCATTGTCTCATGAGAGCATATTTATAGAAATTTTAGCTCGTGTGTGTGAATGCAGAAATGGTGGATGCTTATTTAATAGGCTCGCAATGAAATCAGTAGAAGTACAATGGGAATTGGAAGGAACTCCTATACTGTTCCCTGTACAATTTATATTTCATTAATTGTTGCAGTCTTACTGTGCCAGTATTCTTCAAAGAATTATTTAAAGTTCTGCTGTAGGAAGCAAGTGTATTATCTTGAAATGCATCCCATTTTGTCTCTCTATTTTTCTCTTTTTTTTCTTCTTTCATTGTTTCTTCTGTCCTTGCTAATCAGAGGGTTGTATTGACAGATTAGCCAGCAGTGATACATGTTTTCATGACTGCTGTTTCTGGAAATCTAGCTATTTACTGGAACCTGTGAGCATGATAAATTGTTCTATAGGTAACCACCTGACAAATTTACATAACAGTTGCCACTGTGAATGGAAGAGATGAGAACCCTTGCCATCAAGAATTAAACCTCTTTAAATAGTGATGTCAGATCCTATCCAAACCTATTCTGGATTTTACTCTAATTACATTAAAAATAAAGAGCAGGTTCTCTCTCCCTTGATAGATTTCACCATACCTTCACCATACCTTCTTCTGACTGACATTACAGATGATTCCCTTTGATCTGATGCTTGATAATAGTTAATATTAGTTGAATGTACTTGTATCCAATTACCAATGTTTTGCAATACCAAATAGAGAGGAACAGCAAATTCTGTGATCATTTCTATGCCTTATTCCCATTAGACTGCCATTCAGAGTCTGGAATCTCAGTCTAATTGTGTTTCTTTAGCTAATGAACAAAGATGCAAAACTCTTGTTTACCCCTCATAAGAAAAATAGAATAACTGAATCAGATTTTTTGTTTTCTGTTTTTCTTACGGTTAATTGTTTGTTTTATCATAGAATCTAAGAATCACAGCCCCAGTACTTCTGTTATGTGCAGTACTGTAAAGACCAAAGAAAAATTCTCAGAGCCTATATCAGTATATACAATAAGGAACAAGAAGTGATTTTGTATAAAGAAAAATAAGAGTTCTATTATGAATTAAGAAATCCTTGCTTTTTTTTCATCCACAGAATGAAAAAAGAAACCCAAAACAAACTACCAAAAACCACACAGTGAAAAAGATGTCTATAATAATTATGCTAAACCTTCCTCCATGAGACACTTAGGCTGATATGTTGTCTCTCATCTCTGTTTATTGATGTCTTTGCTGACTATTTACTGGATATTGGGGTCTTCACAGGGTGAACATTGCCATGAACAATAATGAAGTAGCTGGATTCTTTCTTATAAACCATAAAATGGTTATAAGAAGAAATTAAAATAATAAATAATAATTGTCTAGATTTCCATCTCAGCATCATTTATGAGACTTGTAGGAAGCTGACCTTAGATTTATCATAACAAAGGGCAGTGGAAACACCTTATTTCTTTTTGAATTATGAATTCTCTCTTTCATTAAACCTCATACATAATCCAGTTTGTTACTAAACTAGCAGAATGTAGTCCTCAGCCATTAGTAATTTACAGTAATGATGAATCAAGATATGGGCCAAAAGCTGTAATGACATTTTAAAAAATGTCTGCTGATTTTGGTTGCCTCACAGACACAAAATTTCTGACAGTCAACCAAATCAAATACAAATGCATTAATCTTGTTCCCAAAGAGAAAGAATTTGATCTAGTCCTTGCACCATATTATTTTGTATTTAAATACATATTAATATTACTGTGATTTATTCAAACTGTGTTGCATTATTCAAATCTGCATTCTTTTTTTGCTTTGGCTTACTGTTCAACGGTTTCTCTTTATTTTTTTTTTTATTTGTCTGACTCCATTGAGGCCCTATATTTAACTGTGTCTCAATTTGTATTGATGTATTAAATTGTTACTGCCTGGACTAACTTGAGATTGTGAAAATAAATTGGAATTATGCAATTTATTTTAAATTAAACACAGATTTCTGTAGATCTAGTCCATCTGCTTTGATGCTTTGGTTAGCAGAGTCAGACTAATTAAATTCTGCTCACTGTATTTAAATTCTTGAATGTATTTTGTTCATGGTCATCCTTCAAGCAAGAAGATAATTATCTCATGAATCTGAAAACAGCCTAAGTAATTATTCTGAATTTGGTCTTGGAAAGGGCTTCAGATGTTTACATATGTTTTTGGTTTTGTTTTACTTTGTTTTGGTTTTTTTTTGAAAGATATATCATGCACTGCTGTTCTGCTAGGTAGGACAATTACATCGAGTGGATGGCTACTGAGTATAGTCAATTCAGTAGACTGTATTTATGTCTAAATTGCAGCTAGAAATGATCCTTGATTTACATTTAAGGGCAGGGTAAGCCCAAATTGCTCAACTCCTTGCTTCCTCTGCAGTTCACAGTGGACTGTCAGCTTGCTCTTACATGTGCAAGTGGCAAATTAATTCAGTAGACATGACCTAAAAGGCACAAGTAATCCAAGTCCCAGGACCTCACCATGAGCCTGAATGATACTTATTGCTTGTGCACTTGCAGAAAGACATATTACTTTTTAAAATCATAATGAAAACCAAAATATACTTATCCAGAAGATGTTTAAAACAATTAAATACAGTTATATTAACAAAAATGTAAAATGAAGATTGGCTTTACAGAAAACTCTTTCCAATGCTGTAGAAACAATTGGGAGGAAGTGGGGATAGGACAGGGAAGAATTTCAGAATTGCCAAGAGAAAGTTGTTCTGAAAATTGAGTAGTGGATGCAGAGACTGGTCGGCTTCTCACATTTTTCAGACTGTCACAGAAAATGTAAGGTACTGCAAGGATGAGATGGGGATAGTTTTTTTCCTGTCCTGATGGAAGCTCTTCCAGTGACAGAAATAAAATGTGGGCAGTGAACCACTGAGAGGGAATGCAAGAAAGGCTGTGGTCTTAAAGTCAGACCTTTCTTCTGGCAAAGATGAGAAAAGCTCCAGCCCTGGTATTGCTCTGGGACCATTCTGTATATTTTGAGTTAGGGAGTTAGTGGTGGAAAAGGAAACAGGAATGCAGAATCTGGGCTAGAAATAGGCTATGTCTCTTTTGTCACCAGTTGCCATTGACTGGCCTGATTTTCTGATTTTTTTCATTGTATTCAGAAATCAGGCCTTGATTATCAAAATCACACTTAAGATTCACAAAGGATTTAGGGATAGTGTTTAAAAAACCTTTTGGATTTCTTTGTCTGTATATAAATTTTTAAGTCCAAATACCTATTTATTTAAAAGTAGGCATAGTAAAGCTTTAGTTCAATAAACTGTGTTCACTGAGACCCAAATTTGACCTACCTAAATAAGAGAAATAATAAGAACTATAATAATAAGAAATACTTGAGAAAAGTCTGAGAAGGGAGAGAAGGGAAAGAAGGGAAGCTAGTTTTTTCTGGATCATGCTCTTAGCTGATGCATTGATACCAAACTCATCATCACTTGCATAGAATCATAGAATCATAGAATCATAGAATCATAGAATCATAGAATCATAGAATCATAGAATCATAGAATCATAGAATCATAGAATCATAGTATCATGGACTGGTTTGGGAAGGGACCTTAAAGATCATCTAATTCCAAACCCCCTGCTGTGGGCAGGAACATCTTCCATTACACCAGGTTGCCAGAGCTCCATTCAACCTGTCTTTAAACTCTTTCACGTCTTTTCAGAAGCATCACTCTCTCTAGGAACTGAAAGTGTTTCTGGGCTTTTGGCAGACACATAAAGGCCAAAATTTCAATATAGTTATTGTAAATTATGAGCTTTATTCAAGAAGGAAGGAACACTTCAGTATAGGAGAGAAGCTACCTCCACTTTCTTTTGGCACGAGATGAAATTGGTTGTAAAATACAAGTCAGAAGAGACACATGTAGATGCCTGCAGAGTATTCTTCAGTTTGGAATTCTGTAATGGTCTTTTATAAGGGTCTTTAAGTGACAGCTTATTTCCCTCAGTTGCCATGTAAATTATGATATTGGTCTTAAAGAGATCCTTAAACTCCTGATATTTAATTTTAAGCAGCTGTTGAAGATTTTAGCACACACAAATCTTCTTAAGCATCAAGTCCAACTCCTTGAAGTTTAAAAGGAGTTTTATCTTAGGTTTCAGTAAACATATTTATAGAGCTTATATAAGCGTGGCATCAAGAGATACCATTTTGGTTACTATTACAATTAGTTATTAATATTGCTATTATTAGTTATAATTATCCTTTTCAGAATTATAATCATAAATTATAAGAATGTGTTGTAATGCTTTGCTGAGTTCTTACATGTATAGAAATCCCACTAGCATCAATTATTTGCTGTTATTATTGTTATCAATGATTATGATCAATGATATGTTTAAAAATATTTCAAGAACATTTGGAGTCCCCAGCTGAGCTCACAGCCTCATTTTGCCAGGCTTTACACAAACACACAGCAACAGATTATGCCTCTCTTTCAGTATAAACAGATGTAAAACATAAGAAGCTGTTGGCGTGGTTTGATTAGGAGAGGAATACTTTTAGGTAGGACAAGATTAATTCTTATTTTAGTTGACTAACGCCATGATTTCAAATATGCAAATCACTCCGACTTTTGGAGAGTTTTAGTTCTGGTTTTTTGGTGTTGTTCCAGAATATCGAGGATAATTGTTATTGTGTTTTCTATTATATTCACTTTAAAATACATTAATTCAGTAATTTGACTTCAGTTTGACTTGCTATAAAAATCCATTGGTAGAATATCTATCAGTTTTCAGCAGTTATTCTATCAATCAGATGATAGAAAAAAACCCAAGAAATATTGTCCAAAAAAACCCACCTTGAAAAGTTTTTATCATATACTCAAGTGAAACAGCATGAATCCATTGGAACTGAGTGAGCCTGTGGAGGATCTAACTCAGTGTGGTTATTTGGCAAATTAATGACTTTACTTGGACCTTTTGCTTTCTCAAAGAACATGGAAAAACCCTGAATACTAATATCTTTATGGTAACATATTCAGAAGCACAGTATGGAACAGTAGTAATTTAGAATTTTAGATAAAAGTCATGCCTAATGAAAGCAAGATCCCTCATCACAGACTGATCACAGAAGATGATAAGTTGTCTTTCTGACTCCTCATAATATAAGAGAGGAAATGGAACCACATCCTGCAAAACATAAATCAAGAAGTATTTTCTTTCTCAGTCCCACAGATTCCTCTCAGAAGGTTTAGAGAAACTTCAAGTTTGATCTGTTTATTTGCTTCTTTTGCAATGTCTATCTCTGTTTTTTTTCCCATTTCATTTCCACTATACCCCTGAAAAAAAACAATTACAGGTTTTAGTGATTATTTTTACACCAAGTTAGAAATAATTTGTTATTCTCAAGATTGAATTAAAAGTTTCTGGACTCTGGTAAAGTATGGGTTGCTTTAATTTCACTTCCTCATTCAACATGGTCTGGGAAAGTTACAGGTTGAGAGATGCCTCATGTTTCAAAAGCAAAATGTTGCAGTCTGTAGTGGGTGGGTAAGACTTGTACAGTGGCCTCCTGCAGGATACACATCTCAGCTCAGCACTGAAAATGTTTCATTTGCATAGACATTCACCTCATTGTTTGCAAGAGAAAAGAAAACAGATAACAAATGATAAAAGTCAGTGCTGCTCAAATGAGTACTTGTTTTTAGCCTGCATGAAAGCCCAGTTGGAGCTTCTGTGATAGAGCTAGTCTCTGAAAATATTTTTCTCATAAGCATTTTTAGAAAATCTGCAGGAAGTGATATAGAAAACCAAAAGGAGTCACAGCTTTATGTTCACAACAATGAGACAGCACTGTAATTTGAAAATGCTTCCAATAAAATTGGAATGAATGTATTTTCCTTGATCTGACATCTTCAAAACATTTTTTGGCTACTGTTCTTCACAGATATGCTGTGGCGTGCCATGTGCACTTTTGGCATGTATTGGAGTCGCAACAACTTTACATTTCCTGCAGGTTTGCAGCACTCAGGTAGGTATAATGGCTTTCCCTATTCCTTGCTCTCTTTTATTACCTTATCTGGCAGTTGAAAAGGACGTCTGGTGTCTGCACATAGAGCAGGCTTCAAATCTCAGAGTCACATAAGAAATCTTGAAGGATATTGGACAAAATGTTTTTCTTTAATGGATGATAACCCTTGTCTCTAAGATTGTTAATGGCAGGGAACTTAGGTGTTTCTCTTGTAACAATTCATAGTGACAATTAAACCCACAGACAGATGGGTTTGCCTTCCTCTGTCCTCTGCTAAAAGTCTGAAAGTCAGATGCTGAAATACGATCTAGTCAGCCCAGACTCCCTTGTCAGCTAAGTAAGAAAGTTATGTACCTCCTAGGGTGATTAATTCCTAAGGAGTGTGGAAGATAGGTCCCTTGAATTGCCTAGGAGTGTGTCTTTCTCCAAGTAAAGGAACCTCTGGCTTCAGATGTGAATGCAACATTTTCAAGTCTGAAATTAATTATGCTTAAACCTGTCCTTGAATGCTTCAAGATTTTGATGCCTCAAGACAACAGAAGCTTCAGGTGTTAAAATGGATCATGTGAACAGTCCTTGCCCAAATCATGTCAAATATAAAGATGATTTTATTCTGTTGTTTGGTTTTTTTTAATTGGAATGAGATAAGGAATTTTCACAGACAGACCTTACCAATGCTATTTTACAGCTGGCAACTGCAACTGAGTGTCTGCAAGAGGCAGTGACTCAAGTGCTTTTTATCTAGTGGGGATGTCAAAAAATATTTTGTGGTAAGTGTGTATGTGTGTGCCTATGCATGCCTACATATAACATACTTGAAATCTAAGAGAACAGTATTATACAAAACAGGAACAGTATAAATTACTTATCATGACAATACTAGGAGGATATTTAAAGGTTCTATGTTGAAACACCCCAATCAAGGTTAAAGGGCATTGCTACTTTCTCTTGTTTCCTCCTTTTCATTATCAGCCTGTGCTGCCACAGGCCTGTTTCTGTGAACTTGGGGACAGATAGCCCTTGGCAACACTGAGTTCTACAGTGCAGGCACATGGAAATATGGGGACTCACCAGCGCCGTAACCAAACTTGTTTTTTCAACACTAAACATCTGTCTTTCAATTTCATAATGCAAAGGAGAGTCAAAACAAACAGTTACAGAACAAAGTCTCAGAAATCACCTCATGCATGAAATCAGAGGAAATGGGGTAGCAGGACCAAGCAGCTCACTGCTTTTTATGCTTAGCCCATGTCACAGCATACTCACCTCTGTGGCTTTGGGGGTAGCCAGGGGAATCCCAGCTGTGCTCCCTGTGTCACTGTGCACTTCCTCTTGTGATGTGTCATGGTGCTGGCATTGGTGCTAGCATATATTATCTGCCCTTAGCCCCAGAGGAAAATGAAGCTGAACAGGTTTTCACAGGGGGCTTGCAAGGTTTAATGGGGATGGATCTCATTACACCCAAGGCAAGAGATAAAACTGAGCTAAAAACTCTTTGTTTAGCAGCAGCCTTTTGGAGTGCTGCACCTGGTGCCAACAGAGGGATTTGAGCACAGCTTTATCCTGGACAAATCTGGGGAAGATGCATTACCTGTGAAAAAAGGTAAACAGAAGATTTGGAAGTTTAAAGGGTCAGGGGAAGCACAAATCTCTCAGCTGGAATGTGAAGGAACTGGTCTAGGGCCAATTCTCGAGAGAATGGTAAAATTAATTGTAGATTAGATGATGATAAAATTAACAAGTATGTGAGAAGAGAGGAGTTCTGAATTTAGAAATTAAAACTGGGTTTTCAAAATTTCAGCCAGTGTCTAAACCATCAGACTTATTTTTCCTTTAAAATTAAACATCTGAAAGAACATTCCATTGATATCTATGAGAAAAGTTGGTGACTTTTTGATGCTTTTCCACTGTAAAGAAGACGTGAACACAATTGCTATTTCATGTTTATTTTCTCAAGATATTTTATCCTCGAATATATGGCTGGGCTTTATGGTAAAGTAAGATATTAAATAACGCAGGATCAAAGCCTTCAGTCTTTGTTCTGCATCAAGGGAGAATGCTATACTGATATAAAAAGTAAAGTTTATTTTTGTATATCTGTTTATGTTACTGTTCTACTTATACCACAGACTGTTGAAGTGGAAATAACACCAAGTCTAATGTTCAAAACCAAACTAAAGAAAAGGCAAAATTTTATTTTTTTATTTTCTATCAAGACCTAATAACCTCCAAAGAGATATTACGGGTTTTTTTTTGTAAGTGTTTTATGGGTTTCTCATTTTTTCCCCTGGTCTGAGTTTTAGAAACCCCAAGCTGAGGACATTTGAAAATCTTCAGTTCTGTTTATATGTTTCTTCTTAAATCACTGTAAAAACCCTTGGCTTTAGGTGTCACAATAATGAATAAATTAATTATGGGTTGCTATTAAGTGTGTGTGCTATTATGGCTGTTTAGAGTGTGATAAAAATCTTTGTTCTCCTTTTCAAACCAAAAATACAGCATACATTATAACTTCAATAGCAAGTGAGTATATTTAATGTAGAGCTTCCTTGAGATTACTGCAGTTATCTTTTTTTGACATTAAGCACCATTTTTTAGTCCAAAAATAGTTTTCTTCAGAAGTAATATGTTAGTATTTGTGTTACCATTAGCATGTTAAAATGAAGGGCATTTAGATTTATTATTAGTAAATGAAAATACTGCTAAATTCACATTAATATTAGTCTTAGAACCTTATATATTTTAAATATTCTGTACCATAATTATATAAAGGAAATTCAGCTTTAATATGTCAGATACTTTTATCATCTTACAGGCAGCCCTCCAAAGTTAATAATGTCAGGAAATATGGAGTGTTTTTGACTATAAGATTAGACTTTTTATTTGGGAAAGGGCTTTAATTTTCATTTCAAAAGTAGATTTCATGCCCCATGAAATTTAAACGGTGACATTTAGAAAAAGTTCACTTTATTATAATATAGTGAAAAATTATAGTGTACATGCTTCTTGCTCAATCCATCAAGACTGCCTCTGGAAAGACCAAGAATCTTTTTGCAGGTAAAAAAGAGTGAAATTCACTGAATAATCAGTTTCACCAATTGTTCATTGTCAGGAGGCATATAGCTGGGCAGAATTATTTACTTCCTTAATTGTGTTCACTGGAGTTTGAAAACAAACCTTAAAATGTATTAAAAACTTTTTTTTTATATTTAATGACACTTCTTTCCTGAAAAAGTTTAGCTTCTGCAGAGAAATTCCAAGAATACCTGACAAAAATTAAACAGATAATACTGGTAACTCTTTATTAGAACTGACTAAGTAATGCTGTGATCTCACACAACCTTTTCAGGAAGTGGGAGTTGTCTTATGCAAGAAAGGTTTGTACATATGCTTCTTCATAAGCAAGGTAGTGGAGAAGAGTCACTTATCTTTGAAAATATGCAAGTGAAGCCTTCTAGACCAGTGCTCAGGATCTATATGGGCATGTCTTGATGTTTATCATTTCATAAGAAAGAGAGGTAAACATTAAAAACACTGAAGCAAAAGTAAGTGTTTCAGTTAAGTGCACTGCCATAGCCCATCTCTGCAGAAGTGGAGAGCTGCCACAGCAAAATTATGGCCAGTACTCTGTGCAGACAGAGACCAGCAGAGGCAAGATGCAAGAAATCAGCTCAGGAGGTGTGCTAATATTGTCTGGGGTGGAGTAAATTTCCTTCACAATAACTAGCATGGAGTTGTGTTTTGGATTTGTGCTGAAAACAGTGTTGATAGCACAGGGATGTTTTTGTTACTGCTGAGCAGTGTTTACACAGTGTCAAGGCCTTTTCTCTTCCTCTTACATCCCACCAGAGAGTTGGGGGAACACAGCTGGGACATCTAACTGCATCTGACAAAAGGGATCTCCCAAATTTTATGGCATCATGTTCAGCATATAAAGCTTGGTGAAGAAGGAAGGAGGGGACATTCAGAGTGATGGCATTTGTCTTCTCAAGTAACTGTCACACATGATGGAGCTCAGCTTTCCTGGAGATGTCTGAACACCTGCCTGCCATGGGAAATGGTGAATGAATTTCCTGTTTTGCTTTGCTTGCATGCATGAGTTTTGCTTTCCTTATTAAACTGTCTTTACCTCATCCCACGAGATTTTTCCCTTTTACTCTTCTGATTCTCTCCCCAGTCCTGCTGGTGGGGGAAGGAGTGAGCTTAGTGGTGCTTAGTTGCCAGCTGGGTTAAACTACAACAGCAGGCTATTCTCAAGTACCATTGATAAAAAAAATAAATGTTGTGATGAGGAAACAGGCCAATTTACTGCCCTTCAAGTGCCCTGGCTGTTCTTCAGAAAGAGGTGTGTAGTAAAAAGCAGCCATCCCTTACATTCCCCGGTTGCCCTGTTAACAATACATTTTTGTTAAGCATGTAGTAGCAATGCAGCTGTGACCTGTGATTCATTAATTTTGTAGTTGGATAGACATATATGAATCCTACTGCTTCAGTTAGTATCAGCCAGCAACTGACCATTAATTTCATCAATCAACGACTGAGCCTCATGGACTGGCTACAATTAGTGTTAACTAAATGGTGTATAACAGCATGTATAAGCCCTGGCAGATGTTGTGATTCTCACTGGGCTGTGCCTTTTTTTGAGAAACTGCTTATGCCTCAAAGAATTTTTTGATATAAATGAGGAAAAAAAAAAAAAAAAAAAAAAAAGAAAGGTAAAAGAATAGGTATTTCCATATTAAAGGAAAAGTTCAAGGCCCAGATCCAGTAAAGAACATATTCAGCTGCACCCTTCCCAAGCCTTTGGTAGAAGTGTTATAAAAAGAGATTTCTAAAGATTCTTAGATTGGGCTGAGTTGGAAGGGACCTTAAAGACCATCTAGTTCCAGCTTCCCTGCCATGTGCAGGGACACCTGCCACAAAACCAAGTTGATCAGATTTCCATCCAACATTGCCTTGAACACTTCCAGGAATGGGACTTCTAGAATTTCTTTGGGAAATCTCTTCCAGTGCCTCGCAGTAAGGAATTTATTCCTAATAGTCAGTCTAAACCTAGATGAGAGAAGAAAACAGGTGACCAGGAGGAAAAAGTCATGAGTGCAATGAATATAATACAGAAACAGAAATGTAACGGATGATCTGAGTGTAGAAACTGCTGATCAAATAGGGGGAAATTGATATGTTTGCTTCCCTTGCTAGTTTAGGAAGAAGCTTTAGCATTATTTAAGAATTTACAATTGATTTATTCTCTGTAAACCATCCTGTAATTTTGAGAGAATTAGTTCAATGGAGCATGGTTGCTTACCAAGTTCCCAAACAAGGATGGAATGTCCTGATAACTTTTTGCAGTTTTCTTCAGACTGTGAAGACAGTTTTTTATCAAGTGTAAGAAATAAATCAGGGGTCTGAAAAAAGGGATAAAATTTACAGGCATAAAACTTTTACTAAGGAATAAAATAATATAAAATTAAAGTGGCTTTTAATTCCTAAATACAGAGAAGCAGAAAAGTTGCCAGTCTAATGCATGAAGTAGTGGGTAAATGGGAAGACTTTACTGGCAGGTGTAGATCATGTCTCTATTGATTACCTGTTTCACCTCAGGTGTCAATGTTTAAGGACCCAAATTTTCGATACAATTAACAATTAAACAAGGTTACTGAAGAAGAATGCAATCTCACACACTTTCCTGGACACAAGTTGCACCCAATGAGCCCCATAGGTTAAGACATTCAGTAATCTAGTGTGCTTAAAAAGCTTTATTAAGAATAATCCTCATAGTATTGATTAATTGATGACAAGATTAGATTTAGAAGTACTAAAACTCTTTGCCAATCTCTTCAGTTTATTCAAAAGGAAGCCTAGCTTCCTATCCTCTGGATTTAATTTTACTGTATCATTCTCAAGTTATAGAATAAGTGTTTTGAGAGGATCTATTTCTCTGATATGAAATGCCATAATATCTATTACATTACATAGTGGCCACTACAGGAACTACCCTGCATATTTGATTCCCTCATCCCAATCAGTGGAAGCAAAGTGGTCCAGATGGAGGTGGAGGCTGTGCAGTGCAGATGATCCAGCTTTCCACGGGTCTGTCCATCACTGTTTTTCATTGTCTCTAACTCTGGGAACCGAGTCAAGGTGGTGAACACCTTTTTTGTATAAAGCACCTTTTCTTTTGTATACTTTTGTTGTTAATATTGTTGCTGTTACTGTGCATGATTCCACTGTATTTCAGTACATGGTTATCTCGACCCATAGTCTCTGCCTCTGTCCCTCTCTCATCAGAGAGGGCGAGGGGAAGGGGAAGGGCTTATTTGAAATTTAACACTTTATATACAGAGGCAAAGAGATTTAATATCTCTCCATTAGTGTTACTAATGATAGCCTTATTTGTCTCTGAGTATTTGTAACTCACTTGCTCCTGATAAATGCATTTTCTTATTTTAAGAATCAACATTCTAGTTGTATGTTGTTTCCATGGCATGATCTAAAATTTTCAATATATTTTTCCAAAATCCTAAAACTTTTCCCCATGGACTTACTATGGACTTCTCATCTACTACAGAAAAATCCGTCTAAAGCACAGAGCACAAGAGGAATTTCAAGTCTCTCAGCTTGTTTTCTTTAAAATAAGAAGAATTTTACCAAGTATTCTGTGTACAGAACATTTGTACCAGACAATACAGATGGTTTCTACCTGTGTATTCTACACACTCATTTTTATAAAAAGAGGAATAAGAGATAAATCACAACAAATTCAGCCACTGTCCTGCAGATATCCTAAACTGAGTTTTCTATCCAAGAAAGCTGCTTTGCAGCCAAATAAATGTTATATTTTTTGGCAATATGTGTTTTCTCTCTCATTTTATTATATTTTCACTCTTGATAGAAAACAATCACTCTTCTTACCACTTTGGGAAATGAAATCTTTTTAAGCACAGATTAATACAATATTGATAAAAGCCATTATTATGTATATATGTCTGGAGCGAACAAAAGTAATTTTGTTTCTCTAGACTTTTTAAAGCTGCAGCATTATTGGCTGTCTAAGTCTCATTGATTTTCCTCATGTAAGCATATGGAGCTTTTTGTAAGTAATGAAATGCTAGGGTTCAGTGTGGTGCATCTTTCATTAAATCTGCAGTGATGAAATCTCTTTAATAATGTGTATGACATTCTTTTCCCCTCCCCCAACTTTCATCTGGGATGGAGATGTAATTGAATTGCTTTTCTTTCATTTTTTATATGGACAGGTAGTAAAACCCATTATATTTTTAAGACATTGTGAAATTCAACTTTCTTGTCAAGTTACAGCCTTGCTTTTATATATATGTATATTTGTCATGAGGAGATATAAAACAAATTAGAAAAGATACTTGTCCAAACACCGGATTAGTAGCCAGAACTAAACAAAGAGTAAACCAAAAAGAGTAGGAAAGTAATTTTCAAAAAAACCCACAGATTCAGTCCTCAATCCCAGAAATACTTGAATTTATGGATACTTTTATATAAAAGAATAATCTATCTGAAGATCATGGGATGATTGTTGTAAACAAAATTGAAGCTTTGTTTACAATGAAATGAATAAATATGGTTACAGATTCAGTTATATCTCATGAAAAAGAAATAATTCTCTAAGATTTGATTATTTTAAAAAAGGGGTAATAATTAATCTTTTTTGTTATTGAGCACATGGAATATAAACAGCATTATGTTAAAATATTCAAGTTGAATTTATAAAGCAAGATTATGAGTCTTGGTCAATACTTTAGATCATTAATTATGTGATATAGAGAACTTGAACTGAAAAGAATAGAGGCAACTGTCCTTTGCACTGCATGGGGAAATATATATTAGCTCAGAGAAAATGTTTTGTTGAATAAAATGTTTGAGCTTGAATTATAGCTGTGTCAATGATATTGATGAATTACAGATAAAATTTAAAAGCCTTTTCCCATGAATGAATAAATAAATAAAACTGTCTTTTAAAATATTGATCAGATCAACTTATTAAGCCTGACATTGTCTTTACAGTATAGCCTGCTTTTTTTTTTCAGATAAGGATGCTCTGTTTGAAGATTATTTTAGTGCTGTCCAATGTCAGAACTTGTGTGTCCATTTTAAAATCCAGATGGTCATAAAAGAAAACCTGTTTCTACACTTTCTTTCCACCTATTAGATAGGACAAGTTTCATATTTCAGCTACACACTGATACTTGAATTTTTCAAAGCCACTAATTCTATACCATAGCATAACTTACTACCCAGCTCTGATGGGTGTAGTGTAGGGATCCAGTTCTTCAGCTTCCTCTAGTTTGAATCAACCTATTGTTTCAGTACCCTCAAATATAAATCCTCTGGTCTCCTTTTCTGCTAGTTACAAATTCATTGATGTGGTACAGGTCTGAAAATACTGGACTTGTAAACAGTTGTACATTGACATGAAGGAAAAGCACAGGGTTTATTCCTAGGAAAAACAGCTGTTGTGGAACTATGACTGTAAGAGGAGAGAAGGGCACTGAGATATAGCACAGCTGAACCACTAAAGAGGCTGTTCACACGTGTCCTTCAGTTACACGAAATGTTATAAGGCAAATGGTTTGCCCTCGACAGAGTATGTGTGTGCTGCTAGATAAAGAGTGGTCAGGGACTGGAGCCATGACTGCCTTCACTGCTTAAATGTCAGCATGCTCCCTGGATTTGGGCTGGGCTGGGCTGGCTCTCTCCAAAATAAAACTTGCCTACAGGGATCTAAATCTAAGCAGTATGGGTACAAATCAGCTGATGTCACTTTGCTTAGGATCATCCCTTGCACTTTTACTATTTGTCACTGTAGATAGTCAGTATGTCCTCACATGAATGAAGTGCCCCTTATAAATCTGGTGATGCTGGAGACATTTCCAGTTGAAAACTTGTATGACTTTCTTTCCCATCATTGACAGGGTGATATAGGACAGACCAGCAGGCATTAGCAAGCAGAGGACATAAGCATGGGCATACCCAATTCTGTTTTCAACTGGTGTCAGGTGTATGGGGAGAGAGAGAATAATCAGTCACTACACACTAATAGTCTATATCCCCTTTAAGATACCACATCTCTGTTACCCACAAAATGGCAACTATTTCTTTAAAGGGGACTCCTAGAAATGTGATGCATTTGAAGGTAGTAGCATGCATTTTGTCTCCGTAGATTATAATATTGTTTTATATCTTTGTAATAGTCAGCATATAGTCAGCATAGATGTTTGTTCAAAAATGAGTCTAAATACTTTGAAACATTTCATAATATTTCAAAAGTCTTCTCTGTAACTTTCTGGTGGTGGTATATAATAGCCCTGATTAAGGTGTTGAGCAATTTCAACTTTTTTCAGAATTTTGCCACCACTAGAGTAGGCCAACCTCACTTTTTTCCTACACAGACTTTTCTCTTAACCACTTGAACAGTTATTATAACAGCCTGAGTTCTTATATTACCCTCGCTGTTCCCCAACTGTTACTTTGCCTTTCCAGTACGCTCTTTTCAGAGACAAATACAATTATGAATAGCAGTTATAATTCAGTCTCTTCTAAAAGAACATTTCATTAATTTCTCTGTATTTGTATCTACTCATGATATTTATGTACTCCATATGGTGCACTCTTCTCTTGTTTGCTTTACTACTCCTCTGAAGTGCAGGCTTTGGAGATTTCTTCTGTCTCTTCTGTGATGGAAGGCCACTTAGTATGCATTCCCTCTCCTTGTCCTTGGTTTTTTATTTAATCCTGCTCTTTTTTTCCACATATAAGCCACTTATCTGAAAAGACTGAATGCATTTTTCCTGAACATAATACAATATATCTTCCTTGCTCTGAAGAAACACTGAAATGAAGCAATCTGGTTAAAAAATGAAAGAAAGAAAACCATTCTATCTCTATGTATAGTAGAAACGGCATCATTAAAATAGTCTTTAAAAAGCAAAATCAAAATTCTCTTTTTTAACCTGAAACAATTTTATTGGAATCAGACAGAAAAGACCCATTACTAAAGCATTTAAAGTTCTGCAGATTTTATTGTTTTATTTTACAGACATTGTAGGAATGACACCAAAATTTACAGCATTTACACATATCCTAGGTTATGTTTTGCTAACAATGAATTTAAATTATTAGTGATTTCCAATTTAGGCAAAATTTGATGGGAAAGAGGAATCAGCTGGACAACAACCTCTCTTATAAGTGTTTGGAAAAAACCACAGTAGCCATATTATATTGATTACAGTTTTGAACTCTCATCCTTTTCCACACTAGCATTTGTTTGAATGTCTTTTGCTGCAGTTTTCTTAGAATGTACTACAGTTGAACAACATATTTTGGAAGCTCTCTGAGACATCCCACTGGTATTGACTGGACTGGACGGATAAGAGTTCAAATTCCCATAAAGCTTAAAAATAGATTTTGGAAGAATACATTCACTTTAAGAAAGCTTTTCAATACAGAGTCTACTTGTAATAGGCAGTTTGTGTGCTGACCAGAAACCTCACTTAAAAGCTAAAAATTCTGTCTCACAGTTATCTGTCAACAGAGATACAATTCATCTCTAGTCGAGAAATTTATTCTGAAATATTGTTGCTTTGGAAATCTAGACCTCCCAGTTTCTCATCATCCAGTTTCATCTGGAGCATTGTTTTTCACTGATTTTTCTTTTCTTTAAGACAATTTTTTTTCTTTGTAATATAGTCAAGCAACATAAACCCATAGTCAAGAAACAGGTATATCATAGAATAACAGAACAGTTGATTTTGGAAGGGACCTCGGGAATTGATGTCTTTCAACCCTCCTGCTCAAGCAGGACCACCAATCCATGAAGTTGAATTTCAACTTTTTGATGAAATGTGTGGAAATAAGGAACACAAATGGACATGAGTCAAATATAGGTCAAATCCCTGCCTTCCAGATCCTGGGTTTAGCTCTCTCTATTGTGCTTCATTGCATTGCATTGCATTTAGGTGTCATTTGAATCAGGAAAGGAATTGCTCCTAAACATAAACCTTGGAGATGAATGGAGCAAAACAGTGGCAGTTTGTGACAAGTAAGAAAACCCAAAAGAATAGTCCTAGATGAAGGGAAAGTTTTCACACTCTTGTTACTAACTAGCAGAGCAGTCTTGAAATTCAAAAATTCACTGCCTTTTTTTTTGGGGGGGGACGGAGGGGGGAAGACTTTATTCGTGCAGTCTTAAGGTGTCACTTTTGTCAATATATAAGAAAGATGGATGGAAGAAACGGGACCAGATCAGGGTTCAAGTGTCTTCATGAGTAGTCTAGGATGATAAAGAATGAAGACTGTGAGGTGTAGGGATATTTTGAAAGAGAGTATGTATAGATTCTGTCAAAAACCCACAACTCATGTCAGTACTTATTAAATGGAAGTGACTTTTTTGACTTTTGAGACACTTGACATACTTCTAAGCATTTAGCTATTGGTAAGGATAGTAGGAGTGCTGGGAAGTGTAATAGTTTCATCTTCTTTGTGGCAGAAATAGCAGAAAAGGTGGAAGGCCAAATAGAATTATAGAATCTTTAAGTTTGGAGAAGACCTCCAGGATCATGAAGTCAAAGCTTTGTTCAAACACCCCCATAGCAACTAAACCATAGCCCTAAATACCAAGTCCAGTAATTTCTTGGAAGTTTTCCAGGGATGGTGACTCCACCAACTCCCTGGGCAGCCTGTTCCAATTCCTAACCATGCTTTCAGTGAAAAACCTGAACCCCTGATGCAGCTTTAGACCATTTCCTCTTTTCTCCTGTCATTTGTTGCTTGGGGTAAGAAGTCAGCTCCTCTCCTGCTACAACCTCTGCTCAGGTAGTTGTAGAGAGTGATAAAGTTTCCCCACACCCTCCTTTTCTCCAGGCTAAACAACACCAGATGCCTGGCTGCTCCTTATATGCCTTTCTCTCCAAACCCTAAAACAGCTTGTTCCAAAATGATAAAATACTGATTTAATACAAGTGATCTCAAGCAATAGAACAGATGACCTGCTTATGCAGTACCAGTTGCCCTCGTTGTCTATTCCTCTGGTTTAACTGAGCAATTCCTGTCCTTTGGCAAAGCAGCTTGACTGATTGTAATTAATTGTTGCTGTAAGCTAGTGCTTTAAATGCCAACAGTAGTTGTGCTTAATGAAGTAAGTGAAAATGAAAATGAAATGGATAGTTCCTTGTCAGAGGAGGAAAAAAATACAAAGAACACCCAGTCTAGAGGAACTGTATATAAATATATATAAAAGAAAACAACTGCGACAACTTATGAGAGAGCATAAGAGAAATGTAAAGAATAAATCAAAAGAAGTGTGTTGTTGCCCAGCTGAAGAGGAAGTTGTCCTAGTTAATAGGGCCAAACTGTAATTGAAATATGTCCTACTCCCTTATGTTGAAAAACAAGCTGAGATAAAGCAGAGAGATGGTAGAGGAAGACATTGTAAGAAGTTTAAGCCACAAAGTTAATAATGAGAAGTCTTCTGGGAATGCTAAATGAAAAGGAAAAAATATTGCATACTAATGTAAGCTATGCTGCAAAGATTTAATTTTTCAAATTTCAAGGACAGTTACTGCAGAAGAAAACCATTTGGTAATAAAGACCTGACTAGTGATAAAGAATGCTTTTAGAATTCCCCAAACTGTACATTAAGATTTAAAATACAAAGATGAACTTGTAAGGGGGTAAAAAGCTAGTAATGATACTGTGCACCAACAGTTCTCCCATTTTCCAAAATACCTAACAGGACAACTAAAACCAAAGGTCATTTCTACTACAGTCAGCTTAGCATGTTGTGAATCAACATATATTAGAACTCTATTTGAAGAGCTTTATTTGAATTTGTTGTGCCAGTCTTAAAAATCTTTGGACACTCAGACAATCTATTGTCCTTTCAAACATTGCACATTAGAACCTGAAAAAAGATACATTCAGCTCTGTTTATTTGGTTTGTGGTGGAGGGCACATCCAGTTAATCCCCATAGGTACCGTAAATTCAGATGGAACTTAAAATGTTCCCGAAAACATTTGCACCTCACTTTTGTTTCACTGCTGCAAGGTTTATATGGCTAAATTCACCACAGCTATAGAGGGTAGNAAAAACCCACAACTCATGTCAGTACTTATTAAATGGAAGTGACTTTTTTGACTTTTGAGACACTTGACATACTTCTAAGCATTTAGCTATTGGTAAGGATAGTAGGAGTGCTGGGAAGTGTAATAGTTTCATCTTCTTTGTGGCAGAAATAGCAGAAAAGGTGGAAGGCCAAATAGAATTATAGAATCTTTAAGTTTGGAGAAGACCTCCAGGATCATGAAGTCAAAGCTTTGTTCAAACACCCCCATAGCAACTAAACCATAGCCCTAAATACCAAGTCCAGTAATTTCTTGGAAGTTTTCCAGGGATGGTGACTCCACCAACTCCCTGGGCAGCCTGTTCCAATTCCTAACCATGCTTTCAGTGAAAAACCTGAACCCCTGATGCAGCTTTAGACCATTTCCTCTTTTCTCCTGTCATTTGTTGCTTGGGGTAAGAAGTCAGCTCCTCTCCTGCTACAACCTCTGCTCAGGTAGTTGTAGAGAGTGATAAAGTTTCCCCACACCCTCCTTTTCTCCAGGCTAAACAACACCAGATGCCTGGCTGCTCCTTATATGCCTTTCTCTCCAAACCCTAAAACAGCTTGTTCCAAAATGATAAAATACTGATTTAATACAAGTGATCTCAAGCAATAGAACAGATGACCTGCTTATGCAGTACCAGTTGCCCTCGTTGTCTATTCCTCTGGTTTAACTGAGCAATTCCTGTCCTTTGGCAAAGCAGCTTGACTGATTGTAATTAATTGTTGCTGTAAGCTAGTGCTTTAAATGCCAACAGTAGTTGTGCTTAATGAAGTAAGTGAAAATGAAAATGAAATGGATAGTTCCTTGTCAGAGGAGGAAAAAAATACAAAGAACACCCAGTCTAGAGGAACTGTATATAAATATATATAAAAGAAAACAACTGCGACAACTTATGAGAGAGCATAAGAGAAATGTAAAGAATAAATCAAAANAAAGTTTCCCCACACCCTCCTTTTCTCCAGGCTAAACAACACCAGATGCCTGGCTGCTCCTTATATGCCTTTCTCTCCAAACCCTAAAACAGCTTGTTCCAAAATGATAAAATACTGATTTAATACAAGTGATCTCAAGCAATAGAACAGATGACCTGCTTATGCAGTACCAGTTGCCCTCGTTGTCTATTCCTCTGGTTTAACTGAGCAATTCCTGTCCTTTGGCAAAGCAGCTTGACTGATTGTAATTAATTGTTGCTGTAAGCTAGTGCTTTAAATGCCAACAGTAGTTGTGCTTAATGAAGTAAGTGAAAATGAAAATGAAATGGATAGTTCCTTGTCAGAGGAGGAAAAAAATACAAAGAACACCCAGTCTAGAGGAACTGTATATAAATATATATAAAAGAAAACAACTGCGACAACTTATGAGAGAGCATAAGAGAAATGTAAAGAATAAATCAAAAGAAGTGTGTTGTTGCCCAGCTGAAGAGGAAGTTGTCCTAGTTAATAGGGCCAAACTGTAATTGAAATATGTCCTACTCCCTTATGTTGAAAAACAAGCTGAGATAAAGCAGAGAGATGGTAGAGGAAGACATTGTAAGAAGTTTAAGCCACAAAGTTAATAATGAGAAGTCTTCTGGGAATGCTAAATGAAAAGGAAAAAATATTGCATACTAATGTAAGCTATGCTGCAAAGATTTAATTTTTCAAATTTCAAGGACAGTTACTGCAGAAGAAAACCATTTGGTAATAAAGACCTGACTAGTGATAAAGAATGCTTTTAGAATTCCCCAAACTGTACATTAAGATTTAAAATACAAAGATGAACTTGTAAGGGGGTAAAAAGCTAGTAATGATACTGTGCACCAACAGTTCTCCCATTTTCCAAAATACCTAACAGGACAACTAAAACCAAAGGTCATTTCTACTACAGTCAGCTTAGCATGTTGTGAATCAACATATATTAGAACTCTATTTGAAGAGCTTTATTTGAATTTGTTGTGCCAGTCTTAAAAATCTTTGGACACTCAGACAATCTATTGTCCTTTCAAACATTGCACATTAGAACCTGAAAAAAGATACATTCAGCTCTGTTTATTTGGTTTGTGGTGGAGGGCACATCCAGTTAATCCCCATAGGTACCGTAAATTCAGATGGAACTTAAAATGTTCCCGAAAACATTTGCACCTCACTTTTGTTTCACTGCTGCAAGGTTTATATGGCTAAATTCACCACAGCTATAGAGGGTAGGATTGAGTCTGTGATCCAGACCAAACTTATCACACACAGAGCATATAAAAAAGAGTGCAAAGTTGAGGGTACCATCAAGAGAGAGAAGGGAAGAGAATATCTTACACTTGTGGGATCTCTTTTTATTGAAACCACAATGGGCTTACACACTGATGCTTTCAGTAGCTGCCTCTATGCATCCAATCTGTCCTTCTGGCTGTCTAGTGAGTAGTAGAGTCTCTGTCTTAGCTTGAAAACTTTACGAGATCAGCAAGAATTACATTTGCTTTGGCATAAGAACTCTATTTGCCTTCCTAGTTGAAACAGGACAGCTCTCATCAGTTTTTTGTTGGTATTTCAACTAAACCTTTGCTAACAATGTCTGTGTTAATAAAACCCAAATCAAAACATGAACAAACAGAAAGAACAACACTACAAAAATAGTATGCCCAAGGGATAGTCTGCATCAACCTGTGATTGTTTTGGCTACTGAATTCTTAGTGTCATCCCTGGTACAGTTTTGGCTGTGCCAAAGTGTTCACTTAAATTTTGTCTGAACACAAACTGATGAGAGAAGATGCCAAGAAACACTCCCTAAAGGCATTATGGACAGCACTTCTCCATATTTGGGTCTCTCTACTCTGTTTAATTCCCCAGCACTATCCCAGCAGGCTTTGAATCCTCAAACTCCTCCACATATTTTTTACAATATATTGCAGATCTTCAGTGCATGTGTCATGTAATCTCAGAGTCAGCTGTAGATTTTTCTTCAGAGATTTTGAACAAATGAAAATAGATTAAAAATAACAACCAGGTCTCCTTGCCAGAAATATACTACATAAGGCCTGAAAAACACATGCAGCCAAGTGCTACGCTGTGTGGAGGTGGGTGTGCCATGCTGCTTTGCCTCAGGGACAGAGAATGGTTCCTTGTTCAGCTTAGTTTACTAATATCCATGTGCCAATGTCTGCTGGTCTGCTGGGCACCTAAAAGAACATTTGCTGTGTGACAGCTCTCTGAAGCAGAAAAAAAATTCAGTAAGATCTCATCTCTAGCTGCAAAAGAGGCATCTTGTGCTGCCTTTTTCTGATTTTCCTTTCTGGCACCTCTAAGACATCACTGCACTTTCTGGCATGATAAAGGATAATTTTTCCTGCCAAACCTTATCCTCCTTTCTGATATAATTTAATATCAAACATAAATAATTTGTGTTTTTGTTTTAAAAACATTTATCTTAAACAGTAATAGAGCAGGTGTGCATTCTGAAATATCCAAGAAATTGTCCTCACAGAGAGGTCCACCTTTTCTGGAGCCTCTAAGGACTCTGTTACCACTTTCCTACATGTTTAGTAAGAAAGACCTTCTGAATTCTCCATTCCTAAACACTCCACAGATTCCATCAGCAAGTCTTGGGAGAGGGGGCAAAAATCTAGATGCAATTTTCCACACAGGTGCATATCCCACACTCTCAGTGAAAGCAGCAGTCTTGTACTTCATTACAGTCACCTTTTAGCTTAATAAATAATCACTTGTTCACAGAAGGAATGTCCTGGTTTAATCTCAGCTGGTAACTAAGCCTGACACAGACACTCACTCAGTGCTGTGATGGAGGGGGAAGAAAATCAGAATAGTAAAGGAGAAAAATCATGATTTGAGATATAGACAATTTAATAGGTAAAGCAAAAGCCATGCACACAAGCAAAGCAAAATAAGGAATTAATTCGCCACTTCCCATGGATAGTCAGGTGTTCAGGCAGCCTCAGGAGAGCAGGGATCCACCACACATAATGTGTGCTTTGGAAGACAAATGCCATTACTCCCTTCTTCATCTGCTTTTATATGCTGAACATGATGTCATGGGATATCCCTTGGATCAGCTGGTGTCCGGTGTCCCATCTGTGCCGTGTTGTCCATCAGCTGTCCCACTAAGCTTGAATGCCAGACAGCTGTGTCAAACTCCTAGGAAATGAAACAATAGCCCTTTGAAATGGAAAAGCATTTTAAACACTGTATAGAGCAGGATGGATTCAACAGAATCCCTCCCAGACTGAGCTTCTCAGGGAAATTTGGAAGTAGACTTGATTTGTGGTGAACAACAACTCTTACAAAAGAGATATATGTGAAGACTGTGGGCTTGCAGAGGAAAAGAAGAATGGACAAGGCATGGCAGCTTTTAATACAGAATTATGTGCCTGAAGCTTAAGCTCGGGGTTTGAGGATTTAAATTATACTATGATCACATTATAAGTTTTTTTTTGAATTCTGGTTAAGGGTGTAAACCTAAGAAAACTTTTAAGTTCCAAAATTAATTTATAAGCATGAACAATAGCATGACAGGTTAAAAGCATATTCAAAGATAAAGGCAGATGCAGCCTCTACTGTTCTTTCACACTGAAAAACGCAAAGAATATTAAAATTATCTAGATCACATTTGTGGAGCATTTGGCTTAGGCTAAAATTCAGTAGTGCATGCTGAACTCCCAGGACTGCAGTCCTATTTATGGGTTAAGAAGGATGAACTAGACTGGCAATGCATTTTCATGGAAAAATCAGGAACTTTTCAGGAGAGACTGGGGAGTTAAAATTTCTGTATATTGCCAGAAGTAAGTTATGGAGCCATCACTATGAAATTAGCATTTACCAGTAGCAAAGTTGTTCAGGGCAATTAGTTAACATGGAAATAAAAGTGTACATGATG
This sequence comes from Notiomystis cincta, assembly GCA_013398075.1. NCBI lineage: Eukaryota > Metazoa > Chordata > Aves > Passeriformes > Notiomystidae > Notiomystis > Notiomystis cincta. Next base: position 158,201 of record VZRX01020466.1, read on the forward strand.
AAGAAATACTGGCCTAGATTTTCTGAGCCAAATGTCAAATCATATTGGAAAATTGAAATACCAAAGTGCTTTTTGTCTTTATTTTATGCCCTTGCTCATGCCTTTGTGTGCTCTGCTCTTACCCATCATTTTGCTTCTTTGGTAGAAGTAGTGCTGATTGGAGAGATTAAACAAATGCTTGAAAGTTAATACACATAAAAGGACTATATCATTTTCTTTTGAGAATTCATTGTTTGAGTTACCCAAATCTTGAACAGTAAATAGCATGTCTAGCAGAATGATATTTCTACAGTGTAATAGGAAATGCACCAGAGGACAAAAGTTAATTGAATTAAATATTGTTTAAGATAATTTGTTCATGTCAAGCTCACATTGGTTGTAGGTAATAACTAGTTTAGAAAGACCATCATTTTATACTTCATTTTCTTGTTCCTAGATTTTGAATAGTATATTTATCTTGTCTGTCTAATTATAAGACCATCATATTTTATTTACAGAATAATAATATGAAACAAGCCCACTACCACCAACCCACACACTACTTAGTGCTTTTAACTTGTAAAATGCCAGGAATCTGACATCCTTATAAGAAACTGCATCTAATTTTGTGGGTACTTCCCCTGGTTTCAAAAATGAATGAGGGAAAATAAGTTTAATGCATTTATGAAAATTTGAGTTCTGGGTACCAGCATGCTATGAATATTATAGATTTCAAAGGCATAATGAATTTTCTTCCAAAGTCTCAGAAGATTATGGAAAAATTGCTAATTTTCAGAGACAGCTGGATTATGTCCCAAAATAAGGCAGAATTGTGTGTACACATTTTTTTTCCTTTATGTCTAGTGTCAATGTGAAATCCACTGGATTTACAGTGACTTCCATTAACTACATCTTCTTTACTTGGAGATCTATTTGGCTGAGGTTTGTAAAGTGTAACATCGTGTGGAAACTGATGACAAAGACCGAAAAAAACCTGCATAATGTTATATTGTTCTCTTGAGATTATTTCCCCAGCACTTTAATATAGAGCTCCAAACTTTTGATTATTAGATGGTATTTGATTAATTGTAAAATTGCTGAAAAGTTAAATGCTATTGAAAATTTTCACACAGTTTCATAGGATCAATTTAATTTGGACAAATATTAGTAAACAGAATTTTGTTCCAAGGCCAAAAGGCAGAAAAAATGCCCTTTGACAATTTTGTAAAGCTACCAAGGGGGGAAAAAAAGACCTCTAAAAACTTTTTGTATTTCAAAACCAAACTTATAACTTTAAAAAAAAAAAAA
>VZRX01020466.1:159572-224161 GCA_013398075.1 Notiomystis cincta
TTTTTTAAAACCAAACATATAAATTTAAAAAAAAAAAAAAAAAAAAGAGAGGAAATTTTGGATGCAGTCAACCAGATTTTGAATTGAGTCTCTGAAAAATTCCTCTCTAGAGGAATCTTCTGGGTAGGTTTTATGTTGATTTTAAAGTATATGCTGGGAACAGAAATGATTAAACAGATTTTGTGTTTATTATGGGATATCTACAACTTCTCTGGGCAACTTATTCCAGTGCCTCATCACCCTGAAAGTAAAGAATTTTTTCCTAATATCTAACCTAAACCTAACCACTCTCAGTTTAAAGACATTCCCTCTTTTCCCATCACATGCCCTTGTAAAGAATCCCTCTCCATCTTTGTTGTAGTGTCCCTTCAGGAACTGAAGAACTTTAGGTCTCATACTGATTGCCAACAACTATACATTTGTTTCTTCCTGAAGAATGCATGGATATAGTTTTAGAATTGCATTGTGAATGTTCTCACAGCAACAGCCCCTAGAAGCTGTGTCCATGAAGTGTGTAACAGACTGTGTTTGTCAGTGCACAGCGAGGCAGAGCTGCAGGGGATGTGTAGGATGACAGTGGAGCTTCTGTGCCTTCCCTTACCAGAACATGTCAGCTGGAGTGAGTTACAGGGGGGGGTCCCAGACCCCTCACTGATTAATTTGTGGTTTGTATGTTCCACTTCCCTATGTAATCTTTTAGGTAGCTAGAAGATTGATGTTCCTTGAATTTGATGAACACCTGAACAATAATACTACAACTACCATTGCACCATGCATGTGTTTCCTTCCATATATTCTATATACTTAAACAGAAGATGTTTCTTTACTCATGCTCTACTTTTTTTTTTTAACTTGAAAAATTAATTTATGGCTCATAAGGAATGCAAAAATAAAATTCAAACCACACTGTAAATAAAACATAATGACTTGAGATGTAGTAACTGCTCTCAGTCAGTTCTCAGTCAGTGGCAGATCACCATAATCAATCAGCTGGCTTGTTCAGGACAAGTATGCTCCAGTCTGAAAGAGATGAATCTGCTGGCAGGCACATTTAATAATGTTTTGGGAAGGTGAGAGGGGATATTAAGGTGTAATATAGTAAAGCTGGATGAAATCTCTTTCAGTAGTGCAAAGACTTGTAGGTGTGCATGAGTAGCAATTCAGTTAGTATTCTTGTTCAGTCTCTATTAGTGCTATCTCATTAAATTATTTTGTTGGCTTAAAAATATGTTGTAAAGTGGCAGCAAATTCTCTACATTGGTGAAAAACCTTTGGAACATTTTTCCAGATGATTAAGGAAGCAGATGAGGTTGTTTCCCTCCAGTCTCACCTTTAACTTCAATGAGAGAATAGATTTACAAAAATTTACATAAATTTGCAAAATCAGGGCATATGTGTAAGCTTCTATATGTGCTCATTGCACAATTTTACCTGTGTTGACTTTATCTTAGCAGACACTCTGAATTTGAGCTGAAGACTTCTAGAGACAGTGGTATTGGTTTCTGGGATACAAAATATACCATGTTTCTGAACTCTGATCTGTAGCCATATCCTATGAAAAGCTATGTAGATAGGAACAAATCAAAATTCCATACCTACAATCTAAAAAACCCAAACATACCTAAAAATGTGCTTGAGTAAAGACTCCAAGTGTGGGATTCAGCTACAACCTTTAAATACTTGACTGAGTCTGTCTCAGACTGGAGCTGAAATTTATTCCAGATTGGACTTTCTGACCAAGAATTTAAAAAGCTAAAATTTGCACCTATGTTTCTGTTCCTATTCTGATACTGATATATGAGTCATATCATGTATGACTCTTTTTCATGTAGATTTTACAATTTATCGATACTATAGCTGTTTGTAGCAATCTATTTAATTTATTTTTCATTTAACAAGCATCCAATAATCATCTGCTTTAAGTAAAATTCAAAACCATCAATATGTTTTTCTTTTTTTTCCATGTTTTTTCTGATTGTTATGGAACATTTGTGAGAATTTTTTTAAGCCTTATATTTTTTATATTCTGTAGACAGATAGTTTATTTATTTCATCTATTCTATATGAACATTTTGCAAATCATCTGTACCTTATAAGAAGTTGGAACTTGTCATGAAAAGCATTCGATTTCACGGAAGAGAAATTCAGAGATTAGTTTCTGAAAGATCCAAAAGACTTGTTTTTAAAACTATTGTGAAGCTAGCATCACTGTAATCTAAACATTAGAAATTACTTACTTAGTGTGAGTAGTATATCTGCCTGAAATCTTAATTTCTTTATCTTTAAACCTTTTAGAAATGTCTGAATTGATTGTATAATCTTCATTAGTGAGAAGAAATTACCTAAAATAGAGAACTTTAATGAGCTTTTGCTGTCACTAAGGGCTTTGCAAATCCCTTATTTGAAAAAGGTTTGCTTTAACATGGAGCAGTATTCTAAGATTACCTCCCACAGAGAGCTGAATAACCCATTTCACTGTGCATGATGATTTATCATCATCTCTTTAGTCAATTGGGTAAGTTTTGCTCCATTTGCACAGAGAGCGTTTCATACTCAAAATGTATAGAATCATAGGTCATTGCCTATTTGTTCCAGTAGGTACACCAAAATAATTTAATTAAATAAAGAACCTATGTATTTTATGAATGCAGATACCTGTGCAGTAACACATTAAGTAATGATAATGCCAAAGAAAAATATCACATAGCTTGTAACAAATATCTTGTAGTAAAATTTTGGTGTTTTCTTGAACTTGGACTTTTTCATGTTCATATTGTGACACTTTTATCCATAAATGTTTTTACAGAGACTTCAAAGCTATACCTATTGCTAAGCTGAGAATTTACAGCCACACTTCAGGACTGGGCTACACGAAATTCTTAATGGCATAAATTCAGTTGCAGAGGGAGCATTTCCAGGTCTTGTTACATGAGATATTCAAGAAGTTTTTTCTGTAAGGCTACAGAAAACATAATGAATATTTTAGGATGTAATGTAAATGGATAGGAAAATTATTTTTGTGGATGCAGACAAATGGCAGACCACAATATACATAACTCTGCAGTGATGATGATATTTTTGAAAGCCCTGAAATCTAGTGGAGGCAGATGGTCATGAAGAAACATCAAAGACAATGTGCTGAACCTGAAAATACTGTCAGCTATGTTTATCGTGGTACACAAGGAGGAACCTGTTAGCATGATTTAATTCACAACCAGACTAAGCAATTTGTTGTTAAGCCAGGTGTTGGCTGCTTGCTGCTGACTAGAAAATTTCATTCTGAATGAAAAAAACACTAAACTAAGGGAAATGTTGAGGGTGCTGGCAGAATTCAGAAGATTTATTGTGATCAGTGATTTTTTCAACACTATCCACTCACATTTCTATGGCAGTAAAGCCAACATAGTTATGTTAAAATATAGTTTGGTAAAAAGGTTTATTGCTACAAGAGAAAAAAAAAATCTGTTAAAAAGAATGACAGTGTTATGGATCAGGCAACTGGTCCACTTTAATATCATATACTATAATATTTTGCCAAAACTGGCAGTTTAAAAGAAAATAAATTCTCAGAAATACTGTTTTCCTTTAAGAAAAAATTTTAAAAGCTGGTTGACTTTTACTTGGTCTACAAATTCCCCAGGAGATCTTATATTTAGGCATATTCTACAATGTCCAGAAAGGCATTTAAAAACCTGTATTTAAGATCAGGCACTGGCAAACATCTGTTTGAGAGGACTGTGCTGCATTGCCTCTGCACAAAGTAGCCCATGGTGATTAAGAGAACAGAGTGACATTCAATTATTTCTTGGTTACTGTGCCCTGAAAAGATGGTTTGCAACCTGTTTTCTAGGATTTTTATTTTCTACCTTAAGGAATGGAAGGTATAAATTTTTTGTTCTATTTTTAAACTGAAATTACTCTGCATCAGACAAATTTGAGTAGAAATTAAGCAGTATTTCGTTGTGCACTTGATTCACCAAGATTTTAGAATTAAGTTCATAGCTACTTTTATCTTATATCAGCTCCTTAAAACTGCTACCTCATCTGTTTTATAACCAAAAAAATCCCAAAAATTGTCTTAAGTACTGTTTTGCTGAATAAGATCTGGATTTGAAAATTCATGTAGCATGCTATATACAGATTAAAAACTAATTTCTACTGATTTTCATGGCTAAGCCTGAATATAAGCTCTGGCAGCTTTCTTGAAAGATTACTCACTGCCACTTCTTATCTTTCAGAAGTGACATTAACACTCCACTGTAAATGTCAGTTAGCCTTTAGTAAGGAGGTCTGGCTCCTAATCTGATCACAGATAAAAATTGTTGTTAATAGTCCTGGTAATTGATTGGAGTACACCAAATTTCTAATATAATGTGAATACTGTGTCTTATCAAGGTGTGGAAGAGAAGACTGTTTATCATATTAGCATACTTAGTTTACTTAAATCTATGAATGGATTGTATTAAATAGTTACAAGATAAAAGACATTAGTTTAAATGTCTTTTTTAGATGTTGGTCAAGACCAGAGACAATTGCCAAATTAGTTTTGTGACAGTGAGTTTCAGATCTACAGCTCCAGTCTTCCTTTTGAGAGACACTCATATCTCTAAAATGTCATCACTGAAAAAACTATCACCTGGAAATATATAAATGTGCTGAAAGAAATATCTTTTAAATCCTGTAAAAGCTGGGCAAAGAACTAATGTATTGATTTTTTCTCTATTAGCTTATGAAACAGAAGCCAAGTCAGAACAAGACCTCTGTTAAGCTCAACTCAGATTTCAAGAATCAATTCCAGAGGTCAGATTCAAGATATCACTGTAAAATTTATCCATACTTGAATAAGAAAAGAAACAAAAGGTTTAGATGCTTTTAGATCTGGAAGAATTTTGAAGTTATTTGTTTCTGTGCTAGTATCTGGTGTCTGCCACGCGACACCCCACCTACTCCACTCACAGTTGTTAATCTGTGCTGAATAAAAATGCTACTAAAAATGACACACTGTACTGTCCAGCTGAATGATTTCTATGTAAGGTTTCACTCATCATATGTTTGGGGTTCAAGTTGATGAGAAATCTTATATGACTTGATACGAAAGAATCCCATTCTGACCTGTAATGTCTTTTCAGATACCATTATTAGCAACTAGAATGCAAATGATAGGAAAAATACTTATTGACATGCTGATCAATGCTAGTGCCATAAAAGGATTTACAAGCAGGCAGAACTGAGAGTTAAATCATTTCAGTGGAATGGTTTTTTTTTAGTTGGCAGACCTTAACCTCAGGACAGAGACTTAGAGTGAGTTTAAGCAGATCAAGAAAGGCTTTGTCAAAAAGGTAATAGACTCTGAACTTCTCCTCCCAGCTAAACTTCATGCTGTTTCTGAGAAGAATTTTTCTGGGGTATAAAAATTTATCACTTGGCAACGTGATAAAGTCACGAGACTGTACTCAAGTTGATATAAGACACAGGAGGAAGGTAAGGAAAAATACTGACAATTTGAAATCTCCATAGAGGACCCAAAGTCTGGAAAACTAAGCTGTTGCTAAGCTGTTTTATTTTTCCTTTTTCCAAACACATGAGAGTTAATAATTTAACCTAATTTTATGGAAAATATAGAGGTTATTTGATGATTTTGCTGAAATTAAGAGTTAATTTAGGAAAGGGCAGATTCTGATTGAGACTAATAACCACATATTAAGACCCCCCCACAATTTACTTGTCCTCATCTGGACAAAAACTGCAGCTCGGTTAGAATAATTCTTTGAAGTAATTTCTAACTCATTGAATAAGTCTTAAAGAAAGCACTACAGCTGTATTTTTCAAAGGTCTATTCCTGCAGACACATAAAATCTTACATATTTATGAAGCTGTGCATTTTTAACAGATCAACAGAAGAGAAAGCTCTAAGGCAAAATACAATTCCCTTCCCTTTCCCCTGCTATCCCTGAGAAGAGACTGTTCTCCTGCTGTGACACAATAACAGAAATACACAGTGCTTCTGCCAAAATGGCATGTTCTCTTTTTTTCCTCAAGTAGACATTACTTATAAGTTCTTCAAGTTCTGCTTTCTGAGTCTTTGAGAGGTCAGAATGACTTCAAATAACATAAAGAAGCAATAGTGAATAAAAAGAAAAAAGTATTACACATACAGTCTTATATCCACTTAAGGTGTACCAGAACCAGTGGAAAAAATGTATTACAAATTAATAGACATTGTATGAACCCAACCAGAAAAAAGGAAAGAAAATGTTCAATTTTAAAATTTACACTAATGTTTTACAAATTAAAAGTCATGATGCTGTAGCTAAGAAGATAGAATAATGACAGCTTCCATAAGAGTTGACATTGAAGTCAATACTTCTAAAATTTGAGTTTATAAAGTAAAATTTCTCAGTTTTCTTTTTGTCTAGCCAGCAACTAACACTACTGCCACAAAAAGGCTGGGCATGAGGAGAGTTGTAATTTTTAATGGCACCTTTTTTTGGATTGTGACAAACACTTCTCCATGTACACACTTGAAGGTAAAAGAAATGTTAAGCTTTAACTCAAAGAATCAGAGAAGAGAAACACAAGGATTATTGAAGTCCAACTCTTGGCCCTGCACAGAACCCCCCCCAAGAGTCACACCATGGCCCTGAGAGCATTGTCCAAATGTTTCTTGAACTCTGTCAGGCTGGTGCTGTGACCACTTCCCTGGTGAGCCTTTTCCAGTGCCCAGCCACTCTCTGGGGGAAGACTCTTTTTCTAATATCCAAACTAACCCTCCCCTGACACAACTTCAGGCCATTCCCTTGGGTCCTGCCAATGGTCACCACAGAGAAGAGATCAATGTCTGTCCGTCCTTTTCTCCTCATGCAGAAATTGTAGACTTCAATGAGGTCTCTCCTCAGTCTCCTCTTCTCCAGGCTGAACAGACCATGCGACCTCAGCCACTTGTGATACAACTTTCCCTCTAGGCCTTTCACCATTTTTTTAGTCCTCCTTTGGATGTTGCCTAATAGCTTACTGTCTTTTTTATATTGTGGTAGCCCAAACTGTACACAATCCTCAAGGTGAGGCTGCTCCAGTGCAGAGCAGAGCAGGACAATCCCCTCCCTTGCCCAGCTGTGCCTGCTGCACCCCAGGACAGGGTTGGCCCTCCTGGCTACCAGGACACTGCTGACTCACATTCAACTTGTCAACACCCAGGACCTCCACTGCTGTTTGTGGCACTGTTCTCCAGAGCCCAGTTCCCCAGTCTGCACACACATCCAATGGTGCTCTGATGGTGCTCTGTCTCAGGTGCAGTATCTGACAATTTCCTTTCTTAAAATTCATAAAATTGATGAATGCCCAGTCATCTAATTTGTGTTGATCTCTCTGCAGGGCTTCTTTGCCTTCAAGGGAGTTGACAACTCTTCATGTTCTAGTGCCATCAGTAAACTTAGTGTTTCTCCAAGTTCTGCATCGAAGTCATTTATGAAGATGTTGAAGATGTGGAACCCCACTAGTGACAGGTCAACAGTCTGATGCCACCCCATTCACTGTAACCCCTCCAGTCCAACTCATGAGCCAGTTTCTCATCCAACACATGATGTGTTTGTGCAGCTCTTTGCTGGACATTTTGCCCAGAAGGATACTGTGAGAGCATCAAAAGCTTTCTGAAATCTAAAGGGATTACATCAAATGGCTTCTCTTGATCAACTAGGTGGGTTACCTGTTGTAAAAGGAAATTAAGTTCAAGAAGCAGGGTTTTCCCATCATGAAGATGCTCTGTAACTGATGACTGAGTTGTTTTTCAGATGTTTTTCAAAAACTCTGAATAATCTCCATAATTTTACCACCCACTGAAGTGAGACTGACGGGCCTGAAGTTTCCAGTGCCATCCTTCTTGTCGTTTATGAAAACTGGGACAATGTTAGCCAGCTTCCAGTCAACTGGAAACTCATCAGATTCCCAAAATTGCTCAGAAATCATAGAGGTGCTTGAAAATGACATGAGCCATCTCTTTGGGTGTACTCTTGAATGAATCCTATAAGGACCCTTTACTTACAGGAATCAAGCTGGAGGAGCAGGTCCTGCACAACTTCAGGGTCCACTGGGAGTTTATCATTCTGGCCCTCCATCTCAGGCACTGAGATTCCTTTAGTCATTCATAAATGAAGACCAAAATGAAGAAGAAAATAAACTTCTCTGCATTGTCTGTCTTGTTTGTGATGTGGCCATCCTCATCAAGTGACACACCAATGCTCTTTCTGGACTGCCTTTTGCTGCTGATATATGTGAAAAACCTCTTTTTATTGTCCCCCTTCTGCTGAGGAACTCAAGCTGTTTGAAATTAATGAATGAAGAATAAAAAATTACTTTATTTCAGGCAGTCAGCCCTTGTATTTGTCACACAAATTGTTAAGCCATATGCTAGCACTTAAGTGTTGAATCTAGAATTAAGTGAATCCCTTCATATGTGTTTCAGAAATTGCTTCCATATCTTTTCAAATTAATTCTATGTATTCTCTAAACCATTAATTATCTTCAGATCTTCACAGTGGGTATTTTAGTAATATTTGCAATTAGCTGCTTCTTGCTTAACTCTACATTGCATGTGGGTACCTGAACAAAAATTATTTTTTGTCTGGAACAGGATAACTTGTTTAGCTCCTCAAGGGTGCATTAAGAATTCGGATAATGTTTTAATGCAGAACTACTAACACTATGGGTCTGTCATTGAGTAAGATAGTAAGATTAATATAGCAGATCTTCCTGGTAGATTTGTCTGGAATATACTTTTTGTTGTCTCTGAATGTTTTTAGTGATTTTAATGCTTTGAAAAAATAAATATGTGGGAAGTCTTGGCTACATTCATCTTAAAATGTTATCATCTGAGTTGAGGCATGTCTGAATTTACTTCAGCAAATCTCTTCAACTTTCCATTGATCAGCAGTTGTGAGAATCTCTTATATTGATTCCATGATCATATAACTATTTTCTAGATTTTTTTTCATGTCACTCCCTCCCAGGGCCATCAGCCCCTGCCCCAATGGTGCTAGAGCAGGGCTGGCCTCCAGTTCAGCCCTGGCCTGCCCAGCTCTGGGCACCACTAAGCTGTGCCCACCTGCAGGCAGCAGTTTCCTACAGGTCCCATCTTATGTCAATTGCCATTGGGCAGGTGATTTGAAAAGCTTCAAGTATTTTGTACAGTGTTAGACCCCCATGTTTAGGAAATGGAAATAATCCCCATAACACTACAATCACAAATCTAGAAGAATATTCAGATAACAAAAAAATCAGATTAAAGTAGTCTATTTTAGTGTATGATAAATCTGCCCAAATTCCACCTATTGTACTTATTAGATTTTCACGGAGTATGATAGAAACATAGTAACCTATATTTAAGTGAGTTGAAATCCACGCTTGAACTCAAGGAGGGATTCAATTACTAAATATTTCTATCTGGCAATGGCATTAAGGCACACAGGCTGTTTGCAACAACAAAATGTTTTGGAGTAGTATTGGGGGTCTACTGAGGGTAGAGGGAATCAACACTGGATGAGATTTCTGCAAGCTGTCCTTTTTGAAACAATGAGTGGGGTGAATTTACTCCTGAATATGCCCTGCTTGGAGACAGAAGAGTCATTTGAGCATCTCATAACAGAGGAAGGGACTAAACCAGTTTGTAAATGCTGCGTGGATCTGGTCAGCATTCCACACGTGATAATTTTTTATTTATCAGAACAAATGGATCCTTGGATTAGCCAAAACTGAACTTATCAGCCTAAACTGTTTAAACCTAAGAAGAACGTGGGAAAGAGTAATAAAATAGGTTTTCTTCATTCAGTCACCAAGAAAATTTACACACTTGCAGAACTTCTTGAAAACTGCATGACATGGCCTACAGAACTGATTAATAAATTTAGTTAAACTGACACATGGCTTATTCCTCCCAATTACAAATTTAGCTTCAAAAAGTACATCAAGTCTTTGTTACGCACGTGTCTAAATGTCTGATTTGCTTTCCTTTTTATACAGGGAGGACAGCCTGGAATCTGAACACACAAACAAGCCTCTGGGGCTGCCACTCTGAATGGACTAGTACCAGAAAAATTTGCAAGGAAAGCTTACATGGTCACCTACTTTAGCAAATCTCAAGCCAGTATCATCTGATTGCAAAGCTACTAAGTTCACATAGTTTTAAAAATAACATAAATTATTTGCTAGAAAGCAGAGTGAAAAAAAAAAGCGAATACAGATGTAATTTTTAATGAAGTTGATAGACCACATTTTGTAAATGATTTTATACACTTTTACACACAATTTGTAATGATTCAGTGTCTTTAGGAAAAGTTATAAGATAATGAAGGGAATATCTAAGTAAAAGAGTAATATCTAGCTTAGCTACAAGAACTAAGCCTCATAAGAAATAAAAAAAAATTATGTTGAAAAATGAGAAGAGTATGTTGTTTAACAATATTATATTGAATGTCCATTTGGCTTTTAAAAAACTTTATTATTTATGTGTAAAGTCCATGGGGTACAAAGTACAGACAATTTACTCTGACAAAGAAAACCCTCAAGTATTTGAATGTGATAAGAGAGTTCCTGTAATAGAGCCCTTCTGCAAAATGTTTAACTTGCCATTTTGAAACCATGGGAATAGTTGTCACTGCATTATCCATCCAGCAACTACTATAGCTTATGGCAGAAAGCATTCAGTTAATTGACTTAAATGAGTAAGTTTTATTTCATTAATTCTTCCACATTGAAAATACTTACATTAAATGAAGTCGTTCTTAAAAGGCCTCACAGCTCTTATACAAGTCATATAACATGAACATATAATATTCTTGAAATGCTGTTTTAGTATTGGAAAATGAAACTGTTACATTATTGTGATGTAAGTAACCTGAATTCTTTCAGCATCTGGTTCAGGAGCATGGAAGACTGAGCTGGGAACCATAATCATGACACTAAGTACTACTTATAAAGAAATAGTAAAAAGAAAAAAAGCTTTCATAGGCAAAACACTTAAAATCCTATGGTCTATCTTCCAGAATTTACTCATTCAGAGTTATTCCTTCCCCAATTGTATTCCTCTAGTATGTCCTAGCTGTCTGGCACCTTATGTCAAATCATGTAATATGAAAATTTGTTATGTTCACAATGTCTGATGGAAAGAAAACAATGTGATTTCCTTTTGAAATGGAGGTAGAGAAGAAAGATCTTGCAAGCAGTTCCTACCAAAATTTAATTCTAATCTATGAGATCTTCATATTCCCTGCACTTTCTGAAATCTCTGATTTTCATAGGCTCCTACAAAGAGGTCAGACTTTCAGAGGTGTTTGAATGAACTCAAGAAGTATAGTTTTCACATACAAAAATTTCATTATTTACTAGGCCAATGGCACTATTGTGAAATTTACTGCTGACTGGAGCATAAAAGATATAAATTAAGTCCACTTTCCTTGGATTTTTTCCTGTGCTTTTTTTGCTTTTTTTTTTCTTATGCTCTACATGAGCCCATCATGTAGAAAAGCCAGGTGAAAGGTATCTCTAGTTCTTGAAAAACGAAGACAATGAACAGACACTCACTGCTCACCTTCTTTGACACTTTCATGACTTCACATACTTCAATATCATCTCTCTCTCTCTCTTTAGTGCATGCTCTGCTTTTTGCCTTTATAGTCTATAGATTGTTAGTTCCAAGTTCCTTCAGATCCTTGTGGATGATGCCTTTTCTTGTCTCTGAAGATTTATTTAATTACATCCATTTTGAAATGGAAGGACAAGTACTGTACAAAATTTTATAGATCCACATGCAATATTAATTTGCAGTATCATTTGTTTGCTATCTGTAATTTTTACTGTAAAATTTTGAAATTCAGCTGAATTTTTCGTTACTAATGAACACTAAACATCTTTTCAGAGAATCTAATGTACTTTCAGGATCTTCTCCCTGAATAGCATAGTCAGCTCAGAGACCATCATTTTATAAGGATTTTATTTTATTCTTTTTGTGTATAGCTATAATTACTTAAAAAAAACCCCATCCTGACTTTTAGTGCTAATGGTTTAATTTAATCAGGCTGCTACATGAAACTGAAAATTCAAATATTTTGCACTGGAACAAAGTTCTCAGTGTCATCTTTTTTTCCATACTAACAAAAAAGAAAACTAGACACTTATTTCTGTAGATACAGTACACAGTATCTAAATCATTAAAAAAAAAAAAAAAGAAAAAATCAGAGGAAGAAATGATATCATAACTGCAAAACCAAAAGAGGCTGAGAGAGCTGCAAAAACATTTGCACTCTGGAAGTGATTAATTTATTTTTCATTATTCAGTTAATTGCATTGAAAAATAAAATCCTTTCTTAAAATTGATTTATAATCAAGGATAAGATGATTTCCTATGTTTTCAGTACAAAGTCACAGGGAATTACCGTGTTTAGAAATTCATTAATGGCAATCAATGTCAGCTAAGTATTTTTTTCCCCATCTTATAGTTTTGCCTAATTAAATCTGGGTAACACGACAAAGAAATTTCCCCAAGGACTGTCTGATGTCACTTTTCTATCAGCATAATTTCATTGTACTGTGCAGCTCATCTTCAGAAAGTAAACAAGGCAGAGGTAGGTAGTGACCTCAAATCTATCCAAACCACCAACCCATACCAGTGAAGGCAGAAAAAGGAAATTAAAATTCTTAGCTGGAATAAATCTGGCAATCTATACAGAGTTATTTGTACTAACATTAAGGGCCTACGATGATTGACACACTGTTGAGGAATGCCCCTGCTGCAGGTATTTGGGCTTGCAACATGCACATCGAGAGGCACATTGAAATGCGGTTTGAGCTCTCCTTGGGAGCCCGAGACAAGAGGCTGGGAGCTGCCAACCTTTGGGATAACAAAGGGCATGCAGATGGGTGGTGCCAGCCAGGTGAATGGACACTGAGAGACACAGCAGGAGCTGGGAGCTGCCGACCCTTTGGATAACAAAGGAGGCGAAGACCTGATGACAGCGAAGTGGATGGTCAGGGAGAGGGGGACAGGAGCATGGGGACACTGAGAAGAGAAAAGCCCAGGGGTTTCTTGGTTAGGGGTCCCTCCTTGAGGGAATCAGCTTGGCCTGTTTCTGTGTTATTGGGCTGGGAATAAATGGCTTTATGGAATGAGACATCCGAGGCTGCTCTGGGAACTCTGTTCTGAGTGTGTGAGTGGAGTGAGCGAGGAGCCAGGCGGGGCTCCCATCAAGGTACTGGAGCCGCCTGCTGGGAAGGGGTTTGGCCCCAGCTGTGGAAGTCTGGCCTTGGGAGTGTGACTGCCAGGGAGCTGTCAATGGTCAGAGTGGGAAGTTTCCTTAACAGTAGCTGAGAAACTGTTTCTTTTCCATAATGTTTCTTAGCTTGTACAGCAGATAATTAGTATGAAGTGCCATTTTAATGTCTAATATTTATACAATCAGCTGTTCTAATTAGCTATATTATATAATTAGTCTGGAAAATAGTTACTAAGGGAATTTCCTCTATACATTCAGTTAAATTTTGAAGAACTTGACAACAATAGGGTTTTGTCCTCCTGGTCTTTACAACTCTTGGTATCCTAGACTGACTTTAATTTGTCATTCTAATGTAAATCAAGAATAATTTCACCCTGCCAGTGGAGCTACAGGACCACTGTTAAATTTAATTAATAATTAATGGTGTATCTGGAGTCATCAACTTAGCTGAAGGATGCCATCTAATATGTATTAATGAGTTGATTAACCAAAAGTGGTAGCATGAAATATTTGAAAGTGTATGTTCATAATTTTCAGTGACATATATGTAAATCCTGTAATGTGATGTGATGTCTAGAAAGGGTCTCTCTGAAGAGGGAAGGGAGGTTTCCCAATAATGTCTTTGCAAATGTGAACAGTCCCTCCCCACACTCCAGGTGAAAAGACTGCTTTAACTGAGGAAAGAAGGGATCAAGGAGGGACAATGTGGTGCTGCACTTTTAGTCTAAAGTGTAATATGTTGCTGAACCAGGAATTGGACCAATTTCTTTAAGTGTTTTATTTGCAAGCTATAATTCCTGATCAGTTTTTCTGTGCTAATATGACTTCATAATCATGTTGGTAATTTCTTGGATGTCTAGGTGGAGGCTTGAGTTGTTTAAATGGGTTTGTGATTTTGTTTTTTCATTTTTTTTGGAAAGAGTGCTCAGAAACTGATCCTGGCCAGCTCAACTGTCAGTCGACATTTGGCAGAATGGTTATTGTTCTCGTTTTCAAAAGGAAACAGACCTTCTGAGGAGTATTTGAGATGGAAATGGATAAATTACTAGTCAATGCAGTCAAAAGCAAAATGCCTCTATGTGTTAAATATTAAAAAATATCTGCTGTCTAGGTCCACATGAGGAGTTGCATAAGATTTAAGTATCTGACTATCTCTACATATTTTCCTAATCCAAAACTGTAATGCTTGCATGACAAGCCTGTTAGCTGCTGACTGATCATGCAAAAATTTATTAGTGCAGAACAGAGAGATTTTTAATATGAGAATCTAAGTGTGCCAAAAACATTTTGCACCTAGTACAGCATAAGTCTGCTCCTACTGTAATATCTACAACCTGTTCCTTTGCATACCTTTTCTGCCAACTCAGATCTGTGTTCTCAGATATTAATAAAACATTTTGATGAGACAGTGAAAAGAGCCAAGTGGAGACTCAAGTAATAGGAATGACCACAGAAGCATCCAACACAGCCTTTTTCGCATTCAGATTTGTGCTTTGTTCTGGACTACTGGTCTTCTTGGAACAAAATGTACCACAGCTAAAGAACTACTTTGACTTACAATTTCAGAACCTGAAGTCCAGTTTCCTGGTTAGAGTATGTTTGGTTGAACCTACTTTATCCAGTAGAGCATCCTGGTAAGTCATAACATTATAACATTCTGTAATAAATCTATTCAGATTCATATTGGCAAGGTTATTTTACTTTTCATTAAGTAGTTAGAGTGTTATTTCCAGGTTCAAGTCCTTGTTTTTATGGTAGATTGTGTATTTAATCAAAGATCACTACCTATGTATGCTTCTATGATAAATAAATAAACAAATAAATGTCTAAATAAATAAATTAAAGGAAAAGAATAAAGAATGGAATTAAATCTTACTTCTGTGCTGCTGCTACTAGAAGGAAGTGTACAAATGAAGATGATCTGTATGTAAGAGAGCATACAACATGAAATAGGTAAGACAAAAGCTTCTCATTTCTTTCTTCACAAATGCAGAAATTTAGGTCATAGGACAATATTTCCATATTTCCCTTCACTCTCTTTAGAGCTCAAACTACTGTGACAGGAGATAAAAGACAAGAAGTTAGGTGTTTTTTGATGTTTTTGTTGGTGTTGTTTTTGTTTTGGGTTTTTTTTTTGTGTTGTTAATGATTTTGGGGGAGGGATTTTTTGTTTTCTGTTTGTTTTTTTGAGGTTTTTTTGATCAGTCATTGTGGTGCTGTGTTTTAGATTTCTGACTAAAAGTGTTGTAACATATCAATGCTTTGCCTATTGCAGAACAGGTAGGTTCCTACCCCTCTCCCATACCACTGGAGTTATGGGGAGAAGACAGAGGGCAGCTGTGTGGATGCTTCACAGCTGGAAGTGTTCAAGCTATCACACGTTCCTAGCAGATAAATACTACTGTGGAAGTTAGCCAAAGCAGAATACTTTCAAGTAATTCAGATAACATGTATTGTTCCTTTGTATTAAATGGGAGAAATAGAATATGAGTCATCTAATTTATTCCAGATTTCCAGCATGAGATGGATCACCCTCTCAAAATGTATTTCTTACTATTTAGTCAGTTGAATTCCATGCTTCATGTCAGTAGTTGAGGTCTCATCTAAGGTTTTCCTAATGGAGGTTCAACTGTGCAAGAAGATGAAATATAAGAAATTTATCATAGCAAGAAGATTAAAGTAACTAACTGAGGGATGGCTTGGATAGGCTTGGAGAACTGAAAGGCTGACAACATTATTTCATATCAGAAGAAAGTTCCACTTCAAGAACACATATCTAGGAGTTAGCAGGAAACCCATGTATTTCTTTGTTTCCTGTTATATGACAGCAAGATCAACGCTTGAAGGGATTATAATATCCATCTTTGGATAGAATATAAATTTATATTTTAAAATATTTGAGAATGGATTAATAGGCTCATTCAAATCAGATATTACATTCACAAAAGTAGAATGGGAAAAAACTATGTGCATAGAAACAAATGACTCTGGAGGGCAGAAGCTGTGAATCACAGCTGAGGTGATATAAAATGAAATAGATTTGAACTAAAGACTTCTGTAAGGAGTAGGAACTGTTAGCTAATGCAGCAGAACAGAATTTTCGGCCAATCAATGTGCTGACCCATTATGGGACAGTTTTAACAACAAACATATGAAAAACACATTCTGTGGAAAAGGTGTCAAGAAGGCTACAAGCAAAAAAATTAAGAATAACAGGAAATTATAAGAGATTTGACAAAAAACAAACAGTGTATTTAACAAATTTTTAAGATCAGAATCAATTGAATACTGTAACAGTATGGAGGATATAATTAAAATTATATTCCATATTGTCACGGTTTGGACAGGTGTTTACCAAGAAAGGCGAGAACCTCCCTTGGAATGAGAAATGTGAACCCCCCTTCCCTCCGAATTAGCAATATTTTGAAATTAAGGGGCTCTCAGGCAAAAGACAGGGAATAGGAATAACAGATCTTTGCTAAGTATTTATATGAGGCAAACAGGCAACAACTGTACCGGTGACACCAAACCAGACCCAGAGAACCCACTGGCAGCTGCTCTCAGGTGTCAGGCACCTTCCCCTCGGTGCAGTTCCGGTCCCGGCCGGCAGGGGCGCTGTGGCTCCGCTGGGCAGGGCAGGTGCGATGGTTCCCCCGCGGCTGCAGGGGGCGCTGTGGGGCAGCTCGGGGAGCAGACGCCAATGGCGGCTCGACCGCAGCGATCCCGGGGTGGTGGCTGAGATGTGCTGGAAACCCCGCGGCTCTCTGGAAACCCGGGACACCTCAGCAGGCGGGGTGGGGGTGTGAGGCTGGTACAGCTGGAACTCGGAGCGGTGCCGAAGAAACGGCAGGGCCAGGGCGGCGGCGGTGATGGCCGAGGCGGTGGCGGCCACGCGGTCCAGCTGGAACTGGGAGAAATGGGTTCGGATCTCGGGATCCCAGGTGGAAAGAGTTCCCCTCTCAGCGAGATATTAACGGGACACGAACCTCTGCAGCCGCGGCAGGAGAAACAGGCTGGGCTGGACCGCGGTGATGAGCGAGCTCCTCTCCCCCGGTCACAGCCACGCGTCCCCCTCCCAAAGCCGAGAGCAGCAGCAGCCTGAGGGCCAGGGCGGGGCTCCGGAAGGCCGAGCCGGCGAGCGGGACCGGGCTGTGTCCCAGCCCCCACCAGCTCCACCCCCCGCGGGGTCTCTGTCCCTCCCTGAGGAACCCCCAGACAGGGAGGGGCCGCACCCACATGCTCACTGGTCATCCATTGTCCTCCTTAAGTACCGGATATTTGCATTTCTAAAGAGGAAAAGATTTCTCTAAAAAACGCTGACACATATAATTCCTTAAATATTTGATGTTTTCTGGTGAGCCATAGCACTTGTAATATATATGACAATGTCAGGTGTTAAAATTAAAAGTTAGTTTAAGTTCATTAAGATTGTACTTTTTAAAAGATGCCTATAATTATTTTAATAAGATGATATGGAAGAAAATCTATTTCAGAACCTTGCCTATACCCAAATTAAAATGAAGTCAACAGCTGTAGGCTTAGCATGAAATATTATATAGTTCAGCATGCCAATTTAATTTTAATTGCTATTGCTAAACAAAAGGTTAATTATAAAGCAGGAGAATAATGTTGTGGAAAAGGACACCAAAGTTCTGTAAACAGATCCATATTTAAATATTTCAAACAGGTAGATGAAATGTCAGAGTTGTACAGAAATTAAGGCACGTCTTAAAGTCATCTTATTTGTGTTTTGTCTGGGAGAAATAAAAATCCATGCCCTAGCAGAATTCATCTATTTTCAGCAGAAGTAATACATAGCAGACAACTTTTTCATCTGAACCATTCTGGCCAGCTTCATAGGCAATGTTCTATGCTCTTTGCCTTCTAAATGCAATTGAGCGGTCCTTTCTTCCCTCTGAATTCCCTCATCAATCCTGTATAATAACATCTGCCAATGCACTCTTCCATTTCAACCATTCTTATGTGGAGTCAGTGACACAATAAACAGACTTCACTCCTTGACTTCTGAGTACTTGGCCATACTAATAATAGAATTACTGCACTGTTTCAGACGAAATGCTTAGCTTCGTTAGATATCTAGCACACAGAAGCAACAGATGCTTAGGGAAGTGTTTAAGGTATTTACTGAGAAATGCTAATTTCATCACAGTTCTGCACTCTAATTTAGAATATCACCTTAATGACTGGAATATGGAAAAGGAGCGAGCTGCTACTGCTTTATTTTCATTGTCCATGAAAATTCATTATGGTTTTTTTTTTATAACCAGTGAGCCAAAATCTGCTCTCAAGTATGTATGTATTCATGACTTTTTTTTACAGCAATGGAAATTGTTCATCTTTATATACAAGTTGATTTTGTCACATTGATTTTTCTTGACATTTTCTCAACAGAAATTTCTCCTACCGAGAAAAAAAAACAATAAACATAAACTTAAATGTGAGAAAACTTGTGAATTTATTGACAGTATGAAGTTCAGAACTATTCAAAGTAATTTTCCATATTAGCAATTATTTTTGAGAGACAGTGGTCTTTGAATGCTATTTGACTTGCTGCTTTCAATTTTGGGGAAATGGAAGCCATGGAAACCTGCTTTTAAGATGACTGTGAAAGAAGTTGTCTTAGAGCAAGCTACAACATCCTAGCAATAACTTTGTCAGTTACATGAACGGCTTCCAAAATGATTACAAAAAGGTAAATTTCCTTTTCAGAGCATCAGTAAGTTCAAATCAAGAAGATTCGGTTTTGTTTTCTGGTTGTTGGTTTTGTTTTGGGTTTTTTTGGTTTCATTTTGTTTGGGTATTTTTAGTTTAAGTAATAAATGAGCCTGAAATAAAACAGTATGTTTTTAACTCAGTGATATGAAATATTTTGGAAATACTTGATGTTATTAATGTCTCCTTGGTAGCACAAGTTTTCTTCTGTATTGATTATGTGCAAATATATACACATTAAATATAATACATAATAACTGTGAAATTTTTAATGAAGGCAGTTACATAATCAAGTATTGAGTGTGCTTAATTTTGATTTTCCTTCAGGGATTTTACAACAATGAGATGTTTTCTTCTTTCTGTAAAGGCCGAGGACATAGAGAGGACTAGATCAAGGTTATACGAGACGGTTTCATTTTTTTTCTGTGAGATTTCCTATTGTTTTCTTCTTTACTTTCACTTCAAATCATGGAATCAAGATTGGAAGAGACATTTAAGATCAAGTCAACCCACCAACCCCTAACTCACTAAATTATATTACCCAGTGCCAGGTCCAGACATCTTTTGAACACCTCCACAGATGGTGACTCTACCAGCTCCCTAGGCAACCTATTCCAATGCTTGACCACCACAACAGTAATTTTTTTTTTTTCTAATATCTAATCTGAATCTCCCCTGTCTCAGTTTAAGGCCATTTTCTCCAGTCCTCTTACTGCAGGCATGGTAGGAGAGATCAGTTCCACCTGGCTATAACCTCCTGTGAGGTAGCTGTAGAAAACAACGAGATCCCCCCTGATTAAAAGGGATTAGAGGAAAAATGATTTCTTGCTGTAATTTGAATAGTCAGGGAAAAAATTAAATTTTTTACAGCAATGTTATCTCACTTTATCCTTGTTCTTACAGGATTACATATTCTGAAGCCTCACGAGGAGTCGAGGCTTTCTAGGTATACACTTAAATCCTTCACCATTCATTATCTTGCATTTGATTTTGACAAAATCTTGTTTTAGCCTAGTAATGTTATCACCCCTCCACCATTTGTATTAAATATTGCTGGTCTTAATTTTGTAACTTAAATTTTAATTTTAAAAATAATTCTTTGCTAGTATTGAAAATTTTTATTATTTGTTAGTAGTGTAAGTTATATAAGCACCTGGGAATGAATGTAACACTGTTGCTCAGAAGTGGTATACCACAGCCTTTATTTCAAATGGAATTTACACTAGTTTCTTAAAACCAGTCTTCTTAATCTGGTGGAAATCAAGCTATGGACACCCTCCATTTTAACTGAGAATGTTTTTTTTCTACACTTAAATCTTATAGAATGAAAATAATATTTTTCATTTTATATGTGTCTGCTAATACAGTTGTTACAAATACTTAGGGTAAGACTATTTATCTAGAATAGGATCTATTTACTCTACTGTATTTATGTTATTCTTGTGCCTGATCACAGAATCATCAAGGTTGGAAGAGACCTTCAAAGGTCAACTAGTGCAACTGTCAACCCAGAACCACCATAATCATCCCTAAGCCATACCCCCAAGTGCCACATCCAGACACTTCTTGAATGCTTTTGGAATTGGTGATTCCACCACCTCCCTGGACAGCTTATTCCAATACCTAACCCCTCTTTCAATGATTTTTTTTCCAGTATCTAATCTGAACCTCCTCTGATGCCCCTTAATGCCATTTCCTCTGATGTTGGTTTGTTCAGCCTGAATAAGAGCAGTCTGCAGCTTCCTCGTGAGGGATCTCTTCTTTGTTGTGATCAATGACAGAACCTGAGAGAATGGCCTGAAATTGTGTCAGGGGTGGGCTAGGTTGGATATTAGAAAAGATTCTTCACCCAGAGGTGGTTGGGCACTGGCTCCCCAGGGAAGTGTTCACAGCACCAGCCTGACAGAGTTCAAGAAGCATTTGGACAATGCTCTCAGGCACATGGTGTGATTCTTGGGATGTCCTGTGCAGGGCCAGAAGCTGGACTCCATGATCCTTGTGTGTCCCTTCCAACTCAGGATGTTCTATGATTCAATTATTTTTCTCAGTTGTATCTTTGTAGTTTTCTCCATTGGTTTAAATTTAAAATTTTGCAAATAATTCAAACACATTAATTATGTTTTACAGCATCCCTTTGAGGTACATAAAGACCACACAGAAATAATATAGTGTATTACTGAAATTCAACCTACAGTAATGTGATACCTGCAGCTGAGTAAATAAGTTATGCAAAATAATCTTTTTACAATTCCAGGAAGGAAATGAAAAATAGTTGTATTGAATAGAACACCCAGAGGGGTTTTAGACATATAGCTTACAATTTAGGGAATTAGAATTCAATTAGCACAGTATCATTGCTGTAAAAAAGTGTTACAGATCTATGTCACCTGGTATTATATTCATTGACTGAACTTAGCTGCCCAAAACTTAGGTGAATCCTGCCAGTTGCTATTAGTAGAGTTCCTATGGCAGCACTTTTTGTAAGATCCTATTCTGTCAATGGATGCAATAATGTTTGTGATGCTATTTTGCTCATCCCTGCTTATCTGCATCCCAAAAAGGCTTTGTACTGCCTCAGTTCAGGCACTCTACTTGCCAGTGTTGTGTGGATTTCCTGGATACCTTAGATGTCTGAAATAAATCTAGACACCTATGTTTATGCAAATGGAACAAGCATGAAAGAATTCAAAATAAGTTCAGAGTGGAGATGCCCAGAGTGGCATTTGGCTCCAAATTAAGAGGATTGTACACAAGCACTTATATTCAAATTATATGTCTGAGGTCTTGTAGTCATTGGAAGTCAAGGATTTAATTAACTTGCCCAAACATAAGCATCCAACACCCTTTGATGTGCCCCAGGAGATCTTCCTGACTTTTCTCTTACCTTATATTCAGAACAGCCAAGTCTTCTGTTGGTGCTGTTTTGCATCTGCCGGCCATATCTCTTCATCTTTCTTTTTCCTTAGACTGTATGAACAAGCACTAAATACCCACCTGTATAAAGTAAATAAAGTCCCTAATCAACATAGTGAATGAAATCGTAAGATGCATTTCGCTGAATATATATGAGTACTCAGTTTTAGATGTCTATAATGTGCAGTTTAAGTGGATTCACAAAGTCTAGAGGAATTAAATTTACTAATATCAGGAATTTTGCTTTTGTATCTTACCTGGAAGAGTGAGTGCCCTCCCTCCTGCTCCTGACTCATGGCAAGTACTTTTTGACTTTTGTGAAACTTAGTGTTGCTCGATTCAATATAGTAATAACAGAAGGCAGTATTTGTCTTCTTTGCCATTTAGTGCTTGTATAATTGGATTTCCTAAGGGAAGAAGGAACTTGGATATGACGTGAGGCAATTCTGATTTCACTACCAGGAAGTGACTGGTTCAGTGTATCTCACCTTTCAGGGCTAACACAGTCTAGCATAGATTTGTCATATCATATCATAACAATGTTCGGTCCTGGGGCTTCTTTGAACCCTTCTGGCTTTAGGTCACAATTCTTAATGTGATGATGTTTTTTATCTGTTAAAAGTGCTTGAAATAGTATCTTCTAGCCTATCAGAATTAAGTTGATATAATTTGAAACTGAAAGCTTGCAATGAATTTTCAAAAGTGTGGCACAAGGGATATGTGCAGACCCTTTTAGGATACAACATTCTGTAGAATGTTGGGAGGTGAAGGGATAGAGATGCTCTAGTTTTGTTTCAAGTCCATTCCTCTTCTTGAGAGTCAACTCTGGAGCATATTGTCCTTTGTACTATGCTTTGTTTTCACCCTAGAAGGAACTATTTACTTCACCTTGGAAGAGAGGTTGGTGGTGAGTTAATCCTCGGCATGGAAAACTGTGGGAGGAGGATCCAAGGAATCAAAATTTTAAATTTCCCAGAAAGAGTAAAAAGGTTTTTATGATGTTTAATGATTGTTAAGTATACTTTTTTTCAGGGTATGGGAGTAATGATTTTAATGGTATATATTTATAAAAATTATTGAAAAAAGAATTTCTATGCAAGGACAATGTATTTTTTATTTCACGCAATTTAAAAGCAAATATCAATATTATTTGGCTTTGACACCATCAATTTTATTATCAGTGCAATTTTCATATAAAAGTTATTGTGTTGACCAAATGTTAGCCAATCTGAATTCAGGCATTTAAATGATGGCCCTAAGTTAATATTCTAGTTAAGCTGTCTCTTTTTCCTACATAGTGTATTGGATTTTCATGGTAAGGTTTTGGTGAAAGGGTGGGTACAGGGATGGCTTCTGTGAGAAGATGCCAAAAGTTTTTCCTGTGTTTGATAGTGGTGTTCATACAGAACAGAAGGTGAGAAAGCCTACTGATAATAACAAAATACTTCAAAATAGGAAAAGACAGTGAAAATTTAGAGGTGCCAAAGAACAGAATTATGTCCTGATTAACACAGATCATGACATAGAGATTCATCAATTTTAATGCAATACAGAAAAAATATATTGTTGTATCAGGGGAAAAACCCATCATAGATTTGCAAAGGCTAGCTTAATTTTTAATTTTGTATCCTTTGCATTTACTAATCACTTCCTGTCAGGAAATGATAGTTCTCAAAAAAAAAAAAAAAACTTTTTCCTGCTTCAAAAATATTAGTGAATCTGTAGCTCCAAAGGAATGAAAAAAGAAAAGAAAAGAGTTAGGATCTTGAAACATGTTTCTGGGTAATTAAAAAAAATTAGGAAGAAAAATGAATAAAAATAATAAAATATACATTAATGTATATAAAATGTACATGATGAGCCTATGCTCTTCAGAAAATGAGAGACACCATGTATGCAATAGAGGAAAATTCAGAATGACTTAGAAAAATGTGAAAAAAAAAGGAATGAGAACAGCCTTCACAAGCTAAAAAATGGAAAAATAGCACTAAAATCAGCTGTGTGTATGTGCTGATTAAGACACTAGAAAAGATGCTTTGACAATACTCATATAATCAACCTAGAAAGCAACAGATAGGAACTAAGACTTATGTGTACTAAGCTTTCATATTGATTTCAAACTGGAAGAACATCTAAGGCCACAGTTGTTTGGGGAGGATGATAATAGTAGAATCAATCAGAAAGTGAATATTACGTCTTTTACTGAAGAGTGCGGTTGATTTGATTGTTGCTTCTCTCATTATTCGGTACAGGAGAACAAAGAATAGGAATGTATCAAACACAGACTTCTCTGGCCTGTTAAGGACATGGGATGTAGCCCAACACTGATGTCTTTGCCAAAGTGATCTTTGGAACATGATTTAGTATATATAATATTTGACTTATTTCATATAGGAAAAATATACTACTTGCAGCTCTATGCCTAGATGAATACCTGTGCTTCCACTGTAGGATATCCTAGCTCCCTATGACTCCTCTAGTGGCTTCGTTCAGAGGGAGGCTGGAAGCATTATTTTTACCTAATCCAATCTTCTAAAGATGAGATTTAATGTAGAAGGCTGCCTACAATTTCTAAGATTCTGTCTAAAAATGGTGATCACATTTGCAAAAAAAGAAAGGTGTCTCTTGGATTGTGAACATTGTCAATAAATCCTTCAAAATATGTCCTGTTCAGGTGCACTAAATAACATAAATGTGTAAATAGATAACGGAGAAAAAGCATTAGAAAGGTGTCATTATCACTGCCTCTACTCTTGGTGAATGCATTCTGGCTACACATGTGAAAATGACTGAAAATACATGTAGATTTTGAAAAGTATGACAAGTTCTAGACACAAAGAAACCTGCTTCGCATAGGCAGACTTTAAAACAATCGGCTTAATTTATCCAAATGAGGATGAAAAAGTAATTTTATGGCAAATGCTCGTGAAGTAGCTGAAGCCAATGAGTGAATCTAATAGTGTTACATACTTGTTTTAATCAGAGAGTTTAATATATATTTATTAACTGGTGAAATACTGTAACTAAAATGGTCATAACTTTCTTATTGACTGGCCTGAGGAGTCAGCACCAGAGAGTCTAATTCATTCATGTCTGATAAAATACTACAATAACTTTCTGAAAATATTTCTTATTTCAAACTGGTAAAGGAAGGTCACAATCTAATTTTTCATGAGTGCATTCTGTGACTTTTTCTTGTATATCTGTATCTAAGCTCCTGAGTTAGTGATCTGAATTTCATAGTACTGCAACATAATTAGAATCTCTAGTGACTTTGGAAAGTGGTCAGTTTACCTAGAGGCCTTAAATAACTTTTTAAAAGCTTAAATGCTTGCGTCCAATTTGGAGTCATGGTGAGAAATTGTGATGAATGCAGTGCATTACTCTTTCAACCTATTGAACCTTTACGTCTTGGAAATGAATAAAAATCCAGTAACTTCTTTGTTTATTGAGCTACTGCTTCACAGAAGCCAAACATATTCAGACAGTGAGTATTAATTAAACCACAGCAGTTCTAGGAATGCACAGGAAGATGAGGAACTGTGACTGTGCATATCTGAAGAGTAAGTTTTGGTGTGCATTAACTTTCCGTTGGCCTGAAGAAACAGGTGAGTCACTCACGTCAAAGGATCTGAGGTTTGACCTGAAGTGAGAGTTTAGGGATATAGATGAAAAGTATGTTCGTAGCATGCAGTAGATATGAAAAGGATATTTAAGCATGTTTTTGTTGTTCATGTGAAAATACTGTTACTTTATTTATATTTTCACTCCTGAACCCAAACAAAATTTTACAGTTACTATCAGTGTTCATGCAACTTTGCTACAGTAGTATATCTATGTTAGCAAAGAGCATATTTTGGGAAAGTTTTGATATGACGACTTTCTAGGCATTTTCCCTTTTTAAATGCAAACATAAAGACTCTGCACTTACTTAATTCTGATTTTCAGGTTTATGAATCCTGTAATTAAAATCTGTAGTCTAAAATACAGATTGCCTCGTATCAAGGTAATTATTAGTCTATCAGGTACATTGTCTGTTGGTTTCTTCCTGGGGCATTGGGAGCAGGGTGTCCCTGTGGGGTGTCAGAGCAGGAACCAGGGCCTGTCCCACTCCTCAGTGAGCAGCAAAGCAGCCAGAGCACATTGGGGCAGTCCCAGCCCTGAGTTTTGGTCACCTGCTCGGGGACATGGTCAGGCTAAGGCTGGGCTGGGACATGGTCTGTGGGTGGCCAGACAGAGCAGGACTTTGGGGAGTTGGAAACTGGCCCTGCTGCAGTGTCACTGGGATGGGGAGTTCCACATGAAGAGCAGTGTGTGAGAGTCCTGCTGTTTCCACCTGTTTGCTAGCATGTGAGGAGGGCTCCTGGGAAAAGGAGACCACTGGTGCCCATTATCATTTCCATGTACTTAGACTCATCAGAATGTCTTAAGGCAATAAAATGGTCAACAAATATATGAGAGTTTAACGTTTTTAAATTGGCATGTTGGTGTTTTAGCACCATAGCCAAGACTCCAAAGAATGATAATATAAGCATTGTGCAGTGCACAGTGGTAGATATGCATAAGCTCTGTAATGACTGCTCATAGTACACTACCTCTGTGGCTGGTTCCAAATTATGGCCTATAACATTAGGCATGTCCAAACATTCATTATTTCAGAAGAGATATATATTTATTTTTTCTCCGGTTCAATTTTTCCTGCTGGATTTAAGAAAGGCTGTCCTATTAAAATGGTTTTTAGAGAATACTTTTTTACTCTTTAAAATATGTTTAAAAATTTTCAAAGACATCAGAGAGGTGATAGAGGTTTAATTCTTATGAAAACAGAAAAAGTGTATTTTAAATATGGAAATCCTCATATTTTTGTGATGAATGACAATATGCATTCTAAATCACTATGCTTTTGAGCAAATCTCTCAATTTCTTAGAGGGACAAAGAAAATCCTTATTAAACATATTCCTCAGTACTTTGCAACCATAAGTAGAAGAAATTCTTTTTGTAATGTATCAATATACTTTTAAATTTTTTTTCATCTTTTTACTGAAGATTTCAGAAGGGATGTTTAAAAAGAAAAAAAGGAGTAATATCCATTTATTTTCACTTTGTCTCTTTAATATCATGGCAATATTTTCCCCTCTCTTTTTCTGGATCTAGTAATATTTATGTGATTGTTTTTGTCACAGATCTGAGAGCTACATATCTGTTGCATTTAAAATCAGATTATAAATCTTTTTCTAGAGCTGAAAAATAAATGGCAACCTAGGGTTTACAACAGCTGCTGTGGTTGAATAAACTATGAACTTTATATTATCATGTGAATATCTGTATGAAGTCTTTAGGCATATCTCAAAGCTGTAGGATATTAAAGAATAATTTTGTTTTTATTAACTGTGGCATCCTACTGAATAAATTAAAAGTAACTTTTTATGGATTATAGGAGAGTTTTTGTTGTCCTTTAAAATGTATCATGAATTTTTCTCAGATTAAAAAGGTTAGTTGCTACCTATTTATCACACATTTCAGCTTAATATGCATCACTTGTCCCATTAAAAATGAGAACTTAAATCCTCATTAGAGAATACTGGTGAATAGTGTTTCTGGATTTTTATGGTTTTGATTTTGCTTTCTGAAAGTACAGATAACTGTTTGTCCATTTCTCATTATTGTAATGCACAGATAATGGGGAAACTTAAGCAAAAAGATGAAAATATTTGTTGAGTTGCTGAGAACACAGCAGAGATACTGAGGATGCAGTTTCCATGTTTATTGACTAATGTGGGAATGGTAGTAGAGGTGAAATATTTATAAGAGGCAACTAAGTAAAATTAATGTAAAGCTTGAATATTTTCCAAAGATGAACTCAGTATTAATTAAATAGAGCAATAAAATTTAGTTGGAGGTACACATGCCAAAAATTAAGGAATAATATCTAAAAATCCACAGGAGAAATAAAAAGGAAAATGAAACCTTGATTTAGATCATAGGTTCATACCACTGGCAGAGTTTCTTTGGACCCGCTCTCCCCTCCCATCACTATTATCTCAATGTTCATAATGGTATCCAACTAAGGCCTGAAGTCATTGCAAGTATTGAATAATTTTGTTTAATATTATACTTGGACTAGAAAAAAAGATGGGCATGAGCAGCATCGTACACACATCTATATGAATTCCTGACAACTAACAAATTTATTCTGGACAAGAGATCTATGGATAGATTATGTGATTAGCCATGAACATCTCTTAGAATGAAGGGGTAGGAGTGTCATTCTAACAAGGACACCTGTCAACTACTTGTAAAATCCACAAATGGATGAATATTGGATTTTTCAACACCATACTAGATTAAGTGCAGCTGTCAACAGCCTTGTGAGTTGCTGTGTAACTTGTGAGGCACAGTTGAGGGTCTATGAATATTTTTATAAATGTTCACGCGAGCCTTGCCTTGGGGGCTTGTCTCACAGGTACGGGGATCTGCCTCATACTCAGCCAATTGATCCATTGTCAGGTGTTCATATGTGAAGCCAGTTCCTCCCTGTATCTTTTGTTTTACCTAACTATTTTTTTTTTTAATAAATGAGATTTTACCTTAAGCCACCAAAGGCAGCCCAAGACACCATCACGTAGCCCAGGTCAAATTCTTGGGCTTTCTCCATATGTAAGACCAACCAGCAGTTGACACCCTGTCACCTGCTTGGTGTCCTACCTCAAATGTATTACATTAACTGTGAAATCAATGATGGCTTTATAACATTTATTTATTGCTGTTTAATTTCTGAAAGATTTGCGAATGAATTAACCCAGTCAACTAAACATCATAACAAATGTTAGAGGAAGATAATAAAAAGATATCTATAATAGTAAAAGGAGTAAGTTTTTAAAAAAGCCTTTCAAACTTAGTGCTGGAAGGACAAAAATTGGGAAAGTTAACAACTTTAAAAATTAAGCAGGTTATGTTATGGAATTGGCCATATGGCACAGTTTCTGCAGGAAAATAACTGAATTGGGAATTCTCTAAATTCCTTTTGATTCTACTCTCTGTTGTTTGATATACTTTTATAAAGACCTGCCAAGAAATAAGTCATCAAGGCTTCAGATCCTTGTAAGAATTCTCGTCCTGCTCATGCAGACTCATACACAAATATTCTGGATCCACAGGTTTTTTCCCTAATTTATAACTTTAGTAACATTTATACAATCTCTGTGGTAGTGTCTGCTTCCCAGATTGCCTATCCTGGAGAGAAATATATAGGTTTTATGCTTCACACTTTATTCAGCCTTGGCACTTCCTTGGATCTCTGAGGGTTTTCCTTGAGCAGAGTGATAGTTTCTCAAATTCATAGTTCCGTGTAAAATATAATAGATCTCAAAACTGTTACTATTCCTTTTTTTTCTGTGGAAGACAAACCTTCTTCTGAAGAGTGCTCATTTTATCTGCTGCCTAACTTTTATTGTATAATATCTACTTACAATTTTTTTCTCTTTATTGGAAAAAAATTCTCACAACTAATGAAAAGACATGTACATTATTTTTTTCAAGAAGAAATGTATTTTCCTCTTCTGTATACTTTTTTGCATATGAAGAAAATGCTATGTAGAAAAACAAAGTGAAGAATTTTCTTTGAAAATATTATACATAAGGAAGATAAAAATTCTTCCTGGATACAAATAATATAACTGCTCATAGTTTGGAAAGACTTGCTAAAAGATTTTTTATTTTTTGCTTTTTCCGGTAAAATCTCCAATCCTTCTCAAATTTGTTGTTATCTTATTAAAAATACCTTAATTTATAAATCTTATTGAAGTAGAACAATTGCCAGAACAATTTGGTGTCTAAAGCAGGAAAAGTGATGCGGTTTATAAGACATTTCACTTCCTTAGTATGGATGCAAGTTTTCAGCAATTTTCCCTACAGTGGAAGAGAGGAGCAACAGATTGTTATCCACGAGAGTTGCCAGTGACACCAATTATTACATTTGTATTTATCCTTTCCCTGTCAAGAATTGTTAAAAGCAAATACTGAAGGATTAGTGCAGACTCAGGCTTCTTAACAAAGCTTGTATAAAAGTAAACAAAAAGTTAAGCAAGAAGATGCATATTACCAGTCACACTTAATCCCCTTGGTCCTAAATCCCTGCTGAATTTGCTCATCAGCTTAAATGCAAATGAGCTGTGGAAATCCAGGCCCTGAAAACTGATTCTCTTCCTGTATATACTGACTGGAGGTACTTCTTGCTGTAAACTTTCCTACTTAATAAAACCATCCTAGAAAATTATTTGAAATATTGAGAAAGTAATACAGGGGTGATTTTATTTGCTAGGCAAGCAATGGTTTGTGAAACACCATTCTGTTTAAAACAGGCATAAGCATTCCTCTATTATTATATTAGTAACAGGCATTTTACTTTTACTCTCCTTTCTAAATGTATCCATAAAATTTGTGAAATATACAGTCTTGATATCAAATCAGACAGAATTTGATAGTAAATAACCCCAAATATATCAGTTTTTATCCCAATTTTTTGCAATGTTTTCAGAATGAGGAAATAGGACACAAATAGCTTTACTAGGAATATGCTTTGGCTAAGATGTACAGTGAAAAAGCCCATATCTTTCTATTGATTCATGCCAATTAGTGGATTGAAATTAAGAAAGCTGACTCAGAAAATATTTTTTTAAATGGTCAGCAATATTTAAACTGAAGATGTACAGGCATATCTCCTTAGAGAATAAGGCATCAAATATCACTTCTATGAAGTAAAAATAAAAAACTGTCATCCTTTCATGGTCAATTCCATTTTTTGAGTTCAACCCAGTACTTTTAAACTTCTTTAACTTCAAGTTTAATTACAATTAGAGCATAAAGTGATCATCACAAAAGGATATATTCAGAAAATTTAATTAAGTTTATTTCTTCTACAATAAAATTTTAAATCCCTCCCCTAGATTCTGAAAGCAGTGATACCTCAAATTCATCATAAAGTGGAAACAAGATCACTGGTTTAACTGGAGGGTAGAAGGACATGGCTTTCATAGCACACCCCATAACACACATCAGTGCATTTGCATTTGTATCACCATATTGTTAAACTACATAAAGACACTAAACTATTGCTACAAAGACATTCCTCTGTAAATCAGATATTCTTTTCATTGTAGTGTTTACTTGACTATTTTTAGTACAAATCAGCAATCATACGTGCTAATATATGCCATACTAATCACGATATAAATTGTATTTTGTTTCACCTGCTCAGTAAATACATAGTGTGCATTAAGTGCATTGTGCATTTTAGCTGTTCAATAAACATATTGTGAATACATTCATAGAAATAAGCATCTGTTTACAAACAAATTCCTAAGAGAACAAAGAGAGAAAATGATTTAATAGCTTATTTTCAGGAATAACACTGGTGCAGTTTAGATCTTTCTGCTCATTGGCTTTCATTATAACTGATTTTGAATAGAAATGTATCATAGATTTGACACAACTCTCTGCTTTTAAGAAGAATAAAAATGTTATTTTACAATGTGTAATGTGGTACTAAAAATTTAAATTTATTCGTTAAATGATCTAGGAAGTGATCTTTGATTATGAGGCCAAAATGGCATGGTAAGCCTATTCAACTCACATACATACATCATGCTCATGTCTGCTTTCCCTCCCCAAATAAGGGAGGAAATTCAAATGTCTATTAGGATTAGCTCTAATGGATAACCCCAAACCTGCCCATGTCTTAATCTAGACTATGCTGCTCTGCATGGGCAAAAGTATGACATGACCTGTGCTAATAATCAAGAGTGTGGACAATTATGTATCCCTGGTAAGGTCCATGTGTGTGTCCTTCTTCTTTTATAGGTGTACACTTAGCCTTCCTATGAAGCTTTAAAAAATCAGTGAAAAAATCCCTCCTCCCAGAAGAGGGAGAAAAAAAAGATTAATCTTAAATAGAAGAAAGTTGCTTAGTGCACCACAGTAAGCAAGGAACAAATTCTGATCAGTTTATAGGGTGACAGAAAGCAATATTAATCCATTAATGGAGCATTTTAGTTATAGATCTTCCACAAAATGTCTCAATATGTGGTCTTTTTAGGTTACTGCACAAGTTATCATAGGCACATGTCCTGTTGATGTCACATAATAGAGAGGAACAGTATTGGAGGCAGCAGATTTCTAAAACACTGCTTCTATTTGAGAAAACAATGATATTGGGGTTAAGTAGCATTCCCATCATTTTGCTCACATTAAAAGATTGAAATATTTCCTTGTACATGGAAACAACTGTGTTTGAAATATCTGCTTTGCTGATATTGGGAGTGTTTTTGTTCCCTGACAGGTGTATATCCTAGGACAGGAGTCCTTGTTACCAAGTGGTGTCAAAGGGTGCTCTCTAAAGCTCTCATCCCACAACAGTCATAATACTTCAGTTTGGAAGTGCTCTGAATAATTCTTCTGACTATTTCAAGACATCTAAGTAAGGATCCTGATACTCAGATGTAATGATTTTGCATTTACCAAACCTTTGCAGGAACCAAACGTTTTAGCTTCTTTTCTTCATAATGTCTAAATTCAATACTTTCTGTACTTCTGTTAAATAAGTAAAAAGGAAATTATTATGGAACAGAAAACATAGAGAGGAAATGAAGCTTAATCTTACTTTTGATAAGGGTTCAAAACCACATTGACTTCAATGAGAATTTTACAAAGAAAGTTATTATAGATTTGGATCTCCAAGATTTCTACACAGAGAGAAGTTATTACATTTTTCTTGGGTTCTTCAAAGTTCCTAAAAATTGGAATCACAGAATATAGACAGTTTTCTTAGAAGGCCTTTTAACACTCCTGCTGAATTTTTCTAACCCTATTGACTCCTGTAATTTTTTGTAATCGTGCTAGAAAAAACAAAATACTTTATATTCAATAGTGTAACAGTATTTAGTTTGCAGTAGCATAACTGAGAAAAAAAATTAAAATAAATAGCCATGGACAATATAGCTTCTGATGGCTGACTTTTGTTTAGATCACAGAAGCATAAAAAATAATATTTGCTTTCTGAATTGTGAAAAAAAATAACACCCCTCCGTCAAGTTAGATAGATAGGTAATGAATGATATCTAGATGACTTTGTGTCTGTCAAACACAACTAATAAGGTCAGAAATGGGCAAGAACACAAGCCAAATACACGTGCTTTTAGGCTATCTTGTGCTATCCAGTTACTGAATTGTTATATCCTGCACTTCAACAACTGAAAATTACTTCCTTTTAATGATGCTGAAATGGCATTTGTCACCCTGATGTGTCTTGCACTGTATACTGGGCTTTCTGTCCTTTCTGTGATGGTAACTAGAGTGGCAACATTCACCCTTTCACATCAAGAGACTCTAAGATGGAGAAGAGAGAAAAGAGGCACTAATTCACTGCTGCAGAGCTATTCCCAGTAGCTGAGTGATAAAGTGTTTTGACAGAATAGTTCAAAAGTCATGTTGCAGTAATTTTTCATTGCATGTTTTATGCTCTGCAACCTATCAACAAAAATCTACAAATCTTTAAGCCTATATAAGATAAACTGCCTTCAAGATACATACTTCATCACTGAAAGCAAATATACTTTGACCTGTTAATGCATTTTTAGATTAGGTAATACAAGCCTTCAGGAGTTGTGCAGACCAATTAAAAACAAGGTTGAAACCAAAATGTAAAGACAGGGATTATTGCTGGAATTTTGATATTATAATACCAGCTCAGTATCCTTTTTATCCAAACTTTCAAAAGCTTTTGTTTCATGTTTAGAAACAAAATTAAGCTAAACCCCACAGGAAAAAACCTCGTTTTTAGTTTAACATAAAAGCAGAGACACAAGAAAAGAAAGCACCGAATAAAAACCACTTTTTAAAAATCTTCCACTGAAAATGAGGAGTCAGATAAGATGAGAGGCTATTGACTTAAAAATGGTTATTTTGAATGATATTTTAAATAACTAAGATATCCAAGGAATCCACATGCAGCTGATGTATACGGCACAGAGACATTGAAAGCTCCAGATCCTTCTAGAGACGAAGGTCGCTAGGCAGCCAAATTTGTGGAGAAGACCTTTGGACAATGATATCAAAACCCCCTCTGATTAGATGACTGGACCACTCCAGTAGCAGTGCTCAGTGTTGTGGTGGAACCTGCAAACCACCTGCCAGAGGAACTGCTTGTTGAAGCAGCCTGTTGAAGTGCCAACAAGGGATGCAGCAGTAGCACTGCTCTTGAGGACATAAATGGCTCTGAAGGGAGGACCTGGGTTATGTCTTTGGAACAGCTGGTGTCCCAAGAAATAACACTAAAAGCAATTTTAGTAAGAAAAACATAGGAGTGAGCTGGAAATGTTCATTAGGGGCTATCTGATAATTAATATCAGATATATAATAATTAGAAAGCTATTGTAGTGCTTTTGTAGTTTAACGAGTTGGCAGCATTCATGGCTGTAGTGCTCCATGTCTTTACAGAGTAACACAAAGAGGAAATAATATTGCAAGGTGCTTGACAGAAAGATATCTCAGTGTTAACACTGTCTCTGAGGGTTTGCCTAATCCCTCTGATAAAATTGATGATAGTTTCACTTTTTGTGGAGCAATTGTGCTGCAGGAATTGAATTTCAGCCACCAGTTAGTTTCACACAGATCACTGAACAGCAGAAGGCCATTTGAAAACAAATGATTCTATATTCCAGGACCAGTTCCATGAGATAACTGAGCTCTTGTGCTAGAATGAAAAGAAAAACACTAAGTGGAAACAAATGTTTGAAAGGATATGAAGGATGTAGATTGGACACCCAGTAACATTGGAAAATGGTATTCCTGTTTGTAAAACTTGCTACAGTGTTGGAGAAGTAATGAGTGACCATTTCCAATCAGCTGTGAATCTGTGTGTGTAAATGAAAAATAATGTCTTAATCTTTGGACCAAACTACTTGCAATGAATGAGCTCAAAGTGCTAGAGCAGTAACTATGGCAGAATTGTATTCAAAACCAAGCATAAAACAAATAAACAAAACCCCCCATCCCCTCCACCTAAATATAAATTTTAAATTATTTATATTCTTTTGAGGGGTCAGTTAAGGATCATTTTATATCCCACTCCTGTAGAACAAATGGAATCAACTGCATTCAGCTCCTGGTTCAGACTCTGCCGTTGTCCCTCATGCCATAGTTTTTGGACCTGTATAAGACCAATTACATAAACTGGTAATTCAGAGGCACACAGATTTCTCCTATGCTTACTGTGTGACTGCTACAAATGAAGTGACAAAGTCAGAGATCTATGTCCTACAGGCTCCCCTTTGGGGTTACCCATTTTGAGCAATATTTTGTAAATGAGTTTTCTTCCCTGATTCCTTCTAATGGCATTATTAAATCACAGCTTTTTTCTTGCAGAACTCATATGCTCATATCCAGAAGACATGATGACTATGCCATTCTTTTAAAGAAATCTGTCCCCATCCTGCTCTCATCCAACACTTGCAAGTTATAAGTCTGTGGAGAGGTTCTGTGTCAGTGATTAAGGGTACGTGCAATTACAGGTCTAACACTGAGGAAGATTAATTTCAGAAGTGAAAATAGTAAGTGTCTTTTATTCTGCAGAGGACATTTTAGTTGTGTCGATTCTGATTATCAGTTCCCAATGGAATATAATTATGTTGGTATCCTGTCCAAAAAAAGTAGTTTAAAGCAGTGTGGTGGTGCATCCCCATCTCCCCCAGCACAGACTTCTCTATAGTATCAGGCATTCTTGTTAGCCTTGGCCTTGATAAATGACTCCCAGGTGATGCTGTTCCCCTTGAGGTTATCAGAAGCACTGTTTGTATCAGGACCTTCTCTTGCCTAACCAAGGAAGGGGATGAGAGAGAATCAGTCATCCCCTGATTGCCTTGGAACATTGCTTTGCTGAGTCATAGCCAGACTGGAACAGTATTTTTGTTACTAGACTTTTGAAAAATTCCAGCAATTACCATCTTGGATTACAGCCAGGATGGAAACTGACAGATGACTGAAGCAAATCATCTTGTGACCCTATAAACTGTGGTCCTAAATGAAGGCTTTAGAGCTCTCCTGGATTGCAGCAGGCTGTGACTTGCATCTCCTGTATGTGGAACATCTTTCAGAGCTCACCTTTAAGACATAAGTAAAACAGCATAGCCTACAAAAAGTAAAACAGAAAGTAACTGATGAAAAATTCACAAGAACAATAGGTGCACATTTTTGAAAATAGTAGTAATAATATAAATATAAATATAAATATAAATATAAATATAAATATAAATATAAATATAAATAATAATAATAGTAGTAGTAGTAATAAACTCTGACATTACATATTCCAAAAGTAACATCTGTAACAAATTTAGCCGTATTAGGATCTGAAAGACAGCTTAATAATGTGTTGTGCCACAACACCTTTTCCATTTGGTGGCTTGAACTGTATTTTTAGGTGTAGAATCTAAAGCTCTACTAATATTAAGTCATGGTTCCTTTAATTTCTTGGAAGCTTTGTCCAGTTTGATTGTTAAATATGAAATTGTTAAGTTGCTAAAATCTAAATAAACCACCCTGATTTCCTTTGAAATTCTTGGACAGAATTTTTAGATGGAGTAATTTCACTTTTTAAGATATATACATTTGTTTTCTTTTGTTTTTTATCTGACATTTCCCTAATGACAATAGAACAGACAGGAACAAAAATGGAAGAGAAAGATGTTAAGCAAAGACTTGTTAGTGGAAATCTCCAATTTGAAAAGGACAGCAAGTATTTCTGAGCATGCTGTCACCTGGCAGCTAAAATTCATCACAATATCAATGACACAAAACAGATATGTGGATAGAAATACAGGTTATTGACATTTAGTTTATTTTCACATAGGAGTTTTCCACCAAGAATTTTCACTGTGCTGCAATAAATAGCTAAAACAGTAGCCAAAACCATAGAGGAACAGGCAAAATTAAATATTATTAAAAATAGTTCTAAAATGACACTAATTTTATACGTTAATTAATTGGGCAAAAAAAAGTACTTTTAAAAAAAGTACTCCAAAAGTGCTGATTCTCTTCTCTCCGTATATAGATCTCTCAATTACTCTTAAGTTGCTTAAATACAGCAGTACTTAAGCACTTAAGTGCAGCATCAGTTTTTCCTGCTGTAATTACTGCAAGATCCTATTTAAAATCTAATTTGAGTAAAACCTGTGTCTTGTGCTGTAAACACAGAATAAGATCTATATTGCTGTAACTTGAAGCCATTCTGGAATCCAGTTTTACATGACTAGTGAAAGTAACCATTGCTTATGACTACTAACTAAAGTTTAGCATATAACTAAAATATTATATGTGTTCCCAAATGGTGGTGATTAAATTAACTTACAAAAATCCCGCCTAAATTCCCTGTGAAGTCCAAGGAAGGAGGAAAAAGCATCTAAAAGCAGAAAGTGATTGTTCCTTAGCCATCCAATCTGCACTGACTGCTGGGAACATAGATATGTCAGAGTGGCCATGTAGGCATGTAGGGAATCAGTGCTGTTCTGAAGAGGGACTCCAAAGAGACTGATGAAATAAATATAAATAAATAAATAAATAAATAAGGGCAGGACCGCCATCTTCCAAATAATGATTTAGTTCTTTGAAGCTTTCCTCCTGGAAACCGAAAAATTCTATCCTGTGCTGGTTTTACATCTGACACTGAATCAAAGCCTTGCTGTAACCAAGTATAATGGGGTGGGAAAAAATAAAAGGAAAAATAAAAGACAGAACTAGTACTCAGATAAATCATGACTCCTGAAAAGATTTTTCTTTAATTTGATGTTCACCTAATGTAAATTGCATTTAGGGGAGAGCTGTTGGCACTTCCAGGTCACCATTCTGCCATGTCTTCAATCTCAAACTTAGGGGGAAATCTTAGGTTTTCCCACATTGCTGATTTTACCATGAGACAATTTTTCCAAAACATAGTCCACAAAATAGGTGCCTGTCCAGAGTTTCAGTGCTGCTCTCTTCAAGAGTCAGGGGTCCATCTCCTCAGAACAACTAGCTCCGATCATGCCTGAGTAACATATTTAACTTTTAGCTGTAATTAACAGGGGGAAATTAAGAGAGTGAACTAAGCTGGAAAAGCAGGCAGACTGAATAGCTGTTTGACACTCAGTGAGCTTCAGGCAGACATGCCCTGACCAAACTTTCCTTTAGCTATACAGAATCACATCGATGCATCACGGAACAGGAGAGTTTTTCAGAAATGGGAGGATTTGAGGACTGGAACATATTTTGTGAGATAGCAGAAAAGCTGCTTTATCTGACACTTCCCTGCTCCATTATAGTAGCTGACTAATTCTTATCAGTTCTGTCCTAATATTAGTAATGGAGATATAAAGGCTTTGTAAGGCTTCTTCCATTTGCTTTGAAAGTGGAAATAAAATGTTACCAGAGTTTCATTCTGTCCTCTAAGTCTGCCTTCATTACTCATGTGGTCTAATAGTACTTATCATGATGAACTCATTCGATTTAAGGCCGATATGTATAATAAACACCTCATTTCAATTTCTAATTAAACGAAATTAATTAAATATTAGTTACCATTTCACTATAATATAGCTAGTTTCTGAAAATATGTTTATAAAAAGCAACATGGAAGTAATTTTCAGCACACAGAAGACTGGGCTACTGAAACTATGGCTTTGTTTATAAAAGATTTATATATGTTGAGCTTTATTCTTTGTGAGCTGCTCCAAAGACTTCCCTGCAGTACTTTATGCTGTGTAGAACCTTGTGAAAATCTTTGCAGGATTAAGACCTTCCTCATTACAGACAGAAAAACGTTAAAGTAAAAGATACAAAATATTTATGTTTATTTCTGGGATAGATTCAAACATGAAAAGTGCAGCTTTGTCTGCATATACCAGAGGGAAGTCTTCCTGTTTTAGCAGAACATTTGTAAGCCCTAACAACTAAAAACTTGGGCATTTTATTGCCAGTTCTGCCACTAGTTGCCCTTGAAACGTTAAACAAATTTCTTAACCTCTCTGAGCATCTTTTCTGATTTTTGAAAATGGG
Organism: Notiomystis cincta; assembly: GCA_013398075.1. Lineage (NCBI taxonomy): Eukaryota > Metazoa > Chordata > Aves > Passeriformes > Notiomystidae > Notiomystis > Notiomystis cincta. Next base: position 198,561 of record VZRX01020466.1, read on the forward strand.
AATATAACCAGAAGTTATACTTAATATTATCAACTGAGTTCAGATTTTTAAAAAGAAACTGTAATAGAAATAGGAAGACTTACTGTTCCCTCATTTTTCCTTTATTGCAATAAGCAAACAGAAGATAACATTTGTTTTCATTTTGAATTGTATGTATTGCATCATTGACATATAATTTGTCCTCATTTACAATTCTTGAAATGCAACTCAAACGTTCTGAAGGTCTGAAAAAATTAAATCCTAAATATTTGATCCTTAAAAGTCAAAATAATTAGAAACATTGTTAGAAACTGTTGATTCACATACTAGAAATAAGTTTGCATCAGAAAATATAGTTCAGAAAAGCACGAAGGAACATAGTATAAATTTAATGTGATTACAGATTGCAAGTCAATGGGGAAATCAGTGTAGCCTAATTTGCATTTTGAAATGAAAATTAACTTCATAGATTTTTTCTCCTGTTAGTTGTGAGACAAGAAACGTGTCCACATCTGTACCACATTTGTAGCTGTTTAAATCAGCTAACAAGAAACATTGTTTTACCAAGTAAAGCAATCTGTTAATTTGTGACATAATTAAATATGCATTTCTGTAAAAGCTCAAAACTGCAAGCATGTTTAATGAAATTTAAATGACATTTATTTTGCATATCCAGATATGTTATTAATAAACTGAGCAATTTAGACCTAATTTACATAGTAAGTGAATATAATTAAAATCAAACCTTCATTAAAGAATCACAGGAAATCTTTAATTTCTAATATATTTTAATGATAGAACCAAGATTAATTAAAGAGTAATGCCAACAATGGCAAAATACATATGAATCAGGTGAAATTTATACTGCACATACCAAACTATGTTAAAACAAAATAATTATTTTTAAATATTCTGATAACTCATGACCATAATTTTTGCTTTTCAGAAATATATGAATTTTGTCATTGAGATATATTACACTATAATGTTGAAAATATCAAATAATAAGAATATAAGAAGTGCTCAATTTCTTATATTTCAATTTTTTCTTTTAATTGTTGATATTGGGAAGCATGGGAATTCTTTTTCTTCCTAGGATTTCTTTTGTACCTATTACATTACAAATAAATAAATCAATATAGAAGAGTTTAACTTTTCTTTCCATTTCAGATGTTTGGACTTTAAAAAATTACTAAATTTAAGGTGATTAATGGTAAGGAAATGCATGTTTACAAGAAAGGTATAAGCTGTAACACAGCTCCCATAAGTGTAAAATTATAATCATCTTGTCACTGTTATGCAGGAAGAAAAATTAATTTGGTAAATACATTGTTTTTTCAAAGCAATCTTCAGATGAATGAGATGATGGTCCCTCAGGTCAGTGAAATTCCATTGACTCAGTAAAAAATCATAAAACCTCTTTTCCAGTAATAGGAGTGATGCCTTCAAATTGCACACTAGGCATGGTTTTCAAAGTTTCCTTTTATGTATTCAATAGAATTAATTAAATTCTTGGTGCAATGCTTGCATACTATTCCTACTATTTAAATATTTTTTGCTTTCTCTTGTGGTCTCCTGATGTTTCCATACAGGCACATAGGAAAAATTTGTGCTTTGTGCATTTAGCATTCACAGAGTCAGGAGCTCCAGTCTGAGCTTTATCTGGAAATAATTAAGTGAACAGGAAAGGGTGAGGCAGACCTGGAGTGGGGATGGACTATTGGGCTGGCACACCACAAGTGTAGCCACAGCACAAAGTAAGGCAAAGCATTGATTTATGTACCAGTGCTCAAAATTATACTCAAAAACTATCAGAAAGGAGATAGTTGAAGAGACTGTGACCAGTAAGAAATAACAACATTGTTCAGACCTTTCTGAATTCTGTTCTAACATTAGATCTTTACTGGCTCTTCATGATTCAGGGAAGGTTTGGATAAGTTTCTGCCTCCAGAGGTATTTCAGATCTCAATATGTATAATAAAATGACCAGAGACTATTGATATATACTTAGTCCAGAATCTAAACATCCTCAAAGTTCTTAGTTGGTTTCAGTTTATAATATTGCTTTGGTCCTTTCTATAAAATGAAATAATATAAGTAGAAAGAACAGAAAACCAGTTCCCATGATATGATTTTATCTGTTGGTTTAATTTGCTTCTTTTGCAGTCTTGATATCAAATTCTCTATTGAAATCAAAGTGAACACATTTCAGGTTTATTTCCTATTGTAAAATTCCTTGGCAAAGGACAAATTATTACTGAAAATGTCTAAAAGGAAAATAGAGATTCCCAACAGCATCTTTGTATTTAATGGTTTATCAACATCTCTTTTGTAAACTCAGCATTTGATGATTTTCTTCTTCTATAGGCTTTCTAAAAGAAACTGAGGGTATCAGCTGAGATTTAGTTTAATTAAACAGAACAAAAAAGCATGACAATCACTAAAATGATTCTGACATTAAAGAATGAGAGATAATAAAATAATAAAATTATAATTATCAAATAGTCACTAAGCAAAAATATAATTAAGTTTTCTCACATACACCAATGCCACTGAAGGAGATACATACACTTGTTCTAATCTCACAGTTACTTCTTAAGGATTCAGAGAAAGAAATTTACCATATGTATTTTGTATTGATTTTTATTTATATGTTTATATATTTATATTTATATGTTAAAATCAGTATGACAGGACTCATATTGCAGCCAATTTAATATAAAACAGTCTTTTCACTTCTAAAATTAGATATTTGAAGAAAAGTTTCCAAGACTTAGAATTAAATGATAGCTACATTAAACACTGTTACTGTCTAAACAATATATGAGTGTCCTGTGAACCCTGCCATCATCTGTGAAAGCCAACACTGCTATTTATCTTGTAAAAGAGTACTTATCATGTCCCAAGGTATGAGTTATATACAGAACTTATGTGTGGAAAGTGTATATTTTAAATCTATTATTATGGCAAATATTTATTTACAAAAAAATTCAAACATTATTTTTATTACTTCCATTGTTTGTAGATACCACAGGAGAAGAAACTGAAGGTCCTTGCTTCCACAGGGTCTTCCTCTCATATCTGTTAACAGGGTTATGAAGAGAAGATTTTATTTTCTTAATTTCTACATCAGTGCTTCTTGCTTTAGGCTTACATACACCTTATCTTTATACCAAATAAGTAGGCTATGAAAAAATAAAAGCCTCAAATTGGCATATGGGTGTGAAACAACAATATTAAAAAGAACACAAAAATTGTGATCATATCCATAATCATATACAAATGCAGAAGCAGGTACTTCTCTGTGAGACTTCTGTGGAGTAGGTCTGCCTCTGCAACCCATGCAGAGGAGCACAGTGGAGCAGATATTCACACTGCAGACTGTGGATGACCCAGACTGGAGCAGGTGGACAAACACTGAAAGAACAGTAGTTTGTGGACACCCCTCACTGGGGTAGGGAAAAAGGCATACAGAGGAAGAAAGGTAGATAAAACTTTAAAAATAACCATAACTCCCCCATTCTCCAGCCCCCTGCACTGTTTGTGGGGTGATGGTAGAACAGTTGAAAGAGTGAAGTCGAGCCTGGTAAGGAGGGAATAGGTGGGGAGAAAGTGTGCTCTTAGTTTGTCTTGGTTTCTCATGATCCAAATTTAATTCAATCATCAATAAATTAAATTTTTTTCCCCCTGTTTTTCCTGTTTTATTAATTCACGAGTTATTTTGCAGTCTTTATCTTGATGCTTGAGATTTTCTGTTTAATTTTGTCCCCCTGTCCTATTGAGGAGGGAGAGTGAGGGAGCATTTGGAGGGCATCTGGCAGACAGCTGAGATTGACACACAACACACTTAATTATTTATATTTATTATTATTAAGTATTTATTACTTTCAGGTTAATGTGTATGAATCCTTAAAATATCAACATTTGTTCTAATACTATCACCTGTCTCATACAACATTTTTTAACTTTTCTGGTGTTTTGACTATGATTTGCCTATTATGACACCAATATTAAATAATTCTTTCAAGGAACTGTAATTTGCTCTATTTCAGAATAAATTCAAATGCACATTTTCTTCAAAACACTATAAGTAAGAATATGTAACTAAGAAAGGACTGAGGTTTTCCAGCTTGTGTGTGTAGATCAAATTCTGGATGGTGTTTTTTTCTAGGTGTTTATTTTCGGTTATCCAAATAAGGATAATAATTAGGGTTTTCAAAGTCACTAATGATTTTTAGTGTTTAAATCAACTGAAACCAAGGAAATTCTCATCAACTACCATGTAAGAATGTTGGTAGTTATTGTGGGTTTTGTGAAAACATCATTCACATTGCTGTAAACAGTGACAAATAAAACCTACACACCAGAATTTATAATTTCCTTCTCTATGAGAACATAGACTGTAACATTTAGAAATTTTTACCATTCAGAAAAAGCTGTTAGCAATGCTAAACCATTTATTTTCTATGACATCTTTTACATTTCTAATGTAAATATTCTTTTTTCCCCCATGAGACAGCACTCAATAATGCTTACTTTAAGTTATTTCAAGAATGGAGAAAGGTTTTCCTGTATTTCTACTGTGTGATGTTGCAATTTTTTCTCTCTATTGTATCTGTCTTTACTTTGTAATGTGTTAATTTTCATTTGCCTATTTTAGTGGGGTAATACCTTATAGATTATAGTTACAAGCACATTCACTTTGGAAATGTAAGTGTTATAAACTATTTAATAATTTCAAGACTTATCAGTAAGGAGAACTGATTATTCTTCCTGCAGAGGAGCTCATAGAAAAAAAATTCACTACACAGAGATTCACTTCCATACCTACTATCTCCTGACAATAGTGCTAATTTAAAATGGGAATGCTCTGTCAACATTGCCCTTGAAAACATTTGTAATGTTCTTCATCTTCAGGCTGTTAACAATGTCCTTTCATGGCTCATTTTACTCAGTTCAACACGTTCTCCCAATAGCATTGACCCTGACAATATTTTACATCATCTTAAGCACCTTGAAAGTCTCACTGGCACCGTTTTAGCCTGGCTGATAATTTTATCTAACTTGACCATAACTACGTAAATTAATTACTATAGGGTTTTTTTTTCCCTCTGAACTTATTTTCAATTGATTCAGCTATCTAGACTAGGTACTATAATTTTTGTTACCTATATATTTGTACTTCCTTATATTTTTGTTATGGTTAATACAGTGCTAATGGTACTTGTTATCTGAACTTACTGTTCATTCCTCTTAAGTTTAGTTGTTTTACTGCACTGTCTTTGAAAATGGACAATTATATAACAAATGCATTTTAATCAAATATTTATACATGACAAGGAATTTCTATTAGGAATTTTAAGTTAAGCTTGCTTCTTTGTTTGATACCTGTAATCAGAATTTTACAATACCCTAAAGGCAGATAATATATCCTACTGGGGATGCATTATTTGATGCTATCTACAAGTTATTTCCCAAGAAAAGCATCTTCCTGAAAATGTAATGGTTCTCCAGCAGAGCACTGAGTTCTTGATCTGTGTGTGCTCCTATCCAGTGATATTTTCTGTCAACCCAGAAGTCAGATATCACACTGTGTGATCTAGTGCGTGGTCATGTACTTAGTCTTCCTGTTGCATTAGTTGTTGATATCTGCACATCTTGCCAAAGACTTCCACCTGCTGATGAAACCAACTGTAAAGTTTAAGATAGAAGCAACTCCTGTCAAAGACAAGCAAGTTAATTATTGATATATGACCACAGATTTTTTTCTTTGCTTCTGTCTTCTAGGCCAAAGAATTCTCAAATACCAGATTTCTTTTTCATACAAACCCATATATAGAGAATAAACATTTTCCTTGTAGCCTTTTCCTGTGTATTTGATAGACTGACTGTTATGAGGTCTGACTTAAAAAACTCATAGAGAGCAGTGGGAATGTTTTTGACAGGGCTGCTAGCTCCTCAAAAATGCCTCTGAGATGTTTGAGTGTAAAGGTCACTACCATTTGCCTTCATTTATATGCTTGATTCATTTTCCAGCTGAAATTTGGGTTATGTGTGTTTACCTTAAGTCACAGGTCCTTGAATTACACTCTTGAAACTTAGATCTGTTTTATTTACCTTGGCTACATGCTGATGCACATCAGCTGGCCTCTAGGGTGACAAACCATGAATGCAGAAGATAATATATCTTCAGATACAATATTTACATACTGTAAGGAGTCGCGATGTCCCTCTGTTTCAGGAGCAGTGGAAAAAACCCCAGCAAGATAGATATTTTCACATAACTTGTTTTTATTAATACTCTCCTACTGGATAGTTTAGGGAGGTTGCTGCTCTCAGTTCCTAAGAATCTACACATAAATAGGAAATAGGACTTTTTACTTTTTTCCTTTTTTTTTTTTTTATTTTATACAACACAGTGAATGCTGAGATATACTTTTGTCTCCTGGTTTTAGGGGTACTGTCTAACTTTAGAGGTCTGTGTCAGATTTCACACCTTATTCTTTTATCTGTACTGCTAAATCCTTTTCTCTAGGCATTCTAGTTCATTCCTGAATCTTTTCGAAAATGAAAAGGAGTAAGGAAAAATAGGTTCTAAGCTAGAGACTGAAGAAAGGCTAGGAAAAAAGATGTGACAGGTCAGCAGAAAGAGTGACTGGAGAGAAAGAATAGCAAAAATAATTTGGTATAGGAAAACATAAAAATGAAATATATATATTAAAAAATTAAAATGAAAAAGTTAAAATGTCCAGAGCTAAGTATTTCTAAAATAAAACCAAGGACAGTTAAAAAGTAATTAGAAAGATTAGGGGGAACCAAATTAAAAACCCCCAAACCTCTGAGAACCAAGAAAAGAGGATTATGTGCAGTAAGTAAGTAACTTCTAATAAAATGTATTTAGACAAAATAAAAATAAGGCATGAAATTAATAATAGCTGTTAATTACATTATCACCTTATCAGGACTTTTTGCATTAGTGGAAATACTGGAATTATATGGGATTAGCTTCTCTCAGATTAATCCAGTAAGGTCTTTTTAGCATGTTTGGGCTTGTGTCAGATGACAGTTTCAGGGTTTCTTACTCTGCATAAAATTATTTAACAGCTCAACTTCTTCTTTTGTTACATATTTTTTCCTTACTCCTTCTCTTGAACCTCCTTCCTTCTTTTGACTGTTTTTCCATCTACCTCTTTCTTTTGCTCTGGAAGCAAGCTAGCAGTAATGTGGGAAACATGGAAAAAAACATTCTCATGGAGGCATGGAAAAGGGACAGGAAGGCATTGGAAATGATAATTATGGGAATTGTGCATTCCATGGCACACATGAGCCCATAATCCCTCCCTGTGCTAGCCTTCCCAACGAGGAATCAGCTCAAGCAGGCCCTTGCAAGGAGCCATTGCATGGAGCCATTGTGGTCGCGAGTACTGTTGAGCGTGATGGAAGGGCACAAAAGCAGTGAGTGAAAACCGAACAAACAAGCTCGAGGCTTGTTTGGCTGTATGTGTATGAATTTGAGAATGGCAGCAGTGAGTGCTTACCCTGTTTTATAAAGGAGCTTGACACAGGTGGAGTGGGACAAAATTTAATAATGAACTGCCACTGAGTCGTGAGATGCCAAAGATAGCCCCTTACTTTCTTAAATTCTTCTAGTGGAGGCTGGATCTTATTTTAGCCTCAGACTATCAATGGTTTAAGTTTTGCAACTTTGTCCCACAGGTTTTAATGATGGCAAATCACATATATTTATAAAAGATAAGTTATTTATTAAGACAAATGAAGAGAGAAAAGATAGATGAAAGATCTGAATCATAATTGCTTATTACACATTATAAAGTGAAAAGAACTACTAGTAAATTACAGTATTACATAAAATAGTACACTATATCAAGGTACATATATTAAAGCTAGGAAAAGATATAGTATTGATTAGGAATCAAATGTAACTTACTACTGAAATGGCAATAATGTACACAGATTTCTTCACTTAATCCCTTGGGAAGTAACTGTGAAATAGGCATTCCCACACATGGGAGAAAATCCACACATTTCCAGGGAAATATCTAGAAGCCTTCTTATTTGTGGAAGTCTAGTGTGACTTTTACAGTTGTAAAGTGAACGGCTTTCAGTCAGAAATGCAGCTTATCTGGTCAAATCTCATTCAAGACTAAGATGTTTATTGGCATTTGGGACATGTCAGACCAGCATTAACCCCATGGTGCCAAAAAACCTCACTGTGAGACAACTTGTCTGAGTTATCTGACCAGTTAACAAGCAATATGTAAGCTCTTAGGGAAGTTAGATGTCATGCTACAGAGCTGCAACACATTGTATATATATCAAGTCTTATAATTTATTACTTCTACAGACAGCACAGGTCTAAAAGGCACTGATACCGCTCCACTGTGCTCCTGCATAAGCATGAAGGTGGATGGCAGAAAAAGATCCAAATGCACCAGCAGTTTCAAAATTGCACAGCTTATTAGCTCTGGTTCAATGTCAGCTGCTCTTGGCCTAGATCTCCAGAGCACCAAGTCTTGATCAAACTTACTAGCTCAGTCATAGTTCCAGGCAAGAGCTGTCTCTGTTTTTCCAGTGTCCCAGGTAAAGAAGCCCTTCTGACTCTGGAGCTTAGGAGAAGCAGTTGAATTGCTCTGCAAGAAGCTGTTTGAGCCCTGCAAAGCTGGGACTGAGTCACAACTAATAAGCCTTGCTAAAGTGAGGCTGACTGGATGTATTGGGATGTCTCTCCATCTGACTCTACAGTACTTTTGGGTTCAGGAATGTAATAAAACTGTCTTCCATATGGGGATGGATGGTTTTATTCTCTGCTCCTGGCCTATTACAGGCTCATTGCACAGCACATTTTCTTACAACAGGAGTAGCTGAGTGGTAATGCAGAGGGCTGCCTGTTAGGTCCCACTGTGGCTACAATAAGAGTAGCTGTGTTATCTCACAGCTGGTTACCACCCAGGTTGCTAAGGAGTGGTCCTTTCCTCTTCTCATTTAGCCCCTGGTATATTTCTTTGGGCACTAATATTTCTTAGGCTGCAAGACAGCTGAATCAGATATAGCAGAAAATAAATACCTTTGTTTTTTTCTTTTTTGGTGGGCTGTGTTTCAGCTGGGTCAGTTCCTGGATTGTATAAAGAGAGGTACATATCAAAAGTACAGAAGCACATACTTAGAGCTGATTGCCCAGGACCATGTTCTGACAGCTTTTGAGTACCTCCAAGGATGGAGACTCTCAAACTTCTCTGGGCCATCTACTCCAGTACTCGGTCACCCTCTGAGTGAAAATATGTTTTCTCATGTTCATATGGAAACTCCTGGTTTTGCCCATTGCCCCTGGGCACCACTGCAAAGGACCTGCCTCTATCCTCAGGTATTTGTACACATTGATGGCATTCCTCCTGATCCTTCTCTTCTCCCTGGTGAAGCATCCCAGCACTCTTGTCCTTTGCTCATTGAGGAGGTTTATTCAGTCCCTTAGTAAGATTTGTGGCTTTTCAATGGACAGTCTCCAGTAGTTCCATAATTTTCTTAGACTTTGGAGTCCAAAACAGGACATTGTGCTTCATATTTGGCCTCATCAAGTCAAGTCAAATCAAGTCAAGTCATCTGTTTTATTTTTGTGTCTCCATGACATCATATAGTATACATCCAAAAAGAAATTTCTATTTGTTCAGAATCAGCTGGTATTAGCATTACCTCATTGCATGAACTTCCTTTCTAAATGATCTTCTAAATGCAACTTTGTAATTTGGGAGCAGAATATCCAAATTACAAACTTACATTTTTCTCTTAGCAATTTCTTTAATAGTAAAAATGTAAACTAGGTTACAGCAAACTGCTCCTAGCCTACTCAAAAAGGAATATTTTCCTTTTTTTTACAAATCAGTTTTCAAAGTCAGCTATGATCAGAGAACATATATTAACAAGAAAGGCCAGAGAAAAACATTTTAAAAAGAGAGAGAAAAAGGTTTCTCCCTCAAGGATCGATTGTAAATGTGAAGATTTTTGACAGTTCCAGGACAATTTTTTTGCCTTGTCTTTGATAGGCCATGTCTCCGGTCAATCTGAGATCCAGCTGGATAGAAATCTATCTCTGTGGGTGATTAAAGTTTCCTCTTTTTTCCTAGTGGCATTAAACAATGCAGAAAAAAACTGACAAAGAATCAAAGCCTTATACCAAGACTGTATAAGTTACACTGTTAAACTTGAAAAAAAGCTTTGGTTATTCTCCTAGCAGACCAAGAAAATGGAGAAGAAAATCTTTTCTTTTGAAAAGGTGACATATGGGACAAACAGAATAAAGTAAACTAGAGAAAAAGGATTAGAATTTCCTGGAATTACTCTATGAAAATAACAGAATTTTTTTGGTTTGCTTTCATTCATTTTATTTTGATTATTTTCACCTTTTTCCCACAAGAACTAGATCAATTTCCTATTACAGAATAGCTACATGAGACTCGCAAACATAAACAATTCTGGCTTTGCTTACTTAACTGCAAGAAACTAGAAATGCTCAAAAGCAAAAGAAAAATGCTGAGACATAGACTACTCTATTTTTTTTACCTAACATAATTCCAAATAAATAAGTAAAAAAAAAAAGCACAGGATTTTGAATAATCTAAACCTGTTTTTCTTTATGTCATTTAGATTGAAAACCAGTATGTCTGTTTCAGGAGAAATTATTTACATAATTTACTGCACTAAGTGATTATACAGCTGGAAGTGAAAAATCTTAACTTAAAATGTCATTTTGGATTTTTTTTTCCCCCACCAATTTAATTCGCTGATTTCATAAAAATGCGAACTGCAGCAGTAGATTTTGTTGTATTTAATGTATTCAAATAAATTTGGCTGAGAAGTTATAACTGCCAATCCAAACTAGAGAGTTGATATCACCAAGACAAATGAATTGGTGCTTCATTTTCTACACCTCAAAGCCAAAAGCCAATATATAAATGTTGCTGCCTCTGTATCTTATTCAGTGTATAAGGAGAGTTTCTTCTCCAAATTACATACTGGATCTTAGGTGGAGTAGAGGTAGTCAAGAAAAAATGCTAAGTATGCAGGTTTCCTTGAAATACTATCTCTTCTGAAAGGTTAGGCACTTAAATTATTTGGGACAATTTACCTTGAATCTTTTTATGGTCATGGACATTTAATAACCACTCTTTCAGAGAAAGGAACCATTTGGTCTCCACTTTGAAAAAAGCAGTGCATACATCAATTCCTCTCATTCCCCAGTATCAATGTGAGCATGAAGTACAAGGTCTGGTTAAATTGCTCCTTTCTCCTGAGTATGGGAAAAAAGGAGGATTCAAGGTTATGCTCATACCCTCCCTGTTCAGGCAGAAAAGATCATCAAGATTGAAGACTGCCTGTACTTCTTATGTAGATGAACATTCAAAATTAAAAGTACCATGATGTGAGAATAGAAGAAAAATCTGTTCCTAACTTAGTAGATGAAGAATTTACATGAGAAACAGGTGTTCTTATATTTGCTCCATTGAGGGTTCTTTCTCTCTCTCTTTTTTTTTTTTTAATTTAATATCTGTATAATAAGAAATGCATTTGTGTCTCTCGTTGACATCAAACAAAAAATATTTAAAATTAAAATCCCATGTAATGTTCTATTTCATAATACCTTTGAATTTCTTTCTCATGTTTTGACTCTTATGGAAAAATACAGGTCACCTACTAGGTCAAGAAAAACCATGTAAATTACACTTGTAAAATAGTAAACAACATCCTAGAATACAATAAAATCTAAATCTAATAGACAGGAGCCCAAATGTGTTCACTCTCAACCAAAAACTTACTTTACTCATGGAAATGTTAAAGAGAATTAAAGAATGGTAAACAGTGTAAGTTCAAGTAAGTGTACTGTGTACAGCATTGACTCTACTATAATTTGATTTTCCTCCCTATTTAGGATGAAGAGTAACTATAGTGAACATCTGATTTCAGGAATAAAATGGACTGGTATGGCCCAGACACTATCCTTGATCAGTTATGTTGCATTTAGAAGGTAAGTCTAGTTTATGTCATGTTTATTCATACATACATTTAGATGAGGAGGTCCTCATATTGGGTTAGAAAGCTCAGCTATTATTGGACTATTTGTAAGAATTACTTTTTTATTAACCTTAGTCATGAACAATAAACTTCTGATGGTCACACTGATTGGTAGAAAATGTACTCCTTAAGCTTTACATATCAAATATACTGAGCTAAATTTTTTGTTGAAATTGCCCATTAAAAAGAACACTGACTTACATATAAATATAAATCTGTTTTGTTTTAAAAAATTACTCCTGTAGATTGTTATTTTTTGAACAAAAATCAAGTAATAGAAAGACTACTTTGGTATGCTACTTTGGTTTTGATATTCTGTATAGAAAAATCTATCATGAAGTTTGAATTCTCCAAGAATAATTCCTTCATGGTTAGTAACTGAAGTGAACAACTTTGCATTGGTGGTGTAATGAAGTCTTCTTATTATTTCATAGTTTATGAATAATGAAAATTTGCAATGGTATTAATGATAATGAAAGTAGCTGTTACATCAAAGCGTAAAGAATTCATTGAGACAAGAAAGGCATAATCTACCTAATTATTTCTCACTAATAATCCTGTGACTCGAAGTTTGAATAGACAACTATTATTCCTTCATCATAAGTACTACCATCAGTAAGGAATATTAAAAACATTGCCATTTTAACAAGTTGGAATGAAATAAATAGGCTTAACTGTAAATAACATACATATTCATTTACCTTTAATAATACTTTTACTGATAAGCTAGGAAAGAATATAGTCTTTCTTCCTTGTCTTTTCACACTCAGGTTTCATTTTTCATTGATTTGTCAAACTTATCATAAGCAGTCTGGCATTGCTTGCAGCTTAATGATTTAACTTCTTTTATCAATCCATATAGATGTGTGATGATTTCAGATATTAGTTAATGGCTGCTATTGACCATTCTTAATTTTCTTTTTAAATAACAGAATATATGATCTTAATTAGCATATAATCTTGCACTTCACTATAACAAAATGAAGACTTTTTTTCAAAGGAGACTATTCTATTGGAATATTACATAGACATGAATTGGAAAATGAAATCAAATCACCTCCTGACAACCAAAGTCCTTATTTTGAAGGCAGTGTAAAATGTTGTCACAAAATGATAACAAGAAATAATGATTGTTTTCAAAATTCCTACAAAACAACAGTACAAACCACTCAGAGCTCAGCCATCTGTGGAACTAGTCCTTGGAAAACCCTTTTACTTTCAACAGAGGTGATATAATCAATTTCTGATTCGAGCTGCAGTCACAATCGTATTCATTTAAAGTCAAATGAAGTACTTCCTTGTAAAACAAATAAAAGGAAGTACCATCCTCCTATGACGTAGAATTTTGGTGTTCTAAAATTTTTCACTTATATTAGCTTTTGAACAAATAAATTTGTGCTTTATACATGAAGAAGGCTCATATCCCATGCACAATTTATTCTTCTTCTTAACTTGTAGTATTTGAGTAATCCTACTGAATTCAACAATATAATTCAAGCTCTCAGTGCCTTTTTTTTCCCCTTCTATTAAGAATAACAACAAAAAAAATTATGCTGGTATGATTAAAATACAAAGTCTTAGCTATATTACTGGAGATGGTAGCAGATTTTGAGAGAAATTGTAACCAACAGAAGATGTACAGACTGATCCTGTACATCATAAAACTTTGCAATTTCTAGAAGTCAGAGGTTTCTTGCTTTCCTGAACAAGATATTCCATTTTGCCCACTGCGTCTATCTTCTTGCCCTTTTCTTACATGAATTTGTCTACTTGTCCTTATTTGAACTCAAACATACTTTTAGAGTTCACAACATCCTGCAATTGTGAATTCTACATGAATTACACACTGTGTGCAGTGTCAGCAGGAATCAGTGTTAGCTCTTTCTGTCTACACAGGAATCTCATCCCATGTATATTTCTAAACTGGACACAGAATTTCATGGTCTTTGCTGAAATTTAGTGAGCTGAACCTTTGTAAAGTTACCTCTATCTGGATAAACAGGAAGAGAAAGAAATGTAATTGTACTCTTTTTTAATATAAATGGGTTTGTAAACACCCTGAATTGATGATAAGTTCACATATATAAATAATAGGAATTTATTTTTTTACTTAAGATGTGCTGCATATGCTTTTCTATTGTAATACCAATATTCAAATTCTGATAAATTTTGCAGATAAAATAATGTCTTGTTCAAAAGTTTCTTAATTATCTACTGATGGAAGTTCATTGACTTATTTTGGGAAATATAAGGCAATAAAAGAACCAGAATTCTAAAGAGTACTGAACATGTTTCTTCTGGAAAAAAAAAGACCTCTTGAATATAGATCAAATTCAGCCTTGGATGAAGTTTACCATGACTTCTAAAGCATTTGGCACTATTTCCCACAACATCCTCAGATATAAGCAGCAAATTAAGTTACATAAGTACACAGTGAGGTGCATTGAAAACTGAGTAAATAACCAGATCCACTTGGTTTTGATCAGAATCATAAAGTCCAGCTGGAGGCAAGTAACTAGTGGTATAGCCTAGGGGTTGGCACTGAGGACAATACTTTAACACCTTCATTAAAGACCAGGATGCTGTAACAGAGCAAACCCTCAGCAAATTCCCACAGATAATATAAACGTGTGAGGAATAGCTGATGGATGGTTGTGTTGCCACCCAGAGGGGCTTAGACAGGCTAGAGAAATGATCTGAGAGGAATCTTGTGAAGTTCAATGAAGGGAAATGCAAAATTGTCTTCCTGGGTTGAATAATTCCAGATACCAGGATGCTCTGAGTGCCAAGTTTCTGAAAAACACTTCTCAGCGTCACAGAAAACTTGAGGGTTGTGGTGGACATCAGAAGTCCTTTCTCATAGCAAAGAAGGCCAAATCTGTCCTGGATTGCATTAAGAAGAGTGCTACCATCAGCTCAGGATAAGCAATCCTTTTCTACTCAGCACTGGTGAGACTGCATCTGGAGTACTGTGTTCAGTTCTGAATTGCTGAGTATGAGAAAGACATAGACTTACTGAAGTAAGTCCAGCATAAAGTCTTTGTGGTAAGGAACATCTTTCATAAGAGAAAGCTGGTGCTGTTCAGCCTGGAGAAGAAAGACTCTCAGAAAATATACTCAATCTGACTCTGCCTGAACTGAGGAACTGGACAATTTCAGAAGTTCCCTTCCAAAATACATGATTCTGTGATTCCATTGTTCTTGAACCTCATGATGTTTCTGTTGATCCAGTCCTCTACTTCCTGAGGTCACTCTGAATTGACACTTTGCCACTTATTTTGTCAGCCACTTCACCCAGTTTAGTGCCCTTAAAAGCTTTCCTGATGTTGCATTGCTATCATTGTTCAGTTCACTGATAAAGATGTTGAAAAAACAGGCCTCACTATTGACCTCTGCATGCTCTGCTTGTCAATGGCTGTCATAGGGACATAGTGCTACTGCTCATATTCTTTGCACAGAGGAATCCAATTCTGCATACCTAAATATCCATCAATGCATTCAGTCTTTGCAGATGTCTTCAGCTTCTCTTTTAGTTTCTATTATTTTATATACATAGGACAGAATAGTGTATAAAGGTCGAATACCTTGGCCAGTAAGCACTGCTTCCCTTATGAAGAAAAGGAAAGAAGGGAGTGAAAATACTATCACTGCTTAATTAGTGACTTCTTTAAAAAACTTGTCAATTTACTTTCTGGTAAAAGAAAATAGCATAGGATTTGTTCTGTTTACTTGGTTATAAACATTCTTAATGACTGACACATTAACAGCTTGTATATATTCTGTTTTTTCAAAATGTAGAGTAAGATTGCAAAACTAATTAAAGAAAGGAAACAGTGGTATTATCTATGTAATGTTTCCCTGAAAGAGATTTAAAAAATTCAGTATAACTATGTATGTGATACAGAGAATAACAGGGTGTAGATGGCCTACCAGAGTGCATAATTATTTAGGTAATGTGGAATTCTGTGACAATCACTAAATTCTGTTACTGGGAATTATATTAGTATTTTGTCATGGTATTAAAGGCTTAAAAGTGGAGAACAAAAAAAAATTACCAGTAAAAAAGGTTAATTAGAGAGAGAGAGACTTACACAGGTAATGTGCATTAAAATGTAGTATTTGGGACATTATAGTCCTTGGAAACAAGAAATGGTCATATGAGATCATTCTTAATTTAGAGACATAAAAAGGGCATACAAAGTACTATACAACCACAAAAGACAGATTCTAGACATGTGATGCCTCAGGGAGCATTACATGCTGGCTACAGAACCATTAAAACTCTTGAAAAGAAAGTTTTATTAGATTTTATGTCTTGGCTCAGCATTGGCAATGTGTAGATCTAAATATCTGTCCAGGCTAAATAAAAAAAAGGAAATAACACTTAATATCCAAAACAACACTATTGGTTATATTTTGTAATGGCACCACAGTCATCAGAATTCCTAAGTAACTTATAATTACAAGGAGAGGGGATGAGAGCCAAGGCATGGTGTAAACTCGTGGTCATGATTCTGTTTCAGTTTTAAATCAATGTAATTTGTAAGTGATATGGAGAGACAACATGCCTCCACAGTGAAAGGAAGCTCAGAAATATTATCTGTCAGTATCCTTTTTGAGAAGAATGGTCTTTCTGATCCTAGCAAGAATTCAGTCACACTGTAAATTCAGTCGACCTGATGCAAGCCCTTTTCATTATAATAGGTTAAAGTAAGATGTACTGTTAATAACAATGAGATACATTTTTGGTTTTCATAATTTTCCACATTTTGGGCATATTTTTATAATTGTTTAGACATATCAAGCTACAGCAAGTCATCTAGCAGGACTTCCGTGGCATGACTTACATACACAACAGTTTCTAAATATTTAGAGTTTCTATCTACTTAAATATTGTAAAGACTGACCCAGTTTTGGAAGCATGTGGCAAAGAACTGAAAAATGAGCATCATGGAGAGAGTGGGTAAAAGATAATTTGTCTTTTCTAGACAAGAACTAGGAAAGCATTGAAGGATAGTGCCTGTCCATAGCCTGTGGAACACTGCCAAAAGGAATTGCAGGTTCAAGTTTTCAAGATTCAAGAAGTTTGGACAAGTATTTGTGGCTGATCAAATGCTGGTCACTATAAAGAAGATTTAACAGGTCTAAAGCAACTCTCAATCCATGGATGGTGTTCGGGAGCTGAAAACAATCTTAGACTGCCAGAGTAGTGTGAATTGCATTATATGTTTATCTAGATATTGCTTTTCATAGGAGTTCTTGAGGGGTCACTTATGGAGAAAGTTTATTGGGCTGATCCAGTATGGACATACATATACAAATGCAATCATAGTTCTGAGCTAATGAGTTACAGGAAAGTAGGAACAAAGGTATGCATATCATGCATAAAAAGTCTGGAGTTTAAGGAGGACAAACTGATTCTCTCTTGCTAGTAGACAAGCAGGGAGAAAATCTGCCCGTTGTGTCACTGGGTGAAGGGGCACTTATTGCACTTCCCAATGGGTCTCCAGAAGGAAGAGGCAGGGAGGGAAAAGAAATGTGCCCTTCAGAGACCCAAACAGGACAATGGTCATGGCACCATACCCTCTGCATTTGCCTCACTAATTGCAGGGGGCCCTGTCTTTCCTGAGGAAGGCTGAAATGCTCAGCATGAAATGACCCCAAGAAGTACTGGACTGAGGAGCATAATACTAGGGGGAAAAAAGGTAGAATCTAAGGATTTTCTCTTTAACAGATGTAAGAAAATGAATAATGAGCCTTCCTTTAATAATTAGATTATATAGACTCTTAGACTGTTAAAGTATTAATTAGACTAGTGATAAATTCCTGGCTCATAGGAGAGGTGTTTTGCTGATGCCACAATGAGATTCTGAGAGCTGCAAGAGCAGAAGATCCACCACAGAGGTGGTGTCACCAAGTCCATGGCTGGGTATAGCCAGGGTGCCTACAGGGACTGCAGCCTCACCCTGGTGTTGCTCCTGGCATTATTAATGAAGAAAAATCTCTTAGAGGAAGTCTTGAAGAAAGTCCCCCATTCTCACAGCATAGTAACTATATAGTTTATATATTAATGCAGAATCCAGCCTTTCTGTCTTCATCTAGCTTTATACTTCCAAGGCTTTGCAACTGAGTTATAAGATGATTACAGGTGTGATTTGTGTGCTTTGATGGTAACATGATACAACAGATGATCTGCCTGTTAGAGATATGTATGTTTCTTTTGCAGGTCTGTGTGGCTACAGCAGCCAAGTATCTCATCAGAATGTTTGTATAATATGGAGAAAAAACCAAAATATTTGCATGATTGCCTTAGTAACCAAGTATTGGGTATTTGCTTGTTTCTTTTACTAGCCCCCAATGAATTTTAAAATTGTTTTACTTTGGAAAATAATCCAAAATTTTTAAGCTGTGTGGAGGGGATTGTTAATGCAGTAAGTGGAACCTTACTGAGAAGAGATCAGTGCTTTACAAAAGGTATCTATCACCTGTGGCTTGCTGTATTCTGTATAGAATTTATTATAACGAAAGCATAGTGAAAAGACAAGTGGAGATCAACCATTTTAGCTAAGAGCAGAGTGGCTGATTCCTCTTGTGCCCCTATTCCCTCATGAGAAAATCACATTGCTGAGGAATCTAGAGCAGCTGTATCTTTAACTAGCACTGCTAAGTCATTGATCTCTCACTGCCACCAGGCTTTTACAATTTTTTTCCTAAGTGAGATAGGATGATAGTTGCTCCTTTGTGTATAAGCTACTTCCTCATCTTGTAAAGTCATTAATTCCCTTTCCTTATTGCTTATGAATTCATCTTGAGGGCCTGACAGTCTTTTTCTAATCTTTTTTCTCTCTCTTTCCCTTCATTCTTTTCCAGAGATCTTGCTTTCTGCCTGAGGTTGTCTGTGTGCTTATGGATTATCTCCTTCTCTACAGCAAACTCTCTTCAGTTACATTTAAAAAAAACCAACATCCCTCCCCCCAACAACCCAAAAACTAAAAAACTGCTGTTTTACCATAGCAGTTGTCAGCTAATAATTTTTTATTATTTTTTGAGTTAATAAGTACTTTGTGAGGAGGAATTTTGTCAGTGACCATGTTTATTATGGTATAAAAAAAATTTCATGCAGAATTTTGTCTACAAAAGTGAGACATTTATATTTGTAAAGAACACAGTTTAAGAATCCACCTAGAAATGACTATAATTGTCATAAAAATATTCTGAAAGTGGAATGATAACTTTCATTTCCAGTTAAAAAAATCCATAAGACTTTTTAGATCTTGAATTATCTGAGAGATAGCACTCTCAATTTTAGAGACTGAAGAGAACTATATATTTCTATATAATCCATAAAACCAAGGTATGCTAATTTATGCCAAAAATCTATGTATTGATTTTATGAGCATTTAGGATTGCTTACTATCTATCATCCTTGTTTGTAGAAAATGTAATTACTTCCAAGGTACTTTATTAGAACCTCTGAATGGCAATTTTATTAGATGAGAGTCAGGACACAAGGGGGCTCACTTGCTTTACTTTTCTGGATTTTCTTGTAATACTGAAGTTGTACAAAACACAGTTTTTCTTGGAATTATCCAGGGCACTTTTTATGAACCTATAAATGTGATTGAAGGGTAGGTTATTTTATCTTGAGGAAGAGAAATCTAATCTTATAATTTTTTTTTTGTTCAAAATATATAATGTTTCCTTAATTCAGCTTCTCGCAAAATAATTACAAAAAAGAAACCCTATGCACTATTACATATTAAATGTAATATGTATGAAGACATGAATTTCAAAATCTTTTTTTAACCAGGTGGATGAGGTTAGTCCAGTCTTTGCAAACATGTTGCCTTATATATATGGACCTCCTTTGACCTATGATGAAGCATTCCACTTTTGGAAAATGTTATTTGCTTTTGCCAAAGTCAATAGAGTGGATTAAAAAAAGCATTTCATTAACACCTGAGCAAGGCTGACTCCTCTTTTACTTTAGAGGAATAGAACCATTACTCTTGTATGACAGAGTTGCTTTGCCAGAGAAAAATAAGCTTTCCACTTCCTGTATTACATCTGATTGCCTGTATATACATTGAAGGTGATGGCTTCCTCACAAAGGAACAGATGAGGGGTTTTCTTGCATGGATCTGTTAAAGCATGCAGTCCCTTTGTCTCTTTGACCTCCTGTGCAGGAAAGAACTTTTCTTCAATTCCTTCTTCTAGTTCAGATTATCCTGTGCTTGCATTTCAGGCTGAATATGTCTCTTATTTTTAATAATATTTCTTTGTATCCTTCTATTACCTCGAAAAAGACAAAACAAATCTCCTCTCTAAATATTTCAACTTAATTTCTTCCTCAAGAGGAAGAAAACTCATCAACAAAAAAAACCTGTTTTTCCCTTTCATGCTCTTGAAGTTTTAGTTGTTATATTACCCCAAATAAATTCTGACACTTTCAATGATGCTGAGAAAAAACAAAAAATACACTAATAGTGAAGTGATTCTGAAACTTATGCAATTAAAACAATTGTGTCCCTTCTAGGTATATTGGGTAAGCAGAAAAAAAATTATCATATTTCTGCAAAATGAAAAAATGTAAAATAAATATAAAGAAAAATATTTGCAAGTCTCTCAGATCAAAAACAAGAGGGAATTTGTCCTGATTTTAAAGAGACATTAGAGAATTTATTAATCTTCGTTTGACAACGGATTCATAAGGTGTTTCTAAAATGTTGGCTCACCTTAAGAGATTAAATTCTCCTTGAGAGAAACCAACTTCAAATAACTTACCTGTTGAGATGCTGTTTGGTTTGAGGCATTTATTTTTGCAAAAGCTTTTAGAAGTTTTAGGTCCCTCTGGGGTCTTAAAGCTTGTGCTGAGCTGGATAAAATATTTGAAAGCGAGAAAAGAAACATAGTCTAATAACAGTAGTTACTAGGCAAAGCCATGCTTCAGCCAAGGAAAACAAGCTCTGGACAGATTGTGACTTGTTCACAGAAATGAAGGTAGGCCATTGCTTTACCTCTTTCAGGCCCCTCCCTCCTGCTCAAATGAGACGAGTTCTATCAATAGAAAATAGACGTACTGTGAAAAATAGCTTTGTGATTTATATTTATCTATCCATAATATTCTAGCTGAAAAGGTCCGTCACTGCATTTTTCCCTCAGACATTTTCACTAGGTTCATAAGATCTTTTGCCAGAAGACGGAATTCAGGTTTGTACACAATATCTTCCCTTTTTCTGCATCACGTGGATTTGGACAAGTCCATTAGCAAAAATTTACAGTTTGAAATATAATTTTGGATTGAGGACCAAATGCTGAAACTCTTACTCAAGTTAGTTACCTCAGACATCGAGAACTTTTATTTAAAGGTTACAGATTATAGAAAAACCATTAGTCTACACTAAAATGGTGTAGCTGAAACCACACTACCCTGTGTTTAAAGCGCAGTCTCTGACTTCTAACTGTAGTTTCTTTGGTTAAGGAAATACTATTCATGTCCTGTCAAGAAATAAGCAGCATTTAGCTGATTGTGTTCATACACTTGAGAATGTCAAATGCCTCATGACAAAAAAGCCAATAGCACAACAGATTCAGTCCAAGCACCTGGAAAAGTTGAAGTAGGTAATGATATGAGTTTTAACTGAGCTCATCCAACCTCTCCATCACATGTGGAAATAGGCTGTTAGATTCTTTAATGATACATAAAAATACCTTAAGCTTTCTGTAGACAACCAGAAAATATTCTATAGATTGTTTAGCAGAAATAAGATATACATGCTGGGAGAAAAGGGATAAAATTGAAGTATTCCTTCTTTCACTTTTCCTGACTACTCTCTTATCTCATAAATTAATAGAGAGATGTTACTGGCGGTTATTGTCCTGATAATTCAACAATTCCAGTAAGGATTGATTTTATATATTCAATTACACTCTTGCTCTTGCCCCCACAGTGTTAGGCTCCAGTAAAATACACCGATTGGATTAATCCATCTGCCAGCTGAAGAAGCTGACAAGGTTAGAGGTGGCAATAAGTATTCATCACATTTGTTTGTTTCCAGAACCATTTGTTTACGGTGTACAGATTTGGTGAGCTGAAGGAGTCCCTGCACTGCAGTCGAGCAGCCAAGCATATCTGTGATCAGATTTCCCTCTTAGATGGCCAACTCAGAGTTCAAATGGCTTGGCTTCTCCTGTGCACAATCACTCATGGGCTGTTCAAGCACCAATGGCTCATCAGAACACCAGGTTCCTGGAACAAAAGCAGCTGCCCACTCAAGCCTTTTTGCCTGAAGCTTACCCTCCTTCCCTCATTGTATGGTTCCTTTTTTATTGTTTTGTTTCAGCCGCCTCTCTGGTTACTCAGAGTTAGAAGTCACTGTTGCAAAGTTAGTGAGAGAAGAACTACCAGTCTGGCAGTGGCAAGACAATGGAACAGCAGGGTAACTTGACTGATCTGTTGGCTTTCTTTATTGTAGAGCTTAAAACAGGTTCTCATGAATTAAGAGAATAGATCAAGGTATTCTTTTTCTAAAAATTCACTTTTAAAAAAGTTTGTGACAGTTTTTAATAACTGCCAGCCAGATTTAAGGAAAAGTTGCCAATAAGAGGACATGAGTACTCACTGACTGAGGTTTTCACTAGACCCTTGGGAGTTTTAAATTTTATCTTGACCACTCCAAACAGGAGTGAATTTGCTTTTTTTTTTTTTTTAATTCTCCCTGGGTTCTTTGCTATCACTGTTTTTCTTGTTTACCAATCCATTTTGAATCACTAAAACCACGTGATATGCTCGGCTGCTCGACTGCAGTGCAGGGCTTCCTTCAGCTCACCAAATCTGTACACCATAAACAAATGGTACTGGAAAGAACATTTCCAGCCATTTATCATATTCCACTTTTGCAGTCTATAGTTTCTCAAAGTGCACTGTAGTAAAGCATGCAATGCTAATGAAAAGCACTGACAACCTATTTCTAGTTTTGGATTTCTAAGCAAAACCTTGTTTATGGTAATGCAAATTAAAATAAACTTGTAAATAGAAATACTCATTTAGTAAGTGAATAGCAGAACCAAATTGATACAGCTGTGTTGAAATTGAAGGTGATACTTTATTTATTTATGTGGCCCAAGAATCTTACCTTAATAAAAATTTTAAACCATGTTATCTTTTAAATTCCTCTTAGCAACTAAGAATGATATCAGAAGACAAGTCTACAGAGTGAAGTCCAGTAGAAAAATTTCTGAGTTAGTGAAGAACTCGCATGTATTAATGACACAGTACAAGAATATCTGGGTTACCTCCTACCTGAAGTCTACATGTTAGTTGCTATTGTGAATATGAAATTGTGCTGCACCCCTGTAAGCTTTCCCCATAAATTGAACTTCCAGATACCAGCTTATTGTTATTTAAATGTAGCTATAGTATTTACAGGACTAAGTTGCCACAAAGATTAAGTATTTTGGAATCATCAAAAAATGTCTTTGTACAATATTATACAGATGTGCCTAAAGCGTGTATGGCCTGAAATTTAGTGTTATTTTTACATACTTTCTTATGATGAAGAGTGTCATGACTGTATAAACAGCTATCTAATGAAATAGTCTTGTTTGAAAAATAATTTTAGAGCATCTAAAAAACATCACGCTCCTATGCCAGATGGTGAAATCTGTGTCATATAATTCTCTATTTAACTGTGTTATATCGCAGCTTTGAATAACCTGGCATGCGGGAAGCGGGTTGAAGCCCATCATCCATAAATACAAAACCAGTTATTTTGGGGAAGTGTTATGGGAAAAACTATTGAATGTTTCTCAAAACATAAAGGTTAAAACTGTCAGTTATATGCAACAGGTTGACCGTGTCATTAGAATTCTATAGTGATGTCTTAGAGATATTTTGGCAGTGTATCAGAGAGTGAAGAAATAGCAATTGAATACGCAGATTTTTGGGAACTGTCTAAAGATTAAGCTGCTATATTGAAAACAAACTTCCATGTGCCTGCCAGGATTTAAAAAAGAAGTATTGTGGAGAACTGATCTGCAGTCATTGATGAAACAGTCTGAAGTAATTACAGGGTTGCAGTATTGCAGAGGAAACTTGTGCAGTTTATGGATTTCAGACTCTATAGTTGCAGTAGACATCAAATAGAGCATTAGAGCCAAGTACAGTTTACAGACCTTGGATTATATGAACTTCAGAATGGTGTAGACTCATCACCTGGTATTAAAGATTCCATACACTGAAAGGGAATGAAAACTTTAAAAAAAAATAAGATAGATCAACTTCTAGAATTTTTCTAGTTGTACTTCTTATAGTATGCTCTAGTAATTCATCAATGTGGAAGGATAAAAATATTTTGCAATTCTGAATGCAGATATAAAAGCAAAATATAACTTTGTTCATTATTATGGTGTGAATACCTACTTACTAAATTTTGGATATATTTCTACCTGTTATTTATAATGGAGGTGGATAAATACTTTAATGCAGATCCAAAGAATACTGTAGTATGTGCATGCAGTATTCAATTTCTTTGACCACACAATCCTTTTTATGCATCAGGCTGGAAGGACAATGCAGTTTAACACTATCTGAAATGTTTTTTGTCAAGCTGTGGTTCTAGCAGGCATTATCATTTAAGACTATTGTAGATAACTCTTCTTGAGGGTACATGAGTAAGTTATTAAGCTTGCAATGATGCTATTTCTAAAAAGATTTTTGGTTACCTAAAAGCTTCCAAGTGAAAAAATAATTTAAGGGAGTAGAAGAAAGAAGTTTTACTCTGTGGTTCAAGCCATTTTCTCAGCTTTTTTTTCTTGAAAACTGAATGCTCATGCTGTACTGTGTTCTCTGGAGAACTGGCTTACCTACTCTGTATGGTATTTGATTCTCTCATTTCAGGAATAAAGACTTCAATATTAGAAAGCAACCTCAGTTAGAAACAGAACCTTTGTCGCATCCTTCACAATATTAAAAAAAAGAGCCATAGTACAGGCTTACTTTTGGTTTGAAACAGTATGTGCAGTCAAGTGACTACAGAAATAACTGAAAAAATTAAGTAAAGTCAATGCTATACTAAATGAAATTAACACCACCTGTAAAATAATTTATAAATTAACTTCTTTGTTCTGTTTTCTTCAAACAAAAGACTAAAACTTTCATTTATCATGGTATTTAAAAAATTAATCAAGAAAATTTTTATTTTCATTATTTTCATTCCCCTTTTATTTCTCTTTCCTTTGCAAATGATCTGGAGGCTGGAGTCGAATATATATTAAGGAAGTTTGTTGATGATACTAAATTATGAGGAATTATGGATTCCCTCAAGGATAAAGAGGCCTTATAGAGAGATCTGGATAGACTAGGGAGTTGAGCAATGATAAGATCTAGTGGGTGGTATCCCTACCCATGGCAGGGTGGTTGGAACTAGATGACCTTTAAGTTCCCTTCCAACCCAAACCATTCTATGATTCTGTGATTCTCTAATTTTCTTATTCTATGACCATATGAAATTCAACAAGAAAAAATGCCAGATGCTGCA
>VZRX01020466.1:224309-236411 GCA_013398075.1 Notiomystis cincta
ATTTAAAAAATTAATCAAGAAAATTTTTATTTTCATTATTTTCATTCCCCTTTTATTTCTCTTTCCTTTGCAAATGATCTGGAGGCTGGAGTCGAATATATATTAAGGAAGTTTGTTGATGATACTAAATTATGAGGAATTATGGATTCCCTCAAGGATAAAGAGGCCTTATAGAGAGATCTGGATAGACTAGGGAGTTGAGCAATGATAAGATCTAGTGGGTGGTATCCCTACCCATGGCAGGGTGGTTGGAACTAGATGACCTTTAAGTTCCCTTCCAACCCAAACCATTCTATGATTCTGTGATTCTCTAATTTTCTTATTCTATGACCATATGAAATTCAACAAGAAAAAATGCCAGATGCTGCACCTTGGGCAGGGCAATCCTGGTTGTACATACAAATTGGGGGATGACAGGCTTGAGAGCAGCCCCACTGCAAGGAGCAAGTCCCTTTCAACCTTTCAACTTTTCACCCTGTGATAGTCTATGATTCATACCAGGTCTAGTTTGTTTTTCTTGTTAAAGAACAAATATTTACTTGGAGAAATTCTATCTTGTGCTGAGCAGGAAAGGTGACTACATTAAGCGTCACAATAGGTTTTTAACTTCTGGCTGCTTCTCCCTCCTTCCCTCCTTTCTCTGCCCTTCCATTTCTGATAATGGCTTTAGAATATCTAGCTAGATTTAGGTAAATAACTGCAGCATTGAGGTAGAGAATTCAGTGTTTGAGCTAGAAAATTCAGCTTCTTTCTACATTCTGCTCAGTGCTGTATAATCTGATACTTTCTTATGGCAACAAATAGGTGAAAATGATTTGAGTCCCAAAAAGTATTTTGGCCAATGATATTAACTTAGCCATCTCATACCAGGAATGTTTTACCCCATAAAACCAATATTATTCAGCAATTTATCTTCATTGTTTTGTTTCAAAAACTTTTTTTTATTTGAATAGATATTAAGAATTGGTCTTTCCAGAAGTAGTAAACAGCATGTTGTTGACATGTGCAGTGACTCAACAGTACTCAGCAACTGATGATTCATTATCATATGTTACAATTTCCACAATTGATGGCAATTATTAGTTGAGAATTTTGATCCTCATAAAAGACAACTTATGAGTTTGTGAATATTCTGAAGCAGGATTCCAGGCAGGATTCTTCTTACTTGGCTTTAAACATCTACAGTTGGGATGTCTGCCCTTAGCTCTGTTTCTGTTCAACTGAGAGAAATATGTGCATCTGTTGCATAGTTCATCTGAACAAATTTAGCTGATCCCCCTAAAATGAGTTGTACAGCAGAAGTTGTAATTGCTCCTAATGTTCTATAAAGGGGAATCTAGACAGATGATAAACTGTCTGCACTAAAATGCAAATAGAAACCCTCCTACCCCTCCCACTACAAAGCTGACCAGTTTGCTCTTTCAGTTCACAAACACTGAGAGAGCGTCTCTCCTCCAGTTCAGGCTTCCCTTGTCCTCCATTCCTTCACTAACCTCCCTTACATGTTTCAAAGCCACAACTTGAAAACTGCCTCATACATGGTGATGCTAACATTTCAGTGATGAACATACCTTCTAGAGCAGTTTTTACTCTTTGGTCTGTGTCTGAGGGAGATGTCTCTGGACTCGTTGGTGCCAAAGCTCTGCTAGAGAAGAACAAATATTTTTGAAGATTTTTCTAGTCTGTGAGGTTGGAGTGTGGTTGATCTGTCCAAGAGTATGTGAGGTAGTAGCATTTTAGTTCACAGAAACTCTGCCCTTTTTATTCATATGCTGATACATTGGAAGTCACTAGCACACAACCTTTTATTTCTCTTATCAGGAATCAGTATAGAGTCTGTCTGAGAAGGAGTTAACTTTCCTTATAGCAGCACTTACACTGCTGTGCTTTGTGTTTGTAACTAGAACAATGTTGGTGACACTCCAGTGTTTTGGCAACTGCTGAGCAGTGCTGTGCATAACAACATCAGTGCTGCCTCTTCTAACTTGCCCTCCAATGGCCTATAGGCTGAGCCTGAGCAAGGCTGAGAGGGAGCACAGCTGGAACAGCTGACCCAGGCTGACCAGAGAGGTGCTCCTGACTGGATGGCATCGTGCTCAGCATGAAACATTAAGAGAAAGGAGAAGTGAAATGGGCATTTTTTAGTAAGTCATTTGTCATTAAGGTATTTGTCTTCTGGAGCAATTGCAATGCATATTGAGGACCTTCTTCCTAGGAAGTGACTGGGGAAATAAAAAATTAGTCTCTTTCTCCTTTGCTTCTCAGCACTACTTTTGCTTTTCTTTGTTAAGATGCCTTTTTCTCAGCCAACAAGTCTTTTTTTCTCCTTTGTCCTGCTGAAGAGGGGGAGTGATAGAGCAGCTTGGTGGACACCTGGAATCCCACTAAGATCAACCCACTACAGGACCCAAAAATTGTTACTCAATTTTCAAACAGAAAAACAGAATGGTTTTGCTAAGAAAAAATATTAGCTGCAAATTGTTTATTTAACTTTAATTTTCAGATGAGACAGGAATGAATCATTTAAATGCTCACAAATTTTAAGCTGTCTTGAAGCTGTGGACACTTAAAAGTTTGTTCTTTTTAAATGTCTATATTTAATTAATAGCCATCTCTTACATATATATCATAAATGGCTGGCTTCTTTTTATTTGAAACTACGCCCAAAGTTTATTACTTTCTAGTGAAAAAGTGAAAGATTATCCTTCATATATTAAAATAAACTGAAATTGATGACCCTGAGACATATAGTATAAATGGAAGCAGAACAGAAAACCTAGTTCTAAAAGTTGTTTCATAAATAATTCATGAGTTTTCTAGAAATAGTCCATGAGGTTTTTATGACATTTTGTAAGCCCTAAAGTTTTTATTATCATGATTTCTATACTGCTGCAGTTGTAAGCTACTTTTGCCAATATATAAAACATACAGTTGGAAGGGTTGTAAAGCCAGGCATCTTTGCCCCGCAGTGCACATTTTCTTATTTTAGATTGTATTCTCAGGCATTTCTAATAAGCTGAAACATTCAACATAGTACCTGATATATTTGTTAACTAACTAACTAGGAAAAAAAACAAATCAAGCAAAAAAATCCTTACCAAAACCCAGAAAAAAAGATATAGCCTGTATCTGGAGAAAGGTTTAATGCTGATAGATTTACACTAAGAATTTAAAAGAAGTAATAAATGAAATTATTTTTCAGGTTCTTTCTCGTTATGTAACATATCTAAAGTCACAGAGTGACTTTGAGGACTGATTAGCCACTTTGAGTTTTATCTCTTTTCCATTGATTGTGAGAATTCAAAGCTTAGTTTTTATTTCATAGTTATGACTTAGAAGATAGATAGTTTCTGACATATATGACACAGTGCTCATACTAATTTAAAATGTAACTCTTGTAAAAAATCTTCTCACAAGAATTCATTGTCTCTCAGTAATTTTACTAGGGAAAGTTTGTCAGAGCATCTTCAGAAATCAAACCTATAGGAGGGGAAGAGAAAAATCATGAAGTTGGGGGATTTAAATTTTGGTTTTTTTCTCTTTTTGCTTCCTGATGGTTTTGTTGCTGTTTTTAAAGAAAGTTTTTCTTCCCCCTTTATTTGCCCAGTTCTGGTTTACAGCAAGAAAGTTTGAAAAATCTAACAGAATTATTAGTGCTTTTTGGAAACAGTAGTAATAATACAGAACATTATACTCATTTGATACATGCAAAACTGGGAATTACACTTAATTAGGGTCTCAAACTTAAACTCAGCAATACTGGGGCACATGTGCAAGTCACATCAAGATTCAGGAACAATTCTTCAATTTCTTTCCAAATGTGTTTGGGAATCTAGATTTTGCATGTTGTTCAACCTTAGAGAAGATGTCCTATGTTTTCAGATGAAAAGTTATAAAAGTTTTTCTTTTATTTTTCCCAGTCTTGTCAGAGACTAAGCCAAACTAAGATAGTAATATGAAATTGTGTAGGCAATGCTGCAGTAATATGAAATTGTGTAGTCAATGAACAAGAAAAAAAAAGAAAAAAAAGGAAGGAAAAATAGTTCTAGGAAAAAATGGATTTTTATTCTATATTTTCCTTATATATGGTTATGTCCTAGATCTCACTGTCAGTCTCCACTGATTTATGTAGTGGCAGCCTTGTTTTTACAGTTTCCTTTTACAGTCTCCCTTTACTTCTATTTCCATAAAATTTTTTATCTTCCCTTTGCCCAATCTCTTCTGCTTTGACAATTGTTCACTTCAGAGCATTCAGATGATTTTTTTATTTTTTACTTATACATAGAGACAATTGAGACCTGCACACAGTTTACCATTATCAGAGTAATGTCTAACATTTTTCATAGTGAAACTCTTCAAACACTAAGAGAAATTTTGAATCAATCTTGCACCTCGGTTAACTTACATCTTTTATATTCTTAGTCCATCTTTATTTAGCAGAACACAATAACCAAATTCTAAGGTGCTGCTGGTTTCACAAGGGATTGTGCGCATTTCCCAAACAGAAGGAAAACTAATGCTTCAAATTCTGAATTAAGATATTAACAGAATCACATGAGCACAGAATTGTTGGGGTTGGAAGGCACTCCTGGAGATCACCCCACTCGAACCCCCTCTGCCAAGGCAGGGTCACCTAGAGCAGGGGACATAGGAAAGTCTTCAAGTGGGTTCTGAATGTCTTTATTCCCTCCCTGGGCAGCCTGTTCCAATGCTCTGCCATCCTCAAAGTAAAGAAGTTCTTCCTCTTGTTGAGGTGAAACTTCCTGTGTTTTAGTTCATGGCCATTGCTCCTTGTCCTGTCTCTGAACACAGCTGAAAAGAGTTTGGCATGATTTTCTTGGTACATACCTTTGAGATAATTTTGTGGATTGATGAGATCCCCTCTCAGTTTTCCCTTCTCTAGGCTAAACAGGCCCAGCTCCCTCAGTCTCTCCTCATAAGAGAAGCTCCAGACCTCTCATCATCTTTGTGGTCTCCAATGGACCCTCTCCAGTAGCTCCTTGTCTCTCTTGTACTGAGGATCCCATAACTGGACACAGCACTCCAGATGTGGCCTCTCTAGGGCTGAGCTGAGTATAGGGGCAGGGTTGTCTCCTTTGACTTGCTGGCCATACACTTCCCAGTTCACCCCAGGCCCTCCTGGCCATACTGCTGGCTAACTGCCATCTTCTCATTCACCAAGACTCACAGGACTTTCTCTGCAGAGCTGTTCTCTAGTACATCAGCCCCCAGCTCCTTCAGCAGCCATGGGTGCAGCCCATCAGGGCGCATAGATTTATGGATGTTTAGTCTGCCTAGCTGACCTGTAACCCAATCCCCTACAACCAAGGGAAATCTTCCTTTCTCCAGCCTTCTTCTCTTACCTCTGAGATCTGGGATTCCTGAGGGATGAGCTCAGCAGTAAAGACTGAAACAAAGATAGCATTCAATACTTCTGCCTTCTCTGTGTCCTCTGATACCTGGACACCCACGTGCTTCAGCAGCAGCCCCACATTTTGCTTAATATTTCTTTTACTGTTGATGTACTTGTAGAAACCTCTCTTCTTGTGCTGGATGTCCTTTGCCAGAGTCAATTCCAAGTGGGCCTTGACCTTCTCCATTGCATTCCTTCATACTTTGATGATGTTGCTATAGTACTCCCATGTGGCTTGTCCCTTTTTTGACATCCCATAAATTTCTTTCTTCTGCTTGATATTTGCTAGCAGGTCCGTATTCATCCCACCCTGTTTGCCTGATTTCATCATCATGGGATATACTGGTCTTGAACTTGGAGGAAGTGATGCTTAAATATTGGCCAGGTCTCTTGGACTTCCTTCTTTTCTAGAGCCCTATCTTATGAGATTCCTCTAAGCAGGTCCCTGAAGAGGCTGAAGCTAGCCCTCTGGAAGTCCATGGTCAGAATCTTGCTCACTGCTCTGCTACTCTGCTCTGCTACCTCTTCATTCAATGCTGAATGGGATAAAAACAAGGATGACAGTTCAGCTTTGTATGCAGACAACTGGGAAGTGAATGTTATGAATGTGGTTTTTTGTTCATCCATGATATTCTTCTTACAATGCCACTTTTGCACTAAAACTGCTAATTACTGCCTCTGACAGCAAATTTTCCTTTTTTCCATATACACCAGATATATCCAGAATTGTCTGACTTGCAGGCCTTACAGCTGCTTGTTATGTTGTGGCAATAAAAAATGGAATAAGTGCATTTTCCATCTTCCATTCTCCACCCATAATCATGGCTGCAGACAAATAAATACATCTTTACAGGTAGTATATAAGAAAAGTTCTTTCCACATGATCATATACTGACTTTTAGAAATATGGAGTTTTCTTTAGTTTGGAAAAAACACCAAAGTTCTGTGCAAAATCACTTAAAGAAAAAAAATGTCTTAACATGCTTCCTGGGAACATAATACACTCTTTGTTTTATTTTGTTTTGCACAGAACAAGAGTTGACACATTACACAGATGGTGAAAGCAAGAGAAATGGAAGGTGACCAGAATGGGAACGTGTATGTAAGTCATTCAGGCTAATAGACGGACTAGATTTTTTTAAAAAATATGGTAAATGAAGAGTAAAAATTGCAGTGAAATCTGTAAATGAGAAAGAAGTACGAAAATTAAACTGATGTTAAAGCAAATATAGAAGCAAGCCTTCAAGTATAGAAACATGTAGAGCATATATTGTTGGAGATACTGGGAAGTGAATACAGAGAAAAGATGGAAAAGTTGTCATGGAATGAGTAGAATAAAGCAGATTGAAACAATGTGTATTTGTAACTCCCTCCACCTGACAGTCCAAGGTCAGCATAGGCAAAACATGATCAAATCCTCACTCTTAGTAAGTATTCACACCACCTTGCAGAGAGACCTTGGCAAGTTAGTGGACAGGGCAGTCATCAACCATATGAAGTTCAACAAGGGAAAATGCCAGATTCTGCACCTGGGATGGAGCAACCCTGGATAAAGAGGCTGGGGAATGAGCTGTGGGAAAGAAGTGCTGCTGAAAGGGGCCTAGGAGTCCTGGTTGATGGAAAGTTGAATGTGAGTCAGCAGTGCTCTGGCATCCAGGAGGGCCAGATGTGTCCTGGGGTGCATCAGGCACAGCATCACCAGCCAGAAAAGGAGGGGAATTGTTCTGCTCTGCTCAACATTGGGGTGAACACACCTCGAGTGCTGTGTGCAAGTTTGGGTGTTGTAATGTAAAAAAGACATTAAACTATCAGAGAGCATCCAAAGGAGGGCAGCAAAGATGGTGAAGGGCCTTGAGAGGAAGCCATATGAGGAGAGGATGAGGTCACTTGGTCTGTTCAGCCTGGAGGAGACTGAGGGGAGACCCGACCCCATTGCAGTCACCAACTTCCTCATGAGGGAAGAGGAGGGGCAGGCACTGATCTCTTCTCTCTGGTGACCAGTGACAGGACTGAGGGAATGGCCTCAAGTTGTGTCAGTGGAGGTTTAGGTTGAATATCAGAAAAATGTTCTTTACCCAGAGGGAGGTTGGGCACTGGAACAGGCTCCTCAAGGATGTGGTCACAGCACCAAGCCTGACAGAGCTCAAGAAGAATTTGGACAATGCTCTCAGGGACATGGTATGATTCTTGGGGATATTGCTGTACAGAGGAGTTGGACTTCAATGATTCTTGAAGGTCCCTTCCAGCTCAGCTTATCCTGTGATTCTGTGACTCAGAACTATATGGTCTAATTCCATGCTCTTCAATGTGAAGAACTGTCAGGAGGAGACTACTTTGTAGGTTGTCTGCTTTGCCCTCTTGATAATTCCTCAGGCTAAACTTCTATGCTTTCTCATCATATTCAGTATGAGAGCAGCTGACTCAGAACATCCATAGAGACATCTCACGGCTCTCCCAAAAGAAGCATGGAGCCATTAAACTCTCCTTTACTATAATATGTGCACAAAACTGATGATGCTTTTGCAGATACAAAAAACCCAGGGCTTCTCATGTTCAGTATTATAATCAGAGTGATTGCTTGTGCTTCCCTTTTTCTTTGGTATATTCACTATTACCTTTTCCACTTCTGAGCAAAAACTCATCAATATTAGTTTTCTGGCCATAAATGCATTAGAACAATACAAGGAAATTTCTTATCAATTCCCAACTACTAAGCTAGACAGAATGACTTATATTTATCCACAAATGGCAAAAATCCAGAAGATTTTTTCTGTACTATCTCATCAGTGATCCATAGAATGATAAAATCAGTACTCTTTATCACTGCTTAAAAATAAGTATGACATTTAATCATGTGGGAGTGGCATTGACCTAACAGTTTATTGCATGGCTAATTAGGTATTTCCAGAATATATACTCCATTAGCTGGCATTACTTGCTCTTAAATATATGGCTTTGTACCTGATCTTCTAGAATTAATTCTGTTTGAAGAGCTAAATTTTGTTCAAATCATTCAGTCTGACTTTTCTGTTCTTTTGCTCTTTACCTTTCTCTACAGTGTTTTGCCCTCATAAAATTTTTTGTTATTGTTTTTTCTTCCTTGACAACAATGGAAATGTATTTACTGCTCTGGAACCCAGGGTAACTACCCATTGATGAAGATTTGTCAGTGGTGACTATTGTGGAGATAGCAGTCAGTTCTCAAAACTTTTTCATATAATGAATACTGTTAAATTATTTTAAAAGAGTTTTTAAATAGGTAAAATGTCCTCTAATAAGTTTTATTGATAAAGAGTCTTACCGTATCTTTGTTCTTGTGAGCTGTTTTTAATGCTTCTGAGAAAGGTAATGTTATGGGAAGCTCTCCAAAATCATTAGAGATGAGACAGAAAGGGAAGAGTGAATCAGAATAACAAGTGGTAGCAGAAATAGACTGGATCTAAAAAAAAAAAAACTGTTGTTGAAAGCTAAGTTAATATCTTTTACAATCATCTGGAGAGGAAAGGGTAAAATAATGTCCAGGAAGAAGACAAGGACACAGGGTCAATATATCATCTGAAATAAGGTAGCTTAAAAAAAAGATGAAGGGTCTTTTGTAACATATGATAGTTATCCTCTGGAAAATGTGTTCAAGTTTTCTTCCACAGAAACTAAGGTGCAGAAGGAGTCTGCAAGGACCTGTGTCTTTCTCTGCTGTGGAGCCAGTATCTCTATGGGACAAATACTGAAGAACCAAAAAGCAACTGTAATTGTGGTGGTAAGATGTTTGTTTCTACAAGTTGGAGAAAGAGCAGACAAATGCATACGGGAAAGCAAGAAAAAGTGAAATCATAGGAGGAAAAGAAATCATGTTTATTCAAATGCTTTTAACAAAACATGAGTCTCCAAACACTAATGTTTGTCACTGATTTTTATCAGAATGCATTGCAACATTTTCCAGGAGACTTCAGCTTTGATTATAGAAAAAGCTGAAATGTAACCCCGAGAAGCCTGAAGAGACATAAAAAGACAAGCGAGGCCAATTTAGATTGTAACATAAAATGTCAAGCTGCAGACTCTTAAAAATTTCAACAATATACTAGTGGGGAAGATTAGTGCAGAAATAAAAATTAAAAATAAAAAAAGCTAGTTCCAAATCACAAAGAATAATGAATGTATCATTGCCAGACATGTACCAAGTAATTATGGGTTTTTCAAATACATACACAGTAAACTGCATATGTGATACTTTCCTTATTTTAAATGTCAAGAAAATACATAAAGAAAAGACAAAGAACTGACAAATCTGTCAACTAAATATATATATTTTACAGAGTAAGAAAGTAGCAAATCTCTCAGCTAAGAAGTATATTCTTCTCTCATGCTGTGGGTCTCCAATTAAGATGATCTTTCTTGGAGCTGCCAAAGAAAATATTTCAAAACTCCTTTTTGTGCAGATTGGCATTCAGGTCCTGGAATGACCAAAGATCAGGAGTATGCAAAAGATGACATGGAATTCATTGTTTCCTCCCCTTTCTCTAGTCTCAGTTGGTAGTTCTTGTAGAAAAAATTTAAGATCATCCTGATTCATTGCTGAGAAATGCAGTTTTTAACATGAAATAGAACACCCTTATACAAGTTTGTGGATGATAATTAAAGAAACATTAAAATTGTCAGTGAAATAGCAATACAATTAAAGAAATGCAAAAGATCAGAAATTAAAGTAATATAATATTTTTCCAGAAAAGAAGACATTGGTACATAATTATCTGTTCTAAACTACTGATATTCAGTACAATAATAAGAATGAAAATTTTGGAATGAAGAAGCATGAAGAAAAATTTCAAGGTCTCTACAAGTGTACATTTGTATCAGAAAAAGGGCATAATGCTTTTTTGTCTTCTATAAAGGTTTAGAATCACAGAATCACAAAATGACTGAGGCTGGGAGGGATCTCTGAAGGTCAACCCCTTTCTCAAGCAAACCCAGCTGTCTCAGCCTTTCTTCATATGAGAGATGTTCTAGCCCCTTTGTCACCCTGCTGGCTCTTCTAACATTGAAGTGAATTTCTAACATAGAACTGAATTTCTAACATAGAACTGAAATGATTTCCCCCAGCTGAATTCTTCTCCACCTCATTCCAGAATGATACTGACAATTTAGACAGAGTTCAGAGCACAAGAAAACAATCTCTATCAGTGGAGTAGAAAGAATGACTTCTGAGGAGTTAAGTTTGAGAAACAAATAAGACTTCTTAGCATATAAAAATATTCAGGAGACAAAACTCCAGGGAGAAAGTTGAAAGATTTAGGGTGATAAATGAAGGTTAATATGGAATATCAGAGTGAAACAAAGGGCCGAAAAAAATTAGAATGAAAAGTACAAAATTTCCTAATAGACCAAAATCAACCTCTGGGCTAACTCTCTAAGGCAGTCTCGGAGACTGATTTGTTCAGGACTATTATTACTGCTCTGAACAAAATGTATCAGACCTTTCAGACATCATCAGTATAATAGCAGTGCAATGCATTAGATGATTTAGTGATTCTTGTATCTTTTTCTGTAATGATTGTTGTTTTATTACCTCACTTTCTGTTCACAGTAACATATTTTCCAAAATAAAATACTCTTCAGTATTACATATAATCCATCATGGATAAAGAGAGAAGAAAATTAAAAATAATAATCCAGATCTATGCTTTCTGTTATAATTTAAACATAAAGATGCCTTGTAAAAGCTCCTAGTTACCAGAAGTGGCCAATATATTGTCATAAAAAAAATCAGGAGATTTTTGTTGTAAGGAAGTATAGTATTAAACAAAACCCAAATTATTTCATCTTCAGTAAAATTCCCTGTATCTAGTTGTCTACAAATACCTTATTTGTTCTCTAGAAATATATTAATATCTTGAGGCTTCTCCATTTGCAACAGTCTATTGTCAATGTCCATAATAGTTCTCTTGCCAGTTTTAATCTTGTCTCCTTCTGGCCTGTTCCTCTGGTGTGCCTTTGTGACATTTGGTCCAGCCAATCCATGATCTGACATATTAGGAAAAAAGCTCTTCAGAGGGTTCTGAGACACTGAAGGAGAGTGTCCAGAGAAGCTGTAAAGGCTGAATGGGGTCCTGAGCCACCTGATCTAGAGTGGAGCATCCCTGCTCATCATGGAGGGGTTGGAACTGATATTTAAGGACCCTTTCAAGCCAAATCACTCTATGATTCTATCATCATATTCTTTGGGCTCCTATCTTTTCTTCCAATCTTTCCTCCATGTTCTGTACAATAATAAACTACCCTCATACCCAGTGCTTCACTTCCCGGTATGTCACACAACCTATCTAGAGACTTCTTGAATGGACAAAAAGCACTGTAGAAAGCCAGATATTTTTCAGCTTTACAGGGGCTGCGTAGATGGTACAAAGGGATTTCTCTTAACTTACATGCTATTCATGAAAGAGAGTGGAGATTATCACATGGAAATATATGCTGCTTAAGAGCCATGTTTCCTCATTGCTTTTTTTACTTTTTGCAAATACTGTATGTTTAGTGAGTTATCTCTGATATTACTTGTAGGAATACGAATTATTTCCATTAGGACTAAAGATAATTGTTTGGCTTGCTAGAATTTTTTTCTCATCTTTGAACTATGTTTGCCACACTACAAGCAGTGTCACATAAGGAATACTACAGGCCTTCCTTCCTTCCTTCCT
>VZRX01020467.1:0-86304 GCA_013398075.1 Notiomystis cincta
CCTTTGGGCCCAAACAGCCGAGTTCTGGAAGAGCCTCCTTTGGGCCCAAACAGCCGAGTCCCGGCCGCGCTTCCCTTCCCGGCGTTTGCGCCAACGACCGCTAATTGCATCCCGCGGTGTCTGTGCTGTTCTCCTGCAGGCACAAATCCCTCGGATCAGGAGCAGAGGGACGTTGGTGCCCTGGTGGTGGTGGTGGCCCAGATCTCTCTGCTGTGCTTTGTCTCTGCAGCTCCCAGGCTCCGTTTGTTAGCGCTAAGCAAAGTGGGACGGTCCAGACTTGGGGAAACTGGGTCAAATTACTAAGGAGGAGCACAAAAGCCCAGTGTGTGAGCCTGGGAGGGCAGAACAAACAGGCCAGGGCACAGAGTGGGGAGGGAACTGGGGAGGACTGAGAGGAAGATGCTCTGCACAGTGTGTGGGACACCAGAGGCGGCTGGGGAAGTGTTGGGCTGCTCCTCGGAGAGGAGGGACGGCTGAGGAAGAGCAGTGCCCAGCTCATTTGTGTTGGTGCTGAATTGCTGCAGGTTCAACTTAAATGTGCAGCTGCCACCAGGCAGCCAACACAGAAAAAAGGAACTAGAAAGTGTGGATATACCATAACCTTAGAAAATGCTCTTTCGACTGGGAGTAGAAATTGCTCTGAGATTGGAACCTGCTTTGAGTCTGTGGACTGTGTTCAGAAATCTCAGTCTTTAATGATTAAGACATTTTCCCCCCTATCCTGTTATTGTTAGTGGTGGCTTCTTGCTGTGATATAGAATTTCAATTTATGTACATATTTTTTTGAGAGCAGGTCTCCACGTTGAATGCCTTTAGGCTAGCTGAATTCAACCATCAAATTACAATTAAATCACAGCTCAGAAATGTCTGTAATTGGGACTCTTTAAGGGTTATTATTACTATTTTTGTAATTCAAAATATAAGAGTGACTTGTAGGTGCTGTGGGAAATCACTGTAGGGTGATTTACTCCACCATGGAGCTGTTCACCACTGGTTTTGAGACATCACAAAGTGGAGGTAATGTCTCCTGGCAAAGATAAAAAAGAAAAATTCCCATTCAAATGGGGTTAAGGAAGTTCCATGTACAGATCAGTAGTTTAACTTTATCTGCCAGGAAAATATTGGAGCAAATAAGGGAAACGTTGCCACATAATGAGGCAGTCAGCAGCATCCGTCTCTTGTCTAGAAAAAGTGGCTTCCAGAACATCTTGATTTTTCTTGTGCAGCAGAATAATTCAGTTTTATGAGCAAAAGAAAAGCAGTGGTTATTGTATAAATTGACATCAATAAAGCTTTTGATTTTGTCCAATCATGTTTTGATAATCAAGGTAGAGAAACCTCATTAGAAGAAATTTTTCATTTGGTGGTTGCAAAACTGGTTGGAAAGCCATTCTGGAGAGTTGTTTCTTATCAAAAGAGAAGGCTTTGCAAAGTGGGGTTCTGCAAAGGGTTTGCTGTCAATCAGTGTCTTCATTAATCATCTCAAGGATGAGATAGAGATCGTTCTTATTAAATTTGCAGATGAGGTTAAGCAGAAAGTCTCAGCTGCAAATATGTCAGAGAGGAATTAGGATATAAAACTAAAATGCTCTCTTTGCCCACTGTTCATGGGAGGAGAAGTTGTGGGTTTAGATTCAGCTTTTTAGAGCACTGAGTGTGACTTCCCAGCAGGAAGGATAATCAAGAACTGGCACCAGGGGCCTCAGGGCACTGCAGCACAAGCATGCTGTCAGAAAAGGGAATTAAGCTATGGTTTGTGTAAGGATGATCCTCCCTCAGTGCAGAGGGCTGGCCTGTGGGGTCTCTCCCCACCTCGTTTCTGGTCTGTAAGGTGGGGGAGGGTTGCTGGGATGCTGCCTGGGGTCAACCCCAGCATCAGGAAGCAGCCCTGTGAGTGGGTGCTGGAAGGCAAGAACGTGCATGTTCCCCTGCCACGACTTTCAGATCTTTGCTTCTCTTTACAGAGCATCTTCTGCTGCCTTGAGGACCACCAGGGTGTTTAAAACTGCTTTTGCTGTTCCTCCAAATTTCTTTGGTTGTGGGGGTGAATGTGGGAATTCATAATGTGTTTTATCAACTACACAAGTTAATAATGTGGATCTTGTGTAATTTGGAACGCTACCAAAGGATGAATCAATGATGCACAGTTCTAAGTTCACTAAATTCCCAGAAGAAAAACTTGTTCAAAATATATCTGTATCTGGAATAGTGTTGTCTTATCCCTTACACTTGTGTTTCTATTTCTGCACTGATACAGCTCATATAACATTTCATTTCCCATTTTGAACTTGAAATGCAGCAAGATGAAAAACCGATTTTTGGTAAACAGGGATTTTTATTTTGGATTCTATAGAGAGAACAAAATTGGCTGCATGTGGAAGTGCTTGCTGCTTTGAAGTGGTTAATTTGCCTTTATCTTCAAGACACATGACATCAGATTGGATCCAAGCATGTTCTTCAGCAGAGATGGATCAAGGCCTGATACCCCCTAACTCTGGGTTCATTTACAGCTGGGTTAAACTCCTGCAGGAGGATGCACTCCTCCCCAGAGCCAGGCAGACCCCCCAAACCTTGGCCTAAGTGGGCTTTTTGAAACTAGACCTGACCTGGATCCTAATTTAGCACTATTTTTTTGTGCCTAAAGGGAACGTATAGGCAAGGAACATATTGTGCTCTGTTGTAATAAGATCTGAGTTTCATCAATATTCAGTACTAGCACATGCTGGGTGGTGTTAGGGACTGAGCAGATATTGCGAGCACCAGCTGCTGCTTTTATGCCAGTTTTTCATGCTGAGCAGTAGGAGACTCAGCTCCAGCATGGTGCAGAATGGAGAGCTGTCAGGAGCTGGGAGCAGCACAGGGAAATTCATGCAAATCCCCAGTGCTCCTTAATGGTGTCTGTGATTGTGCTGGAGGAGCAGCTCAGTGGTCCAGGGGCTGTGAGGGGCAGAGCTGTTTCCCTGTCCTGTCATAGTGGCTGTGCCACCTCGGGCATGTCTCCAAGGCATAATTATTTTGAGATATGGAAGTCCACAGAAGCCTTTACTTTAAGGTTGACTAATGCATTCTAATGTCTTTTAAAACTCTGGCCCCCAGGCTCCTTGGCAATGAGTCATCTGACTAAAAGCATCTGGCCATGTCTTATTCCCTCACGTTGTGGGAGGCTCTGTAGCTCTCTGGGCCCTTAGCTGGTGGCACAGAGCTCCCCAGGGCCTTGTCCCAGTCTGTACCAACCCTCAGGGTAGGTGCAGGCCACCTGCCCAGCCTGCCTTCCCTGCCTCTGCAGGCAGTCATTCCTTTGCCTTGATTCTCAACCCTCTGCTTTGCAAAATCACCTTGTAGGTGTTTGTGTCTTTTTTTTGTTCCAGGTACTTTGAGAAAAGATCTTGCAGGTCTCCTTGCCTTAGATGACCCAAAAAGACCCAGCAAACTCTTCAAGGATGCCAAGAGCTGAAGGAGGAGGCTGTGCTTTACTCTGGAGTGAAGCCCAGCCAAGGACCTTGTGCTTGTCACCCCGGCTGCCCTAGGGCCACCACCAGGAGAGGCAGGTCCAGTGTCACCAGGAGATTCCACAATTGTGTTGATTTCTCACCTGACATTGCACAAGCCACCCAGCCCCTCCAGATCCCAGCAGATTTTTGTGTAAAGCAACAGTTCTCACGTTCCTCTCTCTGTCTGCCTCGAGTTGTCAAATTGAGACATCTCATAGTGGGATGTTCTTCCTTCAGTCATTGATTTATGGGGAAACTCAAATCTTGGTGGCAGTCAGTGCAGTTTTAGAGCTCCTGGGGTTAAAGTGTTGGGACTAATGTCTGGAGAACAGGTTTGTGGTCCTCTAAAATCCAAGCACAGCTGTTCATCCTCTTTCAAATTTGTATTTACAAAGGGTGTATCATAACCTTAGAAAATGCTCTTTTGACTAGGAGTAGAAATTGCTCTGAGATTGGAACCTGCTTTGATTCCAAGTCTGTAGAGTGTGTTCAGAAATCTCAGTCTTTAAGACATTTCCCCCCCATCCTCTTATTGTTAGTGGCGGCTTCT
The DNA here is from genome assembly GCA_013398075.1 of Notiomystis cincta. Taxonomy (NCBI): domain Eukaryota; kingdom Metazoa; phylum Chordata; class Aves; order Passeriformes; family Notiomystidae; genus Notiomystis; species Notiomystis cincta. The sequence goes on from VZRX01020467.1 coordinate 4,042, forward strand.
TGCTGTGATATAGAATTTCAATTTATGTACATATTTTTTTGAGAGCAGGTCTCCACGTTGAATGCCTTTAGGCTAGCTGAATTCAACCATCAAATTACAATTAAATCACAGCTCAAAAATGTCTGTAATTAGGACTCTTTAAGGGTTATTATTATTATTTTTGTAATTCATGATATAAGAGTGACTTCTAGTGTAATGTTAACTTTTACCATAGATTTTCGTGTACTGAAAGACAGGAAACAGTGTTGGATTTTATCTCTGATTTGCAGGAGCCAGGGAGGGGGCATCAAACAGCAATTTCCATCCTGTCTGGTCCAATGACAAGATGATGACTCTGCAGGAATGGGAACACACTGGGTTATGTGCCATTTGCCAGGGGAGGAAGCAATTTCCCGTGGAGGCTGAAGGCCTCTGTTCCCCCAGCAAGGTCAGCAGAAGCATTCCCTGCCTTTGGCTACATCATAATTGCACTAATAAAGACAGCAGCTCCCGTGGGGCAGAGGCTGCAATTAGCAGCAGCATCAGAGATTTCATCCCTGCCTCTGCAGTGTTCCACTGCAAGCAGAGAGGTTCTGCTGGAATTTATTGATGCTGTTCCCTGCCTTTGAATGAGCAGTTCCTGCTGTGCTTTCACCACCCAGCAAATCTCTCCACAGCTGGAAACGGGCTCTGGGGGTGCAAATGTGGAAATCAGGTCTGCTCCCTGCAGTCCTCAGCTGGGGGAGGTGGTGGGAGCTCCCCCCAGTCCAGCACTGAAAATCAAATTATTTGGGGAATCATCTGGTTCTTACCAGGAAGGAGATGATCATGATCAGCATTTTGTGGTTGTCTGACTGTGTGGGGTGTCTTGGTGTAACTTCTGCCTGCTCTACCTGTTTTGGATGCTCTTCCAAGTTGATGGTTGGTCAGGAATAACAAATGTGCCCAGACCATTGAAGAGTCACAGGATCCCAGAATGGTTTGGCTTGCAAGAGACCTGAAAAATCATCTCATCTGACTCCCTGCCATGGGCAGGGACACTTTCCACCATCCCAGGGTGCTCCAAGCCCCATCCAGCCTGGCCTTGGACATTTCCAGGGACCCAGGGACAGCCACAGCTGCTCTGGGCAATCCTTTACTACAGAGAAGAATTTCTTCCCACTATCTGATCTAAACCTATTCCCTTTGTCCTGTCATCCCATGCCCTTGTCCAAAGTCCCTCCCCAGCTCCCTCAGAACCCTTTAGGCACTGGAGGATGCTCTAAGATCTCCCCAGAGCCTTCTCTTCTCTCATCTGTGCCTCCACAGCACCCACTTGGGTGACAATTCCACGTCAAACCCCAGCCAGATTGACATCTTCATTTTATTGCAAAAATAAATGATAGAATACAATGTTTGAAACCCCACAATCCAGGACACTGACTGAGATTTTGGAAGTGTGGGCCTGTGTAAGCACACACACAGAGCTTCACACACACATGGACACAGAGAAAGGCACAAACCCATGTGAGGCTCACACTGGGACTGTCGGTGACCTGCCAGCCACAGCTCTTGCCATTCATGCCCAGGACAGCTCTCCAGGAGAACTCTAACAGCTGCCACTGAGCTTTTCTCCCCTGAAAACTCCCTGCTCTGTGCTACTGCCTGCTCAGGAACTTGTTAATTTTCTCCAAAAATTGAATTTACCAAGGAAGTCTTAAATAGCTTCTTGACCTACCCATAGCACTTTGTGGAGTTGTTGCTCTCCAGCATTTCAACTTGAGTGAAACTCCCTTTGGAGGAGAGGAAAGGAGTACAGTAGTGTGGTAGTTTGCTCACTGCTTCCATGTGGGAAGTGTGGTGGAGTGGAGCAATGTGCAGGAGAGCTGATGGCCTCATGTGCTCGTTAGCACTGCCCTGGGAGCTCCAGTGAGGAGGGCCACAGCAGGGATGTGTAGGAGACTTGGACTTGACCCATATCTGGAGTAAACCAGCCAGATATTTTGTTGGATTTAGTGGAACAGAACATGGAAAAGCTTCTACTCAGCAGCAGGAATATCTTCACATCCAGGACTAACTTTGGTTAGCCTGCAGTGCTGTTTCATTCCATGCCATACTCCCCAAGTGGAGGAGAATGCTCCTCGTTCCTCCCTCTGCCACATCACCACCCACCAGCCTGCTGCACTACAGCAGGCTCCTCTCTGCCCTTTCCCCTTGCCAGTCTGAGGAACTTTAAATGGGGAAAAAACCCCCAAAAATCATAAGCCACCATCTGATCCCCACAAGGAGGATCAGATCTCGGGCCATCTCCTCGGCACCAGCTGGCACAGCTCCCTCCTCTGCAGCAGATCGACTCATCCTGCTCTAGCTTTGGGTCTGCTCCCATATGGTCAGTGCCTAAATTATTGATATTATTTGTACTGCTCTTGTGCCTCAGCTCCAGGGCATTTTTGTGCTGTGAAGAATCAAACAAAACCAGTCTCTGCACTGGGATCTAATACATGCTAGTGCCAATTGTGCTCAATACCTGGCTATATTTTTACAAAGTAATGTTCCTGGAGCTTCATACTCTTCCTCCAGACCATTCCTGTGGCTCATAGCTTTTCTTCTGCAGAGTTTGACCATTTTCCTCAAGTCTCAGGTGGAGTTATGTGCTTATATGAAAATTGCTGCTTTTAAAACAGGAAATTGAAGTTTATATCACTATAATTTTTGTTATGAAAACTTCACATCCTAAAGACTCATACCTCAGGGGCTCAGGCAAACTGAATGAATTTCTTATAAAATTAAGTTTAAGAAGACTTTGATTTTGTCAGTCTCAGCCTGATATGAGAATTGAGATTAATAATGACAATTCTCTCCCAAGGCCTGTTTATCATGGAGTTGTACACAGTATTTAAACTGTCTGTTTTCTGTTTACCTAATAACTGGGGGAAAAAAGGTTTATATGATGTTCATCAAATGAAATATCTGGAACTTTCCTCCTGCAACAGTGAATAAATAATCAATTGGAAATGAATTCTCACTAAGCCACTTGGGTGCTCAGGCTGTGGTATGTCTGTTCTTCTAAAATGTCAATAATAAAGTAATCTGGACCAGTGGAAATTAAATAGGAAAGAGTTCTACCCTTTCATGGAAGCTTGGGACCTCCTGGTGAGAACAGCCAGGGCCCATGAACGCAGAAAGCACCACAGGAGCTGTTTTACCTCGAGGAACCATAGAAAAAAATGGATGTTTTCACATCCAGAGATTTCTGAAGGATCTTGCTGACCATATCTAGAACTTGGAGCCAGGGCTGTGCTCCTCACTTGGGAGTGGAGGACGGTAATGGGCAGAACTCCTGAGAGTGGAGAAGCCAAAGCTGAGTGGATGCTGCTCTGGAGCTTAAGTCAAGTCTACAAAGGTATTTGGGGATGGAGAAATTGTCTGAAGTGAGGGGAAGAAGAGAGAATTACTACAAGAAAACCTCAAAAATTTTATTTGTTTTAGTGGATTGATCAAATTTAGCACAGTTAAACAACATTTATAGCCCCTGAAAGCAGCAGAACAACTTCAAATTGAATAACCTTTGATTTTTAAACAAACACTAATAATACTGGATCAATGAGTGAAAGTCAATTACAGTTCAGTTAAGCCTTGCCCTTTAAAGCCTCCTTTAAGAACTGCTCTGCTGTTTCCTGCAGTGATGTATCACAGCTCCCAGGGCTGCTCAGACAGCAGGGACCCATCTTTATTTCCAAAAATCACAAAGCCACAGTTCTGAGCCTCTTTTTCTTCTGTCTTCTAAAAGAGGAAAGAGTTCCTTAACAGCTGAAGAATTGTCAGGGAAAGAAGTGATGAAAAATCCACGTGCCCATCTGAAACTGAATGCTTTGATGTGCTCCCTTGCCATTTCCCATGGGTATTTCTGTGAGAGACAGCCACTTATGCCTTCAGAAATGAGACACAGTCACTGACAGTGCACAAGGCACAACAGCACAGAAGGCATCTTTAAAAAAATAAAAAGGAAATAAAATAATTAGTGACCTTATGACCATAGCCCTGCTGTATAATCTCAGATTCTACTTTTTGCCCCTGTTATATTTATTTACTCCATGTTTCAAACCATGTTTTGAGGGTTGTTATTGAATCTTTTCAGTGGTGGCCACATCTCTCCTTCATGATGGAAGACAGAAATGCCTCCTGGGGATCCATCTGAGTATCTGGATGTGGAAGGGCTTGAAAAGGTTGATATCAGGATATCCTCAACAACCTTGTTTATCAGCTCATGAAACAGTCTTTGTAGACATCAGGCAATTTTTTTCCATGTTTAATTATATTAAAAATCAGTCTTATACTCTGAGGAGCCAAATTGGAAGGGGAGAACCTCGTGAAGCCCCCAAATTAAAATCTGCAAATGGCCTTGTGGGAACATTAAATTTACCCAGCACAAGTTGAAATGTTGTAATGATGCAACAGAAAGCACAAAACTTAGATTTTCTCTGTGCTATTGAACTCTTAGACAGTTCTGTTGTATGAAGTGCATGTAGGAAGGCTCAGGGGGTGATGGGAGGAATGGGGCACCTTCAGCCTGACTGTGGTGTTTCCATCAATTTCAACCCTGTGAATCACGAAAACCCTTTTTTAAAAAAGCTTTTCCTCTTAAAGAAGCCACAAAATTCTGTTTCTGAGGACATCAGGGTTGAGGGAGTGTGTATGGCACTGCATTTGCAATTACCATGAGCCAGCAAGTGCAACGAGGATTCTGCTAATCCAGAGGCTGCATTTTATCTGTAAATTAGGGGATAATACAGATATATAAAAAAGTAGTAGCATGTAACAGTGGAATGATTTTGTGGTTAAGCTTGTTAAACAAGTGTTTCTCAGCCAGTCAGTGTCCCAGGCTGGATTTGCTGGGAGCAATGGAGCCTTTTTCCATCTCCATCTCCCTGTGTGCATCGGTCCAGATGGAGACACCACTGTGTATATGGGACAGGCTGGGTTGTGGGCACCATCCCTGATGCCTTTCATGATAAAAGGGAGAGAAGAAAGATCTCTAAGGCAGAAAGAGTTAATCCATTAACATCCTTTAATTGTGCTGCTGCCAACCAGCCTGTCTGTGCACCTGACCAAGTGAACCTGGGATGCTTTTTATGCAGCAGAAAGAGAAGCTTCTGGAAAATGTATCTACTGCAGCTTTCCAATTACTGCTGCCCTTTTTGTGCTTTGTTCATTTTGCATTAATTTAGATGGGTTCAGAGATATCAGGTTAGCCAGGATGGTAAATAAATTAACCTTTATTAATTAGACTCTTTAGGACTGATTCATTTATTTTGTTTCAGTATTTGTGATTCACCACAAATGAATGTGCTCTGTCTCTCTGCCTCACAATCTGTTTGTCTTGAATTTCAGTTTATTGTTGCATCTGTTTGGGATCTTTCAATATGGGAGAGAGCTATGATTTAAAGATTATAAACATGTATAAACAGTGTAGGAATAGGCTGAGAGGCTTGGCATGTTGCTGTGGGCTCTGTGCCAGGCTAACATGACTACGAGGTTTATCTGGTCTCGAGCTGTCTCATATCTGTCTGCTTTGGAGAAGAGATGCTGATAACAGGCAGCTGTCTGTGTCTGTCCATGCTGAGTGATTCCTCCCTGCCAAAATTAGGGAGCACTCCCTGCTGAAGCCCCAGGGGCACAGGATATAGCCCAGGCTGCCTTCCAGTGACCAGAATGTGACTCTGGTTCTGGTTTGGTGGACACACATTGTGCAGTCTGTCTGTTGGACACACCTGACCCTGAGCACAGCATTCCTGCCTCTCAGTTTTGCAGAAGGGGGCCGAGGATGGTCTGAACTCTACTTCTCCTCTGAGAAGAGGACCACAGCTCTGACATCCTCTGGCTGACACCAGCCAAGCCCCCCAGAAGACAGAGAGAAGCAGCCAGGCTGTGCTGCCCCTTTCTCCTGCTGCTGGGGCTGAACCTGTCCCTGCCCAGACACTGTGTCCCCAGCACAGCACCAAGTTTGTGCCTTGACAGCCCCTAATAAAACCATTTTTCTTTCACAGCCTCCACCAGGCTGCAGGACTACTCTGGATGCTGATCAACAATTTAGCTTTACTTGGTTGACTTGGAACAATCCTGGCTCTTTCAAGGCTGAGTGGAAAAATGTTCCCAGCATGTCTAAGGGAAGACCTCGAAGATTTGTCCATAGTTCTCACTGCTGGTGCATCCCACTGGGCATTTGATTCCCACGTTTAAATTCTGAGCAGATAGCCCAGAACAGGTTTTTTTTTTTTTGCAACTCCATCAGCATATCAGAGAGCAATATTAATGCTTTAAAGTGCAAGTCCCTGACACCCCAGCTCTGCCTGGAGCAAGCAGCAGGCTAAAGCATCCAGTGGTAAATAGGCTTAGCAGATTCTTGATAGGAAGTGAGAGAAGAGGCACGTTGGAATAAACCAACAAAATGTTTGTGCATCCATTTGACTTTGTAAATTTGCTAGAAAAGGACATGATTTTCACATAGCCCTTTTGGTTTGTAATTTGTGTGTTTCTGGTTTGCTAATATCAGTGTTGGTTTGTCTAAGAGAAGGTGTATTATACCTTGCCAAAAATTGCCTCACTCTTTAGGCAGTGCCATGGTATCACTGCAGCCCAAGTAAACATTCAGGCTTTGTGTGTGGTTTCTCTTTTTCAATGTCTGTCTCTAAATAAACAGGTCTAACACATCTCAAGCTGCCTTTTTGTAGGGAGCAACTGGGCACATCATGCAAATTTCATAAAATACTACTGGGATTTTCATAACATTTTATTTCATAAAATACTGCTGGGAAAATACTGCTACCCTTATTCCCTCTGAAAGTGGATGGGATTAATTACTTTTGTGTAGCAATAGCTGCTGGGCTTTAACTCAATCAATGACTCTGTCTCAAGCTTTGAAGTGTCCATTTTTTATTAAAAAATAGCATCAGGACACAGCTAGAGTGAAGTTCTCAGAAACTTAGCCTTGGAAAAGGACTGCTTTCTTTCCTGAAGAACACAATGAATTCAGAGTTTTCTTTTAAATAGATAGCACAAAAACACATTAAAAAAGCCCAAAACAAAACCTAATCTTAGCTCTAAACAATTTTGAAAATCACTTGTAGAATGCCAAGGTTGCGTATTGTCAAGACAGGCTGATGACACATGAGCTTGTATCAGCCATGCTTTGCAGTTTTGTGTGCTGAGTAGGTGAGAGGATAAAAAACATAAATAGAGGTAGTTTGGGCAGATTTGTTAATAGGATTGATAACTTACCCCCACCCACTCATCCCCTCCCTACAGGCTCTTGTAAGCAAAAGTGACAAAGCAAAATTTTTTTCTCTTCCTGCCTGTCCTTTACAACTTACCTTGAGCTGTGAAACCATCTGGAGCCATAAAACAAAGAGCAAATCCTCACTGGAGCTCCTTTGCTTCTGTACATGTCACTTTTATGAGCAAATAATTAATGCCACGTGGGATTTGAAAACAAAGGTGATAGTTGCAAAAATATTTGCAGGCTGTGGTTCATTTCCAGCAGCCTTTGCTTTATGCCTCAGGACTCAGCAGCAGAGATTGCTCCTCTCCTGAAATAGCCACAGCCAGACGTGCCTGAGGTGTTTTAACAGCAATACTCAGGAGGAATTGCTAATGTGTTTTTTTCATCTGGAGAGAGAGTGGCCTCTGTTGTGTGTGCCTTGCAATTAATGGGGAAAGAGGCACCACGTATGAAGCTGGTGTCAGGAAAATGAATCCACAAACACCAGAGGTTTGTGTCCAAAAAGGAGACAGAGGAGTCCTGTAACTTTATTTGAATAAAGGGAGAGGCCATGGGGCATTTCCCCTGGGGTCTCTCCAATTTTTGGAGGACGCAGCCTCCTGTTTATCCCAATCTCCCGGCCGTATTTGGGCCGTACCCATTGGCTGAGGTACTTGAGAGGTACAGACTTCCCGAAACACCTAAGATTCCCTTCTAATGTATACTCCCCTTTTTTACTTTTTCCTTGTGCCTCTGTACTTTTTCTCTAAATCCAGAGATTTAGCACAGTTTGAGTGAGTGTCAGTTAGTGGAATTCCTATGGAATTTATGGTTCTCCCCCTTGCTTCTTTCACCTCTCCATATCTGGCTTTATCTACCATCAGGCACACAGTTTGTTTGTAAAGACACCTCCTTCTCATTCCTTTCACTGGCATCCTTAGACTTAAACCACCACCACTGTTAACCATTGTGGGGCTGCATTTCGCCTGGAATTCCACTTCAGGCTGCCCACACAGCGACACAAACACGCTGCAAAGCCAGGGAGCCTCTGGTCCGCGCCTCCCGCCCCGCAGGCGCGCTCTGCCGGAGCAGGGAGCGAGACTTTGGTGTGCAGATTTCTCCTGCCATTCAAACAGAACGCTGGCTTGTCCTTTAGCAACGAGCTTGTTCATCTCCAAGGCTTGGCTTGCAGTGTCTCATCGTGTGCTGTATCAGCTGCTGGGGGACGGGAATGTCGAGACCAGGCAGTTGATGTTGGCATTTCCCTCCATCTCAGATATTTCTGCCCGTGCCAGTATCAGTGGCCTTGTGGAATGTCCCTTCCTGGCCCTGTAGCCTCTCACTTGCCTCTCTGATTTTGGTGAGCTGCCCCTCACTTGGCTGAAGCTGCTCTGATGTGGATGTGTTAAAGGAGATCAAACCTCAGCACTGCTTTTGCCTCCCTGGTTTGATGGATCTGCCCTAAAGTCTCAGCAGAGCCGGCTCCGTTCTGGCAGACAGGCACGGGTGTGTAATTGCAGGTAGTGGGACATCTTGCAGAGGGATCTCTCATCTAAGAAATTCCTCCAAAAGAGTTTTTTCATTGTTGATCTCTCTCAGAGACACCAGTTTCCAGTCTCCAGCACCGTAGACCTTAGGGAGGACTGGATTGCAGATTATTCTCCCGCCACAACCATTCCTGACACTTCCCTCTGGCCTCTGCTGCAATTCCATCCCATGACACCTGCATAGAAATAATTCATTTTATGAAACTCATCCATTTATGGCTACAGAAAGTAAATCTAAAGCTTTAAGCTCTCATCCCACAGGCAGGTGTGATTTGGGGACATCACATCCACCTGCCACCAGCTCTCCAGGGATAAAATCTGGAGAGCACCATGCAGACCTTTCTTGGCTGATTTTATCTACTGGGCTGGATTATTGGAACAGCAAGATAAAGGGAGAGAAAGGTCTCAGAACACATTCCCTGTCATATACATTGTGAATTTCCAATGAGTGCGTGGAGTGGGATTATTTTGGTTTATATGCAGTAAGATTTCCAGCTCCACATTTCCCATGCTGATATTTGTGACAACACTCATCCTCTCTCTCTCTCCCTCTCCTGTTTATCTCCATCCAGGCAAGAGGCCACACATGCTTGCTGAGTTGGTGGCATCGCTGCACAAATCCTGCCTGGGCACCAAAAGCTGCACCCAGGGAAGCAAAATCCATCTTGCAGGGCTCTGTCCTTCACATCTTGGCTGAAGGTGGGTCAGGCAAACAGCCCTGGCCAGCAAAACAAATCCTCCCCGAGGAGCAGCACGTTGTGCAGGTCTGGCTGGTGCAAAGTGCTATTGATCCCACATTAAGGCATTTAGGAATAGCTGTAATACAAAGGAATAAATGTCACGCTCATAAATAAAGAGTTGAACTAATTTAAATTATCCTTGCAAGACAATTAGAAGCTGTTCCAGCTCTGGATCCATGTGGGCCCTGCTTGAGATAGATCATTTGGAAGCAGATGGCTCCTTTCTTCTCTATTTGTAGATTTTTGGAAATTTTCAAAGGGCAGAGCAGTAATATTGGATGGAAATGAGAAAGATTCTTATGGCATGAATTGTGCTTTCCTATGAGGCACCCAGGAAAAGCTCTCTCCTCATTCCATGTCAATAAAAAATATCTAAAGATAGAGGGCAGAGAAACAGATCCTTAAGCTTGCAGAAGCAATCTTTCTAAACTTGCTACCCCATAGTGCTTTTCTAATTAAAAATTTATCCTCCAAATTACTTCTGGTTTCCATCTGAATTCGGTTTTTATTTACCTTTTTTTTACTGGCTCCTATTTTGGCACGTGCAGCAGCACAGAGAGGGGTGGGGGGTCAGTCTCTCCATCAATGTGTATCTTCCCTGTTTACCTCCAGCCTTTCATCTCACTCCTTTGCTGTATATGCTGAGCTTCTGGCTGCTACCCAAACACATTTGACTACTGTCTGCAAATAACAGGATTCCAAATATAAAATACTCTGTGACTCGCATTAATTACAAACCAAAAAAGAGCAAAAGGAGGGGAAAAGAAAGGGGAGGGGGGAAATAAAGGAGGGTTTAGAAGAACTGGAGGTTTTCCTGGGTAGATGAAGCCATCTATCTGACTGCCATGAGCCAACTAAAGAACAAGATAAATCCACAGAGGAAAAGAGAAGTCTCAATTACAGTCTAAAAGACAGTGAGCTATGTATTTTAGATAATAGATTTAAAATTATGCTGTTTTACAGTAGTCTCTGATCACATCCCACCTTGCCTTGCACTGTGCCCTTTTCCAAAGCTGAGAATAAGCTCAATTTATTTGTTGGCATTTGGCAATGGAGACACCAAACCATTTCAAATTTATTTTGTGCACCCATATTCCTTACAGGCTGGGGTATCGTGCCAAATTGCTGCAGCTGCCCTTTCTCCTGCCCTCCCACATCACAACCCGGGACTTTCCTCTGGCCCTCTCCCTGTGCTACCTGTTTGCAGGGAGCTCTGAAAACCCCACGGAAAAGCACACGGAGAAGAGAGAAATGTTATTTTCGAGCTTACAGGCAAGGACTGCAAATCATTCCGAAGCAGAGGTCTGTATTTCTGTAGCTTAGTGTTCTCTGAACGTGCAGGGACGGGCGCTTGCTCCAACCGCCTGCGTGGAAAGCTGTGGAGGGCAGCGCTGCTTCCCCACAGTGCGTGGGCAGGAGTGGGCGCTGGGGGATGCGGGGTTTGTTGTGTGCCTCTCCACGGCTGTCGAGGCAGGAGGAAGGGGCTGATTCAGGAGCCTCCCCAGCGCCAGCGAGCGCTTTGCGAACCGCAAATGATGCGGATGAAGCGCGAACACCTTACAGGAACAATGGAGAGACGGGCAAAGGCCAATTAAAATGAAACGGGTGCAGATCTTGGCGGGGATTTGGAAGGGATCCAGGACTGAGCTGTTCCATCGGCGCTGCTGCTTGTGGAGTTGTTTGCTGTCAGATTGACAGCCGGCACAGGTAGCTGGAGTGTTGATCTCTTGGAAAAAATTCCTTTTTTTTTTGTGTGTTTCTAGGGCTGCCTTAACAGCCTTACAAGGCTGGATGGAGCAGAGACTTGTTCTCCAAATCAGACACCAGGTCAGGCTTCCTCTACAAACACCGGTGAGCCTCAGGTAACTGTGTTTATCCAAGGAGGTAACAGCCAAAAATTGTATTGAAAAGGTCACACTGTTTTGTCTGGTCTGTATCACAGTACCTGAGCCTCTCCCTGAGCTGGGAGCTGCTTTCCACAGGGTCACAAAATGGGTTGGGTTGGGAGGGACCTTAAACCTCATCTCATTCCACCCCCTGCTATGGGCAGGGACACCTCCCACTGTCCCAGACTGCTCCAAGCCCTGTCCAGCCTGGCCTTGGACACTTCCAGGGATCCAGGGGCAGCCACAGCTGCTCTGGGCACCCTGTGCCAGGGCCTCATCACCCTCACAGGGAAGGATTTCCTCCCAACATCAATTTTAACCCTGCCCTCTGTCAGTTAAAGCCATTCCCCCCTGTCCTATCGCACAATGCCCTTATAAAAAGTATAATTTTGGATTACAATGGAAGCAATAAAAAGTGCATCCAAATGTTGCACTCCCCAAAATACCAGCGGGAAATGGCAGCACTCTGCAGAGAGGTGATGCCCCAATGTGCAAAATCCAAGGGAGTATTTTGGGAGCTCAGGATAAACGAGGTGAGAAACTCTCCCTTGAGTCAATTGTCACTGAATGAAACCCCCCTTTTTTTTTTTTTCCTGGATGCCCTTTACTTATTGAAGTAGTTCATGACTCGGAGGGGGTGAGACAGCGAGGATGTAATTAGATGCACATTCATCACTCCTGCTGCTAATTGTTTTCTAAGAATGCATGAGGAGAGCATCGATTGCTCTCTGAAGTGCCTCATCCCGCTGCAGGAACCACTCAAGAAGCACGTGAAGCTGGTGAGCCCAGCCCAGCCCCTGCTGGTGCTCTTCTCCACCATGGCCCGCACTGCTCTCTGCCCGCAGGAAGCGTGGGAGCGATGGCAGGAGCAAGGAAACACCTCCAGGAGGGCTTCACCTCATGGCAGCATTCCAGAACCCAAAGAGAGACTGCAGGAAGGATGGACAGGGACTTTTTGCAGTGGTAGGACAAGGGGGAGTGGCTTTAAACTGAAGGAAGGGAGATTTAGATTGAATATTGGGAAGAAATCCTTCCCTGTGAGGGTGGGGGAGGCCCTGGCACAGGGTGCCCAGAGCAGCTGTGGCTGCCCCTGGATCCCTGGAAGTGTCCAAGGCCAGGCTGGATGGGGCTTGGAGCAGCCTGAGACAGTGGAAGGTGTCCCTGGCTATGGCAGGGGGTGGATGATCCTTAAGGTAGTTTCCAACCCAAGCTTTTCTATGGTTCCAAACACTCTGTGATTCTGTGGGGCTGGGAGGAAAATTCGAGGGTCACACCTGGCCCCAGAACTCACCCAACTGCTGAAACCTGGGGCAAAGTGGAAAAGGAAAAGAACGGAAAATAAACCAAGTTACTTTCCTGAGATTTGTGATTCAGCCTCTCCCTTCATTGTGAGAGCATCATCAACCCAAATTTATTTTAGAGAACTCTGACTGCAAATGTTGCATTTTGTGATCTGGCAGGGAAGGGTTTAAAAGCCTCCCTGTAAAAATGAGGCCAGTTGATCTGTGCCTTGGCTGTTTATTCCACAAAATCAAAGTGTGTATAAAATGCTCCTGAATCAAAACAGCAACACTTGCTACCAGCTGGAGACAGCCTCTGATCAGTGCCCCAGTGCTCCTGTCTGCCCTGAAGTTTATCTTCAGCTGGGTGACCCAAAATGAGTGGAAGATATGGTCTAATGATGACCAAGATAGGGAAAAGTTATACCTTTGAGTTGCTTCTGTGGCCATGGGAGGGACAGCCAGACAGGACTGTTACAGGGTTGTTTCAGGTCAATAATAAATATATTAAATAGTGAAGGATTTTGTCCCATCATCCCCTGTCCATCCTCCCCTGTATGATGGGGCTGCCCTGGCACTCCCCTGCCCACTGACTGCCAAAACCCTGGGAGCCACCAGAAATAATTAAAAGTATCAGTCTGGGTTTAACCAGAAAACCCCCAAACTGTAAACAAACACACAGACACTTGCCCCATAAATAAATAAATAGCATACTGCCCCCTCCAGCAAATCAGAGCAAAACATCAAACTAATAACAGAACATCAAATAACATAATAAACTAATAATTAATCACCATTCAAACAAGTGCTTCCCGTGGCAGGCTGAGGGCCGGTCACTCAGCACAGCCTGGAAATGATGGACCCATCCCACCAGATGTGTGATTCCTGCCCCATTTTTATAAAAACTCCTCTATCTGGAGCTGACAGAATACAGGGTAACACACTCCTTCTGCTGGTGTTCAAACAGGTTATGTCTACCAAAAAGTGCAAGCCAGTGTCTTGTTTTATGATGCTTTAATTAGCTGCAGGGTCCATAATGTGCATTACTGCACCCTGGAAATAAGGTTTATTGTGGAATTGCACCACGTGCAGCTCCGAGCGGCTCACTGGGCCCCTGTAAATGCTGAGTTTTGCTCATGGTGCAGATACTGAACAAAAAACCCGTTCCTCTGTGAGCTTTCCTTATTAGCAAACTCTAATAAGCTGCTGAACAGCATCCAGTGCCCCAGTCGGGAGCCCAGCCTGCAGCAGGAGCTGTCACCGAGCCCAGCCGTGCCCCAGCACAGCACCTGCCACACACGACAGTAGATGGTGCTCTTGGTTTGCTTTAGCTGCCTGCACACAGCGCCAGGAGATTCTCTGCTCTCAGGCCTCTTCCCAGGGAAATGGCCCGCAGAAGGCAACGCTTGGGATGCCTGAGTGTTTTGTTAGCCTTGGAGAGTGTCCCAGTGGCCACAGCCCCACATCACCCTATGTGTATTTCAAGAAGTGCTGAGGCTAAGTGTGTGTATTTCCCAGAGCAGCTGTGGCTGCCCCTGGATCCCTGGAAGTGCCCAAGGCCAGGCTTGGAGCCCTCTGGGACAGTGCAAGATGTCCTTGCCCATGGCAGGGAAGGAGATGAGCTTTGGGTCCCTCTCAACCCAGCCCATTCTGTGACTCCATGATAGAGGCAACAAGCCAGCTTTTCCATGGCTCCTTTTCCAAGCACCATGTCCTGGAGAGGCCCCTCTGCAAAGGGGAACACCCCAAGGAGGCTCACCAGTGCTTGGCTCTGCAGGGGGGTGGTGTGGCAGCTCTTGCTCAGCTGAAAAGTGGCACAGCTCTGCAAAACCCTCCTCATCCTGTTGCCAGCAAGAACAAGGCAGGATTGCTGGTTTATGGTTTTTAGTCTTTGTAGGAAGTGGAGAGGCAGTAAAAATGGGTGTGGGCAAATCTTGGTGTGGTGAACACCCCCCGGCGCAGAGAGAGGCTGCCTGGGGTCTGATGGTGCTCTGCTCTGCAAGGATCTGTCAGCAGGCAGGCAAGGGAAAGCCTTAAAAATACTTTCCAAAAGGAGAAACACCTGTGTGGAGCTTTCTCTGAGGGCTTACAGCTCAGGGTGAGATTTTGATCAGCCTTAAAATGCAAGGAGAGCTGTAAAAGGCGTGGGTGCCCAGTGCTCAGATAAACAGCTCCTTCTCAGTCCAAACATGTGCTTTGAACCAAAATGTGCTCTCTGAGAATTATTGATTCATATAAACTGTATTCACCCACTATAGCCCATGGCTGAGCACCACCAGTTTAAGATTACACATAATCTATAAAAATATTTCTACTTCAACAAGTGGTGCTCCATCATCAAAGGGAACAGCTGTGCCTGAGTAGAAGGGAGAAGAACAGAGATGATTTTACACACACAGATGTGTATTGCCTGTATGTGCCTTCATGCCTGTGCACAAGCAGAACTGGCATCTTTTAAATAAGCCCCATTGCCTGGGCATTAAAAGGCTTGAAAAAAAAGTAAGGAAAAATGAATACTTCTGCAGCTTCCTCAGCACTAATTGAGTTTCTGTCCATAACATTTACAGACTTTAAGAAGAGCCCACTTATTTACTTTTTCTCTTGGATTTTTTTTTTCCCTCTCCATTTAAAACTCATTGTGTTGTGTCATTTTATAGGCGCCAGGAATAAATCTTTTGTCAGCTCTATTGCATTATTATGCAAAGTACACAAAAAGTATAGGAATAAAACAGCCCAAGAGAAGCCGAGTGCTGTTCCTTTCAGCCCTCCCAGTCTGCCCCAGCAGCAAACTCTCCAAGTTTGCTAACACAGTCATTTTCTCAGGAAAACTTCCTCACCCTTGGCCATTGATTGCAAAAGAGTTCACTTGACCATGCTAATGCCGGCTGTGGGGAAGTGAATTTACTGAGGGAAGAAAGACTCGATAAAGGAGCCATCAATTAAAGCTGCAGAATTGATCCTGTGGGATGAAGGAGCTGCTGGGCACCGGGAGGATTTCTTGGCAGCAGGAGAGAGGTCAGCTGCAATAAACTCCCTTCTCCCCCAGCCATGGAGACGTGTCCCAAGGAGAGTCCCTTCAGGGAAAACCAAAATCGTGGCTGTTCAGGGATGCTGGGAAGGGTGAAGCTTGAGGGCACAGTTCAGCTCCTGCAGGAGGTGTGGGCAGGCTGTGGTTTGTGCCAGGGCTCAGAGCGAGCCCTGAGGTGTGAGAAGAGGCACCTGAGCCTGGGGCTGACCCTGCCTGCAAGCCCCACACGAGCAGGGGCTTTAACTCCTCACCCAGGCTCGTTAGCATTGCTGGAACAGAGCTTGGCTCCCACAGCCAAGCCACCACGTGGAATTAAGGAACTTAATGAGGCTGGGTGAAACACAAAGAGGGATTGAAGAGCGCGGGGACTTGGCTGCTCTCTGCAAGGTGACGTCAGGGGCTGCTGGAAAACCTCATCCCCACAGCTCTGACCCTGGAAATTTCCTCTCCTCGAAAAGTGGTGCTGTATGATGTTTGCCTCTGATTTGTCTGGTTTGGTTTGTACTTTTTTTTGTCTCTCATTGCAGAGAGCTGGGTGGATGATATGAGAAAGTCCTGGCACTCCTGCCACCCATTTCTCTTCCCCTCCTGGTTTATACAAATAAAGGCCCTTTACTGAGGAGAAGGCAAGTACAGCAGCTGTCTGTGCTGTGGAAAAAGGAAAAATGAAGGGACAAAAGAGTCAGGAGGGAGTCAATAGTAAACTTGTACCTTCAGAGAGGTAAATAATAACTCTATGGTCACCTGGGGAGCTCTCTCTAGGGGGTTACTCAAATTTATCCACTCTCATCCACCTGTTATTGTCCATTTTTTTCATTTGACAACATGGAGCTTGCAATGATGGGAGAAACAGCCCCTTGCCAAACTGAAGACTCTGAAATACTTTACTCTTTGCTATTTATTTATTCAAGTAGGTGTTTAAATGAAAGGCTGAGGGCTCCACACACCTCCTGGAGCCATCCTTCATTTTGGAGCATGGGCCCCACCATTGGAAGACCCTGCTTGTGGCTGGAGCTGGATCTGTGCAGGTGGGATGAGCTCTGCAGCAGCTGCTGCCTCTTGGCTGTGCAAGGACTTGTCTCTGCTTCAGAGGTGCCAAAGTGCCATGAGAAAAGTGGAGGAGCTGCCAAGAGAAAGGTCTCACTCTATTTCTTGGTCAAATTTAACGCTCCTGGATGTTCAGATGGAGACTTGCATCCCTGGGAAGTGTTTGCCACCATTGCTGGCATTAATCTCTCAGGGATGTGTTGCAGGGGGTGGTTGCTGGGCTGCTTCACCTTTCCTTGGCCACTTCTCCCCATCCCACAGGGATCCTTGCCAGGAGCCCAGCCTGCTCCTCCCCTGCCCCACATACCCATGGCCCCAGCTGGCTCCACTCCTCCTGCCCTGAGGAGCTCTTTTAGCCACTTAAATTCCTTCAGTATTTATTCACTTTGTTCCTTAAATACTGGAATGCTTCAGTGGATATTTTAGCTGAAGATTTTTCATTATTTTTTTTTCTTTCATCATCTCCAGCTATTTTTTGCCTTCAGTCAAGCCCCTTACAAATAATGTCACCTGTCTGCACCTTTGCCTGTACGAATGAAACATCCCACCTGCAGACCTGAAAAAATGAGAAGAAACCACCACATTTTAAAGCAAGATGATGAATTTAAATTCATCAAGCCTTGTGACATTACCTTAAGGTGTGTGACTCTGCAGATCACCCCACTGCGAGTCCTGAGCCCTCCCACTGAACCCTTTATCAAATCAAGTATTAATGAGAACAGATTAATCCCATTTCTTTGGGATGGGCAGACATTTATTGCTGTGCCTTATCTTGTCCCTTTCAGTACAGCTGGCTGCAACTGTTTGCTCTGCTTTTATGGTGCTGTTTGCAAACAGAGATGGAAAAGGGGCTGGGAGCATCACTGCACCAACAGGTTCCTGTTTGTGGAGCTGTGCCTGGCCCCCAGGATGAGCAGAAACAAGTATTTATGAATTATTTACATTTCTTTAGTTGCTGTTCATCATTTTGCTGTTTAAACAGTTTGTCCTCTGTTCTAGGAGCAGAAAGAAAGCCAAAATGACTTCAGTGACAGCTCAGATATCCCACAGAATGACTAGTAAGTAACCAAAGCAAACAGAGGAAAATACAGCCTGAGAAATTGTTCATCCCATCCACACGACAAGTTGGTCATAGAAGAGGCATTTTTGTTCTACAGAAAACCCTCAAATTAAAAAGTGAAAAAAAGCAAAATTATCTACCTTTTCCACAGAATGGGCATGTCACAAAAAAAGTAAAATAAATATTCAATATTAGTGTGGTTCTTTGTCTCCAAAATGTGGGAACATCTGAATCCTGCAGAAAAGTAAAGAATTGAATTGACTCAGCTAAGGAGATGATGTTTTTTTCCTTATCAAAATGAGAGAGCAGCACTTTATTTTGACTTTTTCCCATCAAAAATACTATGGAAATCAGCGATTTCCTTTGTAAGATTTTGATGAAAATGAAAATCCTGTTTGCTAATGAAATACCAGCCTGGCTCTGGCTTTGGTGGGTGCCTGCAAGTCGTGGGGCTGTTTCTGGTCCCAGTTTTCCCTCAGCACAGGTCTGTGGAGTGAACTGGGGTTGCTCTTGTCTCCAGCAGCTCAGAGATACCTCACAAAAGCCTCCTGAGCTGGGAAGGGGCTCTGCTCATCTCTAATTTATTCCCCATGAATAATTCAACCACTTCTTGTCATTGCTCTGCCACACGCCTCTGCCACACAGCACACGTGATTTTATCACTGGCACCTCCAAGTAGGGATGGGAAGGGCAGAACAAGGGATCCCAAAATTCCCTGGCCTGGAACATTCCCTGGGTTGTGTTGGTGTGGGGTGGACACGAGCCTGGCCTGGCCAGCAGAACTTCAGCAACTCAGGGCTTACACCTGCAAGGCATCCTGCAAATCCCAGCTGGCAAACGTGGGTTGTGGATAACTACAGCATCACTGGCTTTGAATATTTGTATTTTAGTCAAGAGATTTACTGGGAAAAAAACCCCAACCCACCAAAAAACCCCCAAACCAACTCGTTTCTGCACATAGGTGAGATGCAGGAAGAGAGAAAAACGGCATTTTTATGTAAATAAAAATTGCAGAGAAAAATCTGTTCTCCTTCTGCCCAGCTTATATTTGAGGATATAGTCCAAGGTTTATTTGGCAGGTGAGCTGCTGGAGCTTTAACTCTGTACATAGGGCTGGCTCCAGCGATCTCCATGGCACAATGCTGATGGACACCTGCTGAGGACACATGCATAAGTATTTCTCATAACAAGCCCCTTCTGAGCCCACGATGCCAACTGATGTGGGAATTACACATTAATACGTGTGACTGTGCACAATCAAACTGGGCGAGGAGGGATGCAACTTTTTGTTTCTGAAAATTAATAAAATATTAATTGCAATCAGCTCATATATCCCAATTTGTTGCCAATTAACTAAAGTGTTTAGTGTGAAGCTGATTGAGGCTGCAACCACAGGGCTGCACTAGGGGAACAAATTGGAGGTGTCTTGCCCTGCACTTCTCTCTGTTTCATTCTCTCTGGGTAGGAACAGAACAGCAGGTGCTGGGAAATGGTGAGGACATTCCTCTGCAGGGAAAGCCATCTCCAGTCATCAAGAGGAGACAAAGCCAGCAGACAGCTAAAACACCCCACAGATTAAAACCCTGAAGTGCACCAGGCTAAACTCCTATTGATGAGATCTCAGCCAATAAGCAGAAGTTGACTTTTAAATATGTTTGTTTATTATTTTTTCCCAGGAATATTGATTAAATGTGGAGAGGGTGAAGAGGACTGCAAAACAGAATGACACCAAGTGCTGATATATGTTTGCCATGGAAATTCAAACGTTGATTTTTTAGCTGGTCTGGTGTGTGGGGTCTGTTAATCTCATCTGAGGAGATCCCTGCAGTATGGGACCTCAAGGCATGGCATGGCAGAAGATTTATACAATTATACAGAGGGTAAGAAAGGACAGGAAGATGCTGGAGAGGATGTCTTGGGTTCTCAGAGAGCCTCCCCAGCTCTGGGGGCTGGGCTCATGCTGCTGGGAAGATGACTTGGCTGCTTTAATGGCAAGAGCTGTAAATCTCTTCTGCAAGTCAGCAACAACAGAATTGCCTTGAACAGGACACTTGGATGAACATCTCCTCCTGTCCAATGCCTTGCTCCTGCTCCTTTTGAGCATCTTTCTTCTGGCACAGCACAGCTGATGTCCCTGGGCAAGCCGAAGAAACCCAACCCCAACCCCCAAAGGCCAAGTTATTCCTATACTTGAATTCTCACTTGTGTCCCATACAGGTTCGTTATTTAAATCACATTCACAGCCTCAGGGCCTTGATGACTCCTTCTCAGAGCATTTTCTTCTCATTTGTTTATTTTTAATTTAAACCAATGAACTATTCCTCCATTCCTTCCCTCATGTCAGGGAGCAGGACAGATTTGTTAGAACTCCAGTGAACTCTGGAAATGAGTTTATGAAGTCTTGGGATGTTTCAGACGAGCATAGGCTGTGCCAGAGGGAGAGCCATGTTCTGTGCCAAGAGAAAAAGCAGGCCCTGGTTTTTATTTATGGGTTTTGTTCAGCTTGTTCAAACTCTATAATGAGGGACTATCTCTTCATCAAGTCTGTCTAATGGGATCTTTGATCTTCAGTTAGGAACTGGAGCTCAGCGAGGACAGAATCAGCATCAGTAACACGTTTTATCTGAACCTCCCCTCGGTACAGAAAAGGTGATTCATCCCCAAACTGGGCCATTGTTTTCAATGAGCTTGCCATTCATGGGAATTAGGTCTAGCCCTTGCTGCTGCAGCTCACATAATTATTAATAAACTGAATGTCTGCATCTAAAACCAAGACTAAATCATGTCTTCTTTTCTCAGAATGACTGGGCAGAGCAGAGCTGGCTTTGCTTTAGCTGAGGGGCAGCAGAGAGCCAAGCCCCAGTAGAGTGAACATTTAATGGTGGCTCACACAAGCAGAGTAGAAGGTGCCAGGAACACAGGGGGTGGCAGCAGTGTCACAGCTCCTCCACTTGCATCCTTGTTGGAGCTGAGCTGTGTTGGACTGAGCTGGATCCAGGTTCTGCAGCATCCCTCAGGGCCAAGGTGTCTTCTTGGAGCTGCACAAATGTTTACTGTGAAGAGGGAAAAGAGGGGTGATAGGTAAGGAACTGGGAGAGGACAGGGAATGATCCTTGGAAACCTCTCCTTTTCTTCTTAAGTGATCTGAATTCATCATCCTGTGATGCAGCCTCTCATTTTAGGGGAGATTAGCACTGCACCCTCCTGGCACAGCAAACTCTCACCCACAGGTGCAAGTACCCTGCTGGCACAGGGCCAAGATGTTTTTAGGTGATTCAAGCTCAGGTGGAGCTCAGCAGCCTCAGCCTTATCCCCTGATGGTGCTTCCAGCCTTCCCAAGGGTTCTGAGGAGCCTGGACCTCCTCCCTCAGCACGGCTGGAGAGCCCATCCCAGGGGGCTTTGACAGCTCTAAATCCACACATGCAGCTCCACTCCCCCTGGAAACAGGCACAGACTGGGTCCAGGACAGCAAGATTTATTGCAGTGTGAACAGCAGGGTAGAGCAGAGAAAGAACACTGGGAAAGAAACTTCTGGTGGAATATCTTGGTCTGCCTCTTTCTATTATTTTGTTGCAGAGTGTATATTGTTGAGGCAAACAATTCTTGCGGAAAAATAAGGGGGAAAAGAGTATTTCTGTCATTTCACAACTGTTGGTAGAAATTCAAGGAGTAAACAAACTCCTGCCCTACTGAAGGGGTCATTTAAATGAAGTCAGAGCTGAATCCTGTCCTGTGGAAAAGAGCCGTGTTCCATGGCAGGGGCCAGGTGCCCAGAGTGGGAGAAGTGGGATTCCACCTCCTAAAATGTGAATGTTGGAGGATTTCTCACAGACAAAAGCTGCCAGGGACAAAGGGTCTGCCTAGCCCTGGTGTCCAGGGGATGCCTCTCAGTTGCTGCCAAGGCACTTGAGCACCAGGCTTTCCTTCCTAGGGAGAGGAGCTGTTCCCCAAGGCACGGTGCCTGGTGCCAGAACTGGCATTTCACTTCCTAAAACTGTGAATGTCCAAGGATTGCTCCCAGACAAAAGCTGCCAGAATCCCCTGAGACACTGAGGGGCCTGGCTGACCTTTCTGTGGGAGAGCCATCCTTGTCAGCCAGGCACCTGTGACCCAAAGTGGGATTCTGCCTCCTAAAACAAATGCCACTTACCTGTTTTAATTTATTTCTGAGAAACCACAGGTAGAATCACTGAATCCTAGAAGAGTTTGAGTTGGAAGGAACTTTAAAGCTCATCCAGTGCCAGGGGAAGGTACATGGGCAAGGACACTTTCCATTATTCCAGGTTGCTCCAAGCCCTGTCCAGCCTGGCCTTGGACACTCCCAGGGATCCAGGGGCAGCCACAGCTTCTCTGGGCACTCTGTGACAGGGCCTCCCCACCTCCTCAGTCAGGAATTTCTTCCTAATATCAAATCTAAATCTGCTCTCTTTCAGTTTGAAACCATTTCCCTTTATCCTGCCCCTACAGCTCCATCTGAAGGATCCCTCTCCGTGTTCCCTGCAGGTCCCCTTTGGGCAGGTTGATGTGTGAGGTGCATCAGAAGAAGGGAGAAATGCAAATATTGTACTACTCATCAGAAGAGAGAATGACACAGTTACCATACATTGAATTTCTCAGTTCGAGGTAAATATTAGGAGATAAATATTTCTTTGAGGGTGGGTTCGTACAGAAAAAAAATAATAAACTTGCAGACAAATTCAATATCATATTAAAATAGAATTACAGTTACTAGCTGAAGGGGATGTGGTGGGTGTAGTCTATTTGAATTTTAGAAAAGCATCTGATGCAATCTCTCATAAAATTTTAATCTCAAAATAAATTAAAACTGGCTTTGATATAAGCACAGCTACATGGATCCATAACTGGCTAAAGAATCATAAAAGTAAGAATGAAAAGTGGCATTTACATCGCACTGGAGGAAGTCGCCTTTCTTACTGCAGCTCCGATAAGAATAATTGCCCTTATTTATTATCTCCCCAGCAATAGAGAAGGGGGAGCATTAACAGCACATTGCCAGACTAAACAGGAAGGCATATAATGGGGAAAGAAATAAAATGCTGTTTTTCAGCCCGTGGAGGGCAGTTAGGGCAGGTGAGGGGCTTTAAATTCATGGCTTTGCTTGCTCGGAGGAACCTTGGGCAGCTGAGGACCAGCAGAGAGGCAGCTCTGCTGCTCTGAACACACAGGCAGGAAGGGAAAATGCTTGTCTTCCACGAGCTTTAATGGGCATGATATTAATGGTATTAGCAGAGTTATCATTGTTTTCCCTTAATTGGGTACAGCCTGCAAGAAGGAACCTGCTGCGTCTCATTAGGGGGCTCTGGGGCACTGGTGTCCTGCTGGGGCTTGGGGCTGCACTGTCCATCAGCCACCTGGGTTTGGGGGAAACTGAGCTGTTCTCCCCTTTGATGGGTCCAAACTGGATGGGCCTGGAGCTGTCAGTGACTTGTTCATAAAGAGGGGGGGTGGATTAGGGAGTGAAAAGCCATTGGTGGCTTATCCTACACTGCAGCACTTGGAATTTGGGAGTTGGTTTAGACCTCCTTGCTCTAATTACTCCATATGCACAACTGAGCTAATTTGCCTGGAAAAAGATTTTAAAAATCTTCAGAAAATTCTGGGAGAGCAGAAATTGAGCTGGAAAGTCCAGATGAGGCAGAAGTAGATATCATCTCTGCACTGTGGTAATTGACTTTGAAGACACTATTCGTCTGAATTACTCAGTTTGCAAGGGTTCCCATCCATTCTGTCTTCACAGAGGAATTCAATGCATTCAGGAGTAAAGATGTACAAAGAACTGATTTTTCTGTCATTTGCACAACCAGAATGAGGAAATGTAAAAAGAAATCATTTCACGTCAAGCTGAAGCAATTTATGAAATTCATTTGGGGAAATTAAAGTAAAAAAATCTTTCTCATGAAACCAAAGACTTTCATTATCCATTTTTAATTAATTTAAAGTAAAATGGATGTCTTGTTGTTATATAATGTAGATGTACTTGGTTCAAAGGCATTGAGAAAAAATACCCTAGTTTGGATTTTTCTCTGAAGGATTCCTTTCTCCAAAACAATTTCTCAACCCAAAATTTATTCAAAACTTTACTTCAATTAATTGCTTCATTTTTCTGATGGAAAGTGTTCAGGGGAAAGTTTTCCCCCAGTCTGGCTGATTCTGGATGTTCCTGGGTGCTGCTTCCCTGTGTGTGGTGATGATGCTCATGGATGGGCACTGCCTTCTCACAGCTCCTCCTGAGATGCAGCATCACCATACTCAGCACCCAGGAGGGCAGAGGCAGGTGCTGGTGACCTCTCAGTGCTCTCCACAGCAGCATCTTCTCCAGGAATAAGCTCCCAGTGAGTGATGGGAGCTGACCCTGCACTGTGCTGGAAATGTCACTGACCCTCCTGCTGCGTGGGTTTTGGGGACCATTCCTTGCTTTGGATGAGCTGACCAGTGCAGGCAGAGTTTGGAAATTCAATCACAGAGAGGATCTTTGCAGCAGAAGTGTCCCAGAGCCTCACTGTAGCCACAGAAGTCTACTTCAAACTCTGGAGATCTCCACAGAGGTCTTAACTCGGTACTCCAGACTTCCTCTGTGCCAAGGATCCCACTGCACCTTGGACTGAAGCTGGGCTCGTTATTGATGTCACATCCCTGGAAATGTCCAAGGCCGGGTTGGATGGGGTTTGGAGCAACCTGAGATGATGGAAAGTTGTCCCTGCCCATGGCACGGGGTAGGGATGAGATGATCTTTCAGGTTCCTTCCAACTCAAATGATTCTGGGATTCCATGTTCCCACAGGGAGCACATTCATCACCTCTGTTCATCTGGGTGACAAGAAACTCTGTGGGCTCCTGGAGCAAGCCTGTACCTGGTGAGACACCGCAGGCACAAGCCTGGTGCTCCATCTCCCTGCCCCATAAAGCACCGCTTGTCGCATCTGGAGCTCCTTGCTCCAGCAGCCTTTACTGCATCCTTCATTTTGATGCCTAGTTCCAGGTTTTAAATAGCTGTGAGTCCCCCATTGCTCATTAGCAGGCTCAGAGAAACGACTTTTATAGACCCATGTATTAAACAAATAAAAGACGTCAAGGAAACTTAAAAACACATCCAGCTGCTCGCAGATTTACTGCGCCAACATTAAACTCTCATTAAATGTACTTTTATAAGGGGTGGCTTTATTTTTTGACTCTGAATACCTGTGACAGGGGGAAGTGGGGGTTATGGAGATGTACTGGCTAAATGAGAACATTTATCGGTGTCAGGTTTATTGGGCGCGTCGCGCTGACAGTGCGGAGCACGCCGGGTGTTTTGTGGGCTGCCACGCAGGAAGGCGCTGCTGGCCTCGCTAACAGGGACTTTATGAAGCAAATAAACATTTCCTTGCTGTCTGGCATCCTTGCTTCTCCCCCCTCACAGTCTCTTTGTCTCCTAGGAAGTTATGCTAAACATTTCAGGGCACTAAAATTGTCAC
Source organism: Notiomystis cincta (assembly GCA_013398075.1). Taxonomy (NCBI): domain Eukaryota; kingdom Metazoa; phylum Chordata; class Aves; order Passeriformes; family Notiomystidae; genus Notiomystis; species Notiomystis cincta. The sequence continues at coordinate 29,321 of VZRX01020467.1, forward strand.
TATTTTATCCGGAGATGTCTTCACACATCCGGAAGTAGCCTTGTGTCGCATCCCGCATTTTGAACTCCGGAGTAGGTGGGATGGGGATGTCACAGAAGCACAGAATGGTTTGAGTTGGAAGGGACCTTAAAGATCATTTCATTCCCATCCCCTGCCATGGGCAGGGACACCTCCCACTGTCCCAGAGTGCTCCAAGCCCCATCCAACCTGGCCTTGGACACTCCCAGGGATCCAGGGGCAGCCACAGCTTCTCTGGGCACCCTGTGCCAGGGCCTCCTCACCCTCACAGGAAGAATTTCTTCCTGATATCTAATCTAAACTGCCCTCTGCCAGTTTGAAGCCATCCCCCCTTGTCCTGTGTCTACCGCAGCAGGGAGCACCATTTCCCATCAGTCCTGCACAGAAATAGCTTGAACTCAGATGTTTCTGCCTACGGCCCTTATTGCAGCCAAGGCCAAAAGTGCCCTGTGAGGTTTGGGCTGGCTCTGACCTGGCTCCCACAGCCTGTGCTGGCAGAGGTTTTGATGCACACACCCTACAGGACAAAGCAGTGACGCCTGTGTTGGCACCTCTCTTTCTCCCTCACTCCCGAGGTGCTGAGGCAGAGCAGGGAATCTGCTCACTGCAGCACGTCTACTCATCAGATGCTATATTGATATGGACAAATGTGAGCAAACCAAATTGGTTTATGCCTTATTTGAATTTTTATCTGCAACAATAATCCGTTTATTAGTGAATAATTCAGGGTATTAAATACTAAACCCCCATCTTTGATGCTGAAAGTCACTAGCCCCAGAGTGCTGGAGGCTGAGGGAGTGTGCTGAGCCAGGCCTGGGAAATGCTGGTTGTCTTCTTCAGCCTTTGGCTGGGAGAGATGTGGTGAGAGTGTGGACAGACCTGCACTCTGACCCAATGTGACCATCCCAGTTTTCTGACAAGAATATTTTTCTCTAATATGACTCATATATATTCCATTTCTTGTTTCAAGTGAAAAGTGATTTGATGGCAGAAGAAAGGGTTTATGTCTTTGGGGCCCAATTTTCTGAATACTGCACAAAAATATACATGAAATTCTTGGCAATAATTGAGATTTTGTATGCAAATTGGGTCATTCTGTGTGTGTAATTGCCCTTTCAATGCATAATTGCCCGTGGGCAGGTTTTACAGAAGATCATATCAACTGCATGTACAGATAAGTCGCACATTTTTATTCACTTCAGGAAATGTGCACAAGTAGGAATTTAAAACCAGACAACCAAGAGGGCTGGGAACTTCTTAGCGGTCTGAAAACAATTAATGTTTGGGCTGTGATCAGCAGGCAGGATTTGGTGAAGATTATGAACCTGAGAAATGGAATAAATATTTGTGATGGATGTCGAGGACATCTCGCGGCAGCGGAGGGACCACCCGAGCCTTCCGCCACCTCCCGTGGGACCGCTGTGCTGGGAAGGCCTGGCTCGCTTTAACCCTTCCTCCTCCTGGGCACAGACAGGGAACAGGCAAACACTCCTTTATTAATTAGCAGCCGTTAATCACTTTGCAGGGAGGATGGCATTTGGACAAGCATCCCATCCCTCATCCCCTGTGGAAGCCTGCTTCTCCACTCACAGCAGAGAGCAGAGCCTGCAGAGAGTTAAGCCCATGCTCAACTTTAAGCATGTTTGTTTTCTGTTCCAATTAATACAAATGCTGATTACTTAAGAGCTTTGCTGAAACGGGTCCAAAGCACCAGAATGGCCCGAATGAGAGAGGCATTTTGATATCCTGATTAGAGAAAACCTGTTCCAGGGTCTTCAAGGAATATCTACAGAATTTTTGTGAGCCATTTTCCCTTCCACAATCTTTCTACCTAAGTTTTAAAGACACTTTTACTGAAGATTTACTGATAGAAACCTTCTACTGAGTGCATTTGATTGCTCCATATTTCAGAAACAATGTGGGAATGGAAAAATCTCTCTCTTTAGGCTCCATTATCTTAGACTCCTATTGTCGGCATGGAGTTATAAAGAACCAATACTACCTTTAAACACCGAATAGCTTAACTGCTCAAAACATAAAATGAAAGCACTAAACATATCACTTTTGTGTAAAAAACTCTGCACTTTTTCCCTCGTAATAAACAAATAGATATATAACAGCAGCCAAAATAAACCAGGTAAGTTCTTTGGCTCCTCTTCTCGGAGTGCTGGGCTGTAACTGCTGGGTGAAAATCCATCACTGCCTGGCTTCAGCCTCCATACTGGGAATGAGGGTTGCTGTCTATTCACAGCCTCCAGTGACAGAGTGGGTCATTTCAAGGGTTAGCAGTGAGGAAATATTGTCCCTGGAATGAGGGTCCCCTCGACCAGGGTGTGTGTCCAGCAGAGCTGCAGGGAGCACAGCCTGCCCTCCAATTTTCTGTTGTAGTCACGACCGTCCTGGTTGACAATTAAATTCTTCTGGGCAAACCCTGTCTGTTTGTGATAAATTTGATAAGATAAATGATTTTTCGAGACAAAGGAAATGCAAGATATCTCATCTATCTGGACTGAAGATGCCATTTGATATAGTGCCACATGGGAAATTATCAGCTCAGCTGAAAGCGCTGAGAATTTATATGGGAGCTGTGAAGTGGGAACAGCGCTGGCTAAAGGGGAGCCCGTGACAGGGAGCAGCAAAAGGGGAATTATCACTCTGAAGTGAGGTTACCAGTAAACATCCCTGAGGATCAGGACTGGATCTGAACATATTTCATTTCTGCATTGACCTTGGAAGGGAATGATGAGAGTGACAATGACACTTGGAGCTCACGCAATGGAAGGCACATCCTCAATGCAAACCAGGATGGGGCTGTTAACTGAGGACTGACCTTGAAAGCTGAAGCAATAGAAAAGGGATAAAATACAATAATATATAATGTATGGACGAGTACTTATGGAACAGTAGTGAGAATTTCAGCTATTTGTTAGAAATGACTGAGGATGAGAAAGACCTGAATGTACTTGGACATCACAGGTTAACCATTAAGTGGCAATTAATGGTTTCAAGGAAAAAAAAGATCAGATGTACCCAATTCACTTTTTTAGTGAAGGCTAGAGGTCTAGAGAAGCACTAATTCAATTTTACAAAGGTAGGCCTGACCTCATCAGAATAGTGTGTACAGTTCTCTTCCCCCAAGAGTGAGAGGGAAGAATTCAAATGGTAAATGGTGCCATGAGGGGATTTAGGACAATCAGAGGAATGCAGAGACTGTCCAGCTGAGAGAGGAAAAAAGCACTTATTTCAAGTAGGTAAAGACTGAGAGTGGAACATATGGAGGGGCAAACACTCAAAGGAGAAAATTGCTGCTGAAAAGAAATAACAGTGATGGGCATGAGGACAAACGACTTAATCAAACCAGGAGTTAATTTAGGTTTGACATTAGAGAAAAATCGATATAGTAACAAGTGGGGGCAAACCCCTTTAATACCCATGTGAAATAAAGCATGAGTGGTGTATTACAAAGTTTTTAATGGAGCTGGAGGAGGACCTGAGTGTCAGGACCAGAGACATGTTCCTATGTGGTGATTTTGGGAAGGACTGAGTGTTGTGGCTGCAATGTGCTGTGTAAGGGCAGCCCAGGGCCATGTAAAGATTTCTATCTATGGGGAAGTTTGAGGAATAGCAGCTCATAAAACAGACACCTTTGAAGGTAAGCAAGAGGATTCTTGTCTGAGGAAAACTATTTGGGATTACCACTGTACACCTGATTTTAAGCCTCTAAGCCATCCACTGAAAGAGGCAGAGATTGGATTGTGACAGTTACCTGCCCTGATTGAGGTCTCTGTGTAGCCAACAGCTCTGATGGGCAGCCCATGTTCAGCCTCAGAGGAGAGGATACTTACAGAAAATACACATTTTTGCCAAAACGACTCTGGTCATGAATGATTCATGACTGGAAAACAAGGCTACATTCATCAGATAATTTATATGTAAACCACTAGTTCCACCAGCTACAGAGAGAAGCCCAGATGCCCGTGGGTCAGGGCTGTAGTGAGCCTCTTACAGAGGGAAGGATGCCCTGCTGGTGCTGCCCAGGGTTGTGCCCCATTAGCCTGGCACCAGCCTCTCGGTGGCAGGGCAGAGCTGGTTCTGCTGCTGGTCACTGTGGGCCTTCCTGGCTGCACAGCTCTGCTGGGTCTGCTCTCCTGGGGCACCTCTGTGGGTGCTGAGGTCATGGAGGGAGCTTTGATTTGAGCAGTGATGGCAGACCTCACTGAAATCCAAATGCCAAAATCCTTGTTCCCATCGTGATTGGCTGTGGTGGGACAGAAGGGCACCACGGGGCTGCTGGCTGAGTTCATATCTGGTGCAGTTTTCTGGGGCAGAAGGAGGCTTTCCAGGTCTGCCTGCACACCTGCTCACAGCAGAGGTCAAGGGCAGTGGCACCCAAGCACACTGACTGAGTAAAACCAGAGTTTTCACAGAGGCTCAAGGCTGGGGGATTTAAACCACAGCCAACACTAATTGCTGTGCTCATTTAGTCTCACTGATATCCATTCCTTGCTAAAATGCAGTCCAGAGTCACCAAAAACTTTCCACACTGCTGCAGTGAGTAATTAACTGCACCTAGAGAAGGAGGGGATGAGACACCTCATCTGTCTCAGTGAGTAAATAACTGCACCTAGAGAAAGGGGATGAGAGACCTCACCTGTCTCTTGGTGCTTGCCATGGCCCTGCCTAAGGCAGCCCTGGTCTTATGGAGCTCTGTAATCCCTCCAAAAATGTAGTCCTCCCTCACCCTCCCTGTTCATTAAGTCCTGGCTCTTTCTATTCACTTTCCCCTAATGTAAGCATTTGCCCAGGGCCTGCTTGACTAGCAAACAAAAAATAACCTTCACTGGTGAAAAAAGAGTAACCTTCACTAATATTGATCTGCCAGTTTAGTTGCAGAAGAGTCCTGAACCTGCTGAAGGGCATAATAGACAGCAGAAATACATTTCACCTGCAAGTAAAGGGCTTGCAACCTATGAAATTTAACTGCATGTGTTCACCTGCCCCACTCACCTTGTACCAAGCAACTCTACCAATTACCTTTTTAAAACCTCTTTCTTTATAGGGTATTAGATGAGTTGGACAGTTGGTCTGACCCAGTAGTGCTGCTGTTATTTTTTTATTAGAAATAGGCTGAGTTAATAGCAAATTTAAACCAGCTTCCAGCTGGAGCTGCTCCAAGGCTGCACAGCTGCAGAGTGATAAGAGCAGGGGGGAACACACATTCCTGCCCAGAGTCTGGCTTCCCTTCTGCTTTGCTGAATCCCCAGGAGGATTTTGCAGAAGAGGCAAAACATCTTGTAATATCACTGGGCAAGCCAGACAATTCTGTTGCCTGTATCTACCTGCAGATGATCCATGTTTGACAGAGGAAATCAGCCAAGAGGCTTTGTGGGCACTAATAATGGGAATGTGACCACTCTGCTTCCTCCTGGCCTTGGAGAAAAGCACGTGGGGTGACCCCACTGTGCAAGCTGAGCCCTGTGGGAGGGCAGAACTCCTGTCCTGGGTGTTGTGTCCAGCCTGTCCTGCTGGAATTGGCACAACCCAGAGCACAGGGTGCCCTGCTGGCACTGCAGCTTGTGCCTTGTGCCCTGCCCTGCCCTGGCTGCTCCTCTGCCACAGCCTCCTCGTTTTCTGCAGAGCATTGCCACTTTTCCATTCCCTTTGTCCTGGGCTCTTGCCTGTGAATACAAGCACCTTCAAAATGTCTCACCTCACCTGTTTCCTACCTACCTGGTTTTCCTACTCCTGCTTTCGAAATTGATTCCCTTTGCATCTGCCCTTGCTTAGGCCTCCTGTTATCATCAGCTTTCCCTGCATGGGCTGGTTCCTTGCTCCTCTGGTGCTTCAAGATGCTCTGTCCATCCCTCCTGCCCACCCATTTATTTTTAGCTCTTTTCTCACACCACTGCATTGATTTCAGCCCTCCCCAGCAATTTTTAAAAGACATCCTGTCTCCAGTCTACCTTTGCATGTAGCTTGTACAGTTAAACATAGTAAGTTTTCTCCTCTCGATAGAGGGTAAACAGAGTTAAAAGGAGACCTTTCAGACACATCCCTCATATCTTTTTTTGGCTGTCCAGATGTAGGCAGATGTGTTGGCTTTCTTCTTAGAAAACACATCAGATTGTCTGCTATGAATAATGTCCAAGATCTCGTAATTCCCTGAGATTTTAGAAATAAATTATATTTGCTATCAAGAGTTTCTATGGCATTTGCTGTCAAAGCTATTTCATATCTGCCTGTATCCACTATGGATTTTCAGTTTGCACATTCATATGTTAAGAGAGAAATGAAAAAAGCAAAAATGCCCTTTTTGATGCTAATCTACAGAGTTTCAATAATCAAATATTTCTTTTTAAGATAGTAGAGGCAGTGACCATCTTCTAATTCGCAGCATTATTTCCTCTCTGAAATTTTCACAGCACAGGAGACTGTTGCTGCCAACACATGCCAAGAAGTTTGTTAAGTGTCATCCCTACCTTCCAAAGCTGTTATTGAGCTTGAAACCACTGCAATGATTGCTGAGCTTGTTTGCAGTGTGAATATTACAAGTATTTTCCCCACAGTTCTGCATTGCCTTCTGGTCCTCACTTCAGTGTTGGCTAAGCTGTCATTTACAGGAGTGATGCTGTCATTACAATATTTGATATTTTTCTGAGTGTAGCTGTCGTTGAAGGCACATTATGCAGGAAATTTGCTATTTATTTCTTGCCATGAAGTTGGTGGCACTGCCAAGTGGCAGATGTGGGCAGACTCACCTGTGACTTCATGAGGACAGACTCACCTGTGACTTCAGCATGGCTGGAGCATCAGGCAGCCAAGCTGCCACTGGCTCACCCTGGCCCTGGGACAGCAGGGACACATTTTTGTGTTGTGTTACACCTCCAGACATCCCAGATGTTCTGCAATGGGCACTGGTGAGTGTTTTTGCAGCCCAGTCACTATTTGATGGTAATTCCCTGAGCCTAGAGGCTGGGCTGGGGATTACTGTTTTTTTTTAAATTACAATTGATGCTGATTTGATTTGTTCCTATGGTTTAGAGAATCATGGAATCATTAAAGTAGGGAAAGCCCTCCAAGACCACAGAGTCCAACCACTGCCAAGCCCACCTCTAAACCTAGTGCCACATCTACACATCTTTTACCCATCACAGGGTCATAGAAATATGTGTTCTCATGGGTCAAACCACAGTACTCATCCCACCTGTCCCACAGCCAAGTCCCCAGGTTTGCTGAGAAGGACACTGCAGAAGACCTTCCCAGTTTACCAGGCCTTTTCTCTACCCCACTGAGAGATTTGTGTTCCTTGCAGGGCTTTGCTGCCTCCAGGTTTTGCAGAGCCATCACAAGTTTTTCTCTTCCATTCCAGCACATATCCTCATTCCAGTAACACTGATGGGCTTCAGCTTTGGGAAAACTACTGTTGAGTCTTCTCTGTAGTGTTCAGTCCTTGTTTTTCTAAATGCTGGAGTTTCACTTTTCCAAAGCCAACAATTTCATGTAGTTTCTGCCTGTTTGCTTCTTTCTAAAAGTGGTTTGTCCACCTAACTTTTGCTTTTTGCTATTAAAAATCCTCCTTTGTTGACCCCTGAGAGGGGCTCCAGCTGCTGTAACCTGACCATATCAAGCTTGGCAAGTGGATGAAGTGTTTGCCTCTCATTTCTTGGAGAAGCCACTTTGCCTTCATGATCCATCTCCTTCCCCTTTGTCTTGATTTGTGTGGCATTTTCCAGCACTGTTCTTTGTTTTATGAAGAATTTCTTCTGCTGCTTTTGTGGGGATATTTTGGGGGAGCTGATGGTGCTGTTTCAACCCTCTCACACATTCTCTGGATGACCTCCCCTACCCTGACTTTAGGTTCATTTACCTGTAAACTGACAGTGGCTGGTACTGGCTGACAACATCCTGTAGGAAGATGTGTGACCTGTAAATCAAAGCCTTGTAGCATCTGATTTATTCTTCAGTTCAAATTGAAATTGATCCTGTGCTTGTCTTACAGCTCTCACTGTCAGTTTGGTTAATGAATTAGGATTTTATTTGGGTCTGTAGTTTAGTCCCAAACTTTTCCATGCAAATTATGGTTCCCTCTCCCCTCACTCACTCCATACCAGTGGTGGTTCTGCAGCTGCAGCTGATAGCAGGGTAAATGTCACCAACATTTCACCCTTTGGATTTTCATAATCAAGTCTGCTATTTGATTGCTTTTCCTCACAGTGGTTGGGTTTTCTCAGCTGAAATTTCCCATTGTTTAGAGGAAATCATGCCTGGGTTTTCATTAGACTCTGGAGACAGCTACAGACCTGACCCTGCCTCCCCTCCCCATAGCTCTTTGTAGGTGTGTGATGGTAGATAAATTACAATCAGCTCACTGGAAACCTGGCTATAAGCAATTCCTCTGACATGCAAATTGCTGAAAATTATTGGTTGTGTAGACACTGTACTAACACCAAATCATCCACATAACCTAAACATTTAAAACTCAGTGCAAACTGCCACACAGGCATTGCTGCTCCCAGCAGGACTTTGCTGCCAGAAGGGAGTGCAGCTCTGGGGAAGCCCCAGCTGATATCATATTTATTGTTTTATGGATCGTAAGTCCTATAGATTTATCCAGGGCAGCTTCCTTGGTATTTGCCTGCATGCTGGGATTACAGGGGCTCTGCCCCTCCCTGGGTGTGTCTCCAGTGCTCGGGCAGCCCCCAACCCAAAGCTGGGAGGTGCAGTTTGTCTCTTCAACTCTTGCAAGTCTCAGGGACTGAACCCATGCTAGAAACCTAGCAAATTCTCTAAAATCAAAACCATTCTTTCTGTGACTTCATGAATTCTCAGGGGGAATTGCTGCCTAAAATAATCCAGTGGCACCCAGCCAGGAGCAAGTAGTACAAATCAAGTCTCATTACTTCAAGTTAGAGGCACAGAATGAATCCCAGAAAGGTTTGGGTTGGAAAGGACCTTAAAGATCATCCCATTGCACCCCTGCCATGGGCAGGGACACCTTCCACCATCCCAGGGTGCTCCAAGCCCTGTCCAGCCTGGCCTTGGACACTCCCAGGGATCCAGGGGCAGCCACAGCTTCTCTGGGCACCCTGTGCCAGGGCCTGCCCACTCTCACAGGGGAGGATTTCTTCCTAATATCCAATCTAAATCTCTCATCTTTTGTTTAAAGCCATTCCCCTTGTCCTTTCACTGTCTGCCTGTGGAAAAAGTCTCTCTCCCTCTTTATGGCATTCAGGGAAACTCTCAGTCATCTTAAAAAACTCCTGTAAAGCAGAGGCAATGTGCTAAAAGAGTTATAAAAAAGGGTGAGAGCTGAAAGTTGTGTTGGGATTGGTACTGAAACTTCTGTTTTACTCCAGGGCTGAAGTTTCACCCTGAGCTGATGGCAATGTGGGGTTTCCTGCATCCAGTAAATATCCCCAGGGCAGAGCAGCATCCCCGTCAGCCTCCTCCTCCAGAGCCCTGACTGAAGGTAAGAGTGGAACAACTGCTGAACCTCAGTGTCAGATGCTTCAAATGATAGCCTGAGCAGCAGCAGAAAGGCTTTGCCTGCCTGCCTCTGCTGGGACTCCTCTGTTGGTCATTTTCTGTCCTTCTCCCAGCCCTCACTGGGTGTTAAATCCTGACATCCCAGCTGAAGCTGCGTGTGCAGCATCTGCTCTCCTCCCTCTTGGATCACATGCACGGCCTCTATTTATAGCAGGAGTGAATTTTTGTTCTTGTGCATCATTCCAGGCAGCAGAAAGCAAAACAGAAGGAGGAGCTGATGTAGGAAAATGTTCCCTCAAGTCAGGTTTTCAGAGAAAGGAGCAACAACCTCCTGCCCTCTGCAGTGCCCTCACACCTCACAGTCTCCATCCAGAATCCTCCACTGGCCATTGAGCCATGGCCAAGTACCTCCTGGAGGCCACCAAACCACAGTAATGAGCACATTCAAATTGAGCCAAGTGTATTTAGTTTTTAGAAGACTGGCATAAGTCATCTTTATTGAATGTAATTTAGTTTTAACATATTGCTCTGTGCTTGAGTTATTATCTTCACTGTGCTTGGAGAAATAAATTACATTGAAGCCTTTATTTTTGACCTGTGACATCAATACATGCCATGGACAGATTCCAAAATCTTATCAGCTTTGGCATGGCTATTAAATTACAGTGGTGAACAAACCTCTTTAGAAATGAAAAATGCTTTTGGAGCTTTGACCTTTTACATTTCAATTCGTAAAGAGCCCAGTGCAAATGGGAAATGCTGATCAAAATCCAGTTACTTTAATCTTCTGGGGTGTCCTTTCTGCAGAAGAAAAGAACAAAATGTTTCTTCTTGCTTTGTAGCCCTTCAGATCTTGACACAAAACTTTGCCTGCAACTCTGAGATTTGGTGGTGGAAGCAGAGCTTGAAAGCACAGAACATGGCAAACCAGCCAGAGCCACAGAATTTCCACAAGAAGCCCACTGCAAGATAAAGATATTAATTAAAATTGGACAAAGGCACACAGATCTTCTGCAGCACGTGGGCTCTGTTCATTGGTGTTCCAGGAGGATCTGCAATATTTTTACCTCTGCTCCTCTTTCCTGAGAAGGCACCGAGGTTTTGTCTGTCTGAAAGATGAGGAGCTGTGCCCAAACTGGTATTTTATGTGCTCTTAACCCAAGTATTTAAGTATTCTGAAGCCAGTACGCCAAGATTGGGGTTGTTTTCTCACCTCTCCCACTGTCTTCACAGAACCATTTTCCCTTTTTTAAAGATTTCTGCCTCGTTCCTTGTGCAGCACAGGGTGATGCAGTCGGATGGGGAGGGGCACTGGGGCCAGGGGGCACAGTTGAGGACCAATATTGCCAAGATCTGTGTGCCACTTGGCCGAGGGAGCTGCAGGGACAGCTCTATGGCAAAATGAACCAGCTCACAGAAATATTATTCCCATTACCCACGGTTTCCCCCTTCCCTCGCTCTTTCCAACCATGTGAAGCACAAGGTTTAGCTGCCTGCACTCACTGGGAAGGTGAGTGTGCTCCCAAACCCCACAGGCAGCCAGAGACATCCCAGTGCACGGCCCTGGGGCACCTCTGGAGTGGGGCTGGGAATTAATTCCTTTCTCACCAGTCCTCTGGCTATGCTTGCTTTCAGTATTATTTAATAGTGCTTTATGTATTTCTGACAACTTCTGGAGAGAGACTTGTTTTTCTACTGATGATGAGAACAAAAAGCACAAGTTACACTGAAATTAATGAATGCAGCTGGACAAAGACCCAGTTGCTCCTTATTAAGCTTTAATTAAACTGTAGCACTACAGAGAGGCAGAGGAGTTTCTGGGCTGTTTGTGATGTTTCAAGTGAGTAATTCCACCCTAGGACATCCATCAGCAATGCTCATTTATATTCCACTTTAATCCCATATTACCTTTTCAGAGCCAGGGAAAATCTTGACATCCCAAAGAAGGGACAAGCCAGTTTCTTTTGTTGAATCAGGAAACAGGGATGGTCCCAACAGCCTGGGGCACAGAAAGGTCCCTAGAGCTGGGAATGCAGAGAAGATAATTGAGTTTACTGATGCACCAAACAGGATTTACATTTCTAAATGAGTAATTATGGTCAATAAATTCACCAAGAGCAAGCTGGATGTTTATTTTTTGGGTTTTGGTATATTCGAGGGACCATGTTGGACCTAAATTATGGACAGCAAGTGGTTAACAAGTCTGCAAGGCTGGTCTGTTGGGCAGAGAGCTAAAATAAAGCACTGTGCTGCAGGAAAAACCTAATGTATGTTAATTGAATGCCAATTGATTAAACATATTCATTGAGGTTTCACATCTAGGTCAGAAGTAATCTATCTATTACATACTTGTTAAACCTCATTAAATAATTGCCTAGTGGTATTTAACATGCAATAAGTAGCCCCTGAAATTCAGCTAAAATGTATTCCTGCATTGGCTTAGGAAGTCGCCCGAGCGAATCGATTGAAGATTTAAATAAAAGGCCTCTGCTGTACGGTGGTGTGAGATATCCTGTTAAATCTGCTAAAAGACACATAGTATCTGCACAATTATCCCTGTAATTCCATGCAGAGGGAGAGGATTAGTCACTACAAAGCTCTGCTCAGGGATGGAGAGCTGGAGTCTGCAGGACAGACGCTGAACAGGAGGGTGAGACACCTTGGAGGAGTTTTCCAAAGTACACGGACTTGGAACTGCAAATTTTACTTTTATTTTCATAGGTGAAAAATGTTGGCTAGAAATCTAAATGTTTATCCCCAGGTGCAGGGCTCACTTGTTGCTGGTGAATTATGAGCAACGTCTTGCAGTCCCAGGCTGTGGAGCGAAGCAGCTCCAGTCACCTCACAGACATAAATTAAAGACTCGTGGGGTCCGTGGGAGGCAGCCACTTTATATCATCCATTGCTCATCGAAGGCATAAGCAAACTCAGGCACTGAGTTTAAATTATTTGCCTGGGCTGTCTCAGGGAAATCGATGGGGAGCATCAGCCAGGAAATTCAGCCTCTCACCTGGGGCTGTGCAGGTGGCTCAGGGCAGGGGCACTGCTCCACAGCCTGGGAGCTCCCCACTCCCCTCAGCCCAACGCTCCTGGGCTGCTCTGGAGCTGGAATTCATCATGAGCAGCAAAGGAAATAACAAACCCAGCCCTCCCCCTGTGCCGGTTTGGACACAAATCGAGGAGGAAACAACCCTGAAGGGAATCTCTCTCCTCTCTCCTGCCAGCCAAGCAAGCAGGTCCCGGCAGCACCCNAAAACCTTCCAGCAGGCGATGGGGAATACAAGATCATCCCACGACACTCCCCCAGCAAACACAAGTAAACCCACGTTCATCAGCTCCAGCCTGATTTGTGGTGGGTCACTGAGACAGCTGCTTGTGGCACAAGTGAGCAGCCCCTGCCACTGGTGGTGCTTCCTCTGCTGCTCAGGAGCCCTTGGCAGGAAGGTTTTGTTCCTCACAGGATCTTCCTGGAGAGCCCCTCGGAGCCCCAAGGCAAGAGGAAAACGCCCCTTTGCCTCCTGACTCCTCTGAGCTCTTTCCAGAGAGTCCTGGGAGCATCCAGCTGGAGATGCCACCACACCTGCACCTCTCCCACCCACACAGACCTGATCCTGCAATTAAACCACTTTAATCATCCCATGGAGCAATTCAGACCCATACCTGAGAGACCAGAGACACAGAAGTGTGACAATGACTGAGAACTCTAAATATCTAAGGGTTTGTGTTTTTTTGTGTGTTTTGTTTTTTTTTTTATGTTTTTTTTGTTTGTTTGTTTGTTTTTTTCTGTGACACATCTGATATTTTATAGACGTGAGCCAGAAATGTTGCTGAAACCTGCTGAGTTCCTGCCTCCAGCTTTATTTACTTTTATTCCAGCTTGTAGGGAATTTCTAGGCCAAACTTAGTAGGAGGATAAAGATCCAACACACGGGGGAGCACTTAGACTGTAGTAGGCAGAGTGCTCCATCCACCCCGCTCCCGTACCTGAAATGACCATTGCAGGGGAAAACCTGGCTTGTCAAAAACCTCGTTTGTTCAGGAGAGTTCACCATTTCCCAGAAACCAAAAGTACCACATGGAATTCTCTAAATGCCAGGACCACAGGGTGACCCACTCTGTCTCTGTGCTAGAAAAGAGGAGCACTTTTAGAAAGTCTCAGTATTCTCAACAACAAAGAAATGCTGAATTTTGAAGCCAGGTTTCCACTAAATGCCTTTTTTTTTTTTTATTTTACTGCCAGCTCTATAGTTGGAAATGTCTTTCAACAAGACTTTGCATTTATACTGTGTTGCCTGTTTGCCTAATCTTTGTTGTCCAGCTCAGCAAACTCCCCTGTTTGGAAAGGTATCTCCTAAAATACAGATTGGAGACTTACAAGAGGGTATTTAGTGTGTCCACCATATGAGCAAAGCACTTGGCCCCCATAATAAATTCCCTGAATTTGCAGAGTTTTTGTCATGTTTGCACAGTAAACATTTGTGAAATCGATTTAATGGTTTAATTTTTGCAGTGCTTGTGAAGATAGGTACTTCAGGAACGTTGCTTAATACACAGCCAAAGCATAAACTCAGCCACTAAACAGTATTATATAATTAAATTTCTATTTAATGGTGTTTATGCTTCTGTTTTGAAGCTGGGAATGTGATATATGCACACACTTCACAACAGGTGTGTTGTAATGTTATTAGCAGGCAATGATGCTAGTGCTTTGAGTTCCTTTAATTTGTGTATTATTAAAGAATTCTTGCCTCATTCTCACATAACAAATTCCAGAATTACCTTCACACAGGTAAATACCACAATGCTGGAATAACTATTGCCTCCTTGCAGCTATCAGCTGTGCCACAAAGCTCTCTGTAAGACACAGGTGCAGCACGTCGCAACCCTCCCCAGCCCTGCCCACAGCTCAGTTCCTGTTTAGGAGCACCCAAGAGAGAGCAGAGATGAAGGAAAAGGGTTTTTATGCACAAAAAGCACAGCAAGGAAATAGCACAGGAGATAACATTTCTCTGGCTCTTTGCTGGAACAACAAAAGGGTTCTGAGGCTGAGGAAGAGTGTGGATGAAAGGAGAGGAGGGCAGGCATTTTTAGTACCTGGTAAAGTGAGGAGTTAATTGAAAGGAGTAATATATTTCACTTATTTATGTAATAAGTTCCATTTTAATGTTAATGTGTTTGGTAACACTCCAGAAATGGGATAAAGGTCTTATAGTGAGCAACCTCAGGCACCAAGGGCACAGAACTTTTAGCATAAATGGGATTATGCAGGTGATGGGTCCTAGGGTCCTTGGAATCATGGAATATTTTGGTGGAAAAAGCCCTCAAAGATCATCAGGTCCATCCATTAACCCAGGACTGCCACGTTCAACACTGAACCATGTCCCCAAGTGCCACATCCACACATCTCTTGGACACTTCCTTGGAAATCTACGAGCAGGCTCTTGTGCCTACACACCTCTGGATGCTCCTAAGGCTGTGTTTATGAATGTTTCCAAATGGAAAATAAAAATATCTGTTTTTCTAGCACTGATGCTTATTTACAGTCAGCAGGGTTAATGGAAAATTGTTATCATGATGATTTAAGGATGGATTTTACAGAAAACCAGAAAGATCTGGTGGCCCTTTCATCACGTGGTTAGAGAAAAAGATCTTTATGTTATTTTTGCTGTGGATGGGTTTAGTATTCTTAACAAAACAAGGTCGATAGCATGATCTGCATTGTTCAAATATGAAGACAGAGCCGAAGTGTGCCACTTCTCTGGGGTCATATACAATGCAGTGTCACAGTGTGCTGATGGAGTGGCAGGTACATCACAGGTGTGGATTTCTCACTGGGAAATGCCTGGAAAGCAAAGAGAAATGGTACTCACTTTAATCAAAAAAATGAGCTAAAAATATGGTGGTGATAAAATGCTGCTTAATCTGATCTCATGGACAAAACTGCACTGTGCTGTAAAAAAAATAATAATCATTTCTCTCCAGCCTATTACACTCCTTTGTGTTCCTGCAGCAGAGCAGAGAGAGCAGGAGCTTTCAGAAATTTCCATCTGCAAGGTTTTAAATAGTCCTCACACAAACATTTCTTGGGAGAGTAGGCAGCTGCACGGGCAGCAGCTCCCTCTGAAGGGGAGGGGAATGAGGAGGGCAATAGCAGTGTCAAGGCAAGGCTGGCAGAGGGATGCTCCTGGACCAGGGAGCCAAAATAAGGATTTCAACAGCCAAAGGCATCAGTGAAATTATAAATCATTTCAGGAGTCTCTTAAAGAGCTGGGTGGAGAGCATCCCAGGGATCAGCTCAGCTCAAGTGAGCAGAAACTGCTCATGTGTGGAATGGGTCTTAGATTAACTGTAGGGAGTCAGGAGAGCAACAGGGTGTCACTGCCAGCAAGACATCTCCTCAGTGAGAAGTGGTGGCCAGAAAAGCAAACAAAATGTTCGTTTGCATTAAGAAAAAGCTGGAGGAAAGCACAGAATTATTCCTTACCTTTAATATGAAGTGACACCACACCATGGATCCCCTGCTCAGCCTTGCTCTCCAGTCTTATGGGAGGAGAGAGCAGAAATAAAACAGGTCTGGGGAAGGCAATGAAAATGATTAAGTGAATAGAAAGCTGAAGTGTGTGGAAAGATTAAAATATTAGAACTATATATCTTAGACATTAGAGGAATAAGGGGCGATGACAGAGAGAAATAAAAAGATTGCAAACTGATGATAGAGATATAAAAAATAGCAGAAGGTTTAAAGAAGGTAAGTCAAGAACTCCTATTCCTTGAGCAGGAGGTGTGTAAGATGAAATTAAAAATCAATAGTTCTTTACACACTTAGTGATGCTGTACAAATGGGGTCAGAGTGTACACTGGGGACAGTAACCTCTAACAGGTAAAAACCATCACAGTCCTGAGCTCAGCCCAGCCCATGAGTTCTTGAAGTCTGAATGATTAGAAGGTGTCTTAGTTCATTAATAGATTTACTGCTTCTTCCCCTGGAGCAGCAGCCAGAATGGTATTTTCAGAGAAAAATACCATTTTATGTATCTCTGCACTGAGACAGAGATCTGTTTTTTTCTTTTTTTTTTGGTTTGGTTTGGTTTGGTTTTTTTTTTTCCCCTTTTTATTTCTTTGGAATTAATGAAGTAGAAACCTCTCTGTGTGAAGTCTACAGCAACAGGAATTATGCTCATTGTGTGTGTGAGTAGATATCTGAGATGGTTCCACACCTTTTCCAGCAGGCTGTTCTAAGTGCTACAAGATGACAAAGAGCAGGTTTCTGAAACGCTCCCAGAGCTGTCCAGAAGAAAATCAAGTGGCTCTGTGTGGATCATTTCACCTGGTGCTGGGAGAGGTGAGCTGGCATCACACCGGGTACCACTCTGAGCCAGGAGAGGGCTGGGCTTCCCAGGAACAACACAGGAAATCCTGTGCCTGGCCTCCTCCCAAGGGCCCAGGGCAGCTGCCCTGACTCTTTTCCACGGTGAAAGAGAGATGAGAGACTGATGGGAGGCACTGCCATCATCTCAGAATGTAAAACTGCTCCTCCTCTTTGGTATTTATTATAAAGTGTATTTCACTGCACCAACAGCGCTCTGGGCTGGGCATGTCCAGGGAATTGTTCCACTTCTCCAATGGTGAATCACTTGGCCTTTGGACTTCTGTCTTGTAACTCTGTTTGACACGTCCTATAATTACTACTTGGAGAGTTTTATTACTTAATTATGCAATCAGCTATTGCTATTTAACATGCCATCAATCCCTCCCCTCCAGACCCCCATAAAACCCCAAACAAGTCTCCCTTTTCAATCACATTTCTCAAAAAAATTCCACAAAGCAATGAGCTGCCTAATTTGTGCTTTGATGAATAAGTTGTAAAATTTTCCAGTGTAAAAAATCCTTTCTGATTTTCTGTGCCTCTCCCACTCCTCCACTCCCAAGCCCTTTGATTTCAGGCTGTGATAATACATGTAGTCACATTTACCAGCACTGGCAGAAAGCAGCCAGAGCACCTCATCCTTTTTACTACATCTCCTAAAAACAAATTAAGGTTCCACCAGACAAGCTGTTAGCTTGTGTGAACATCTGCCTGGCACGTTGTGGGCTGCTTGCAGAACACTCCCATCCCCTGAACCTCCTACGGATCCGTGGCTCAGCCCTTTCCACCCAGTGCATGTTTGCTGCAGTCATGGAACATTCCAGCACACTTTAAAGGCCAGATTCACTGCTGTTGTGTCACTGAAGATGAAGAGAACATTGCCATGCCATTCAGGTTTGGGTTTGGGTTTGGGGGAGAGCTCCAGCCACTTACTACTCCTTATTCCATGGTCCTCCCATCAGGAGAGGCAAAGCTGAGGTTCTGCAGCCGTTCCTGGAGGCAAAGAAAACCACAGTGAAAAATAATTTTAAACCAACTTAGTTGTCATCCCCAGTCCCCAGTGTAGGGTGTGCTGATTTATGACAACCACCCAAAGCTGCCCCCAGACTGTTTGACAGCCCAGACAGACAGAGATTCTTAATAGCATGAAGTGCAGACCCGTCCCCTTCCACCTCCAACATCTCCCCTGCACCAGGACCACAGCTCCACATAAATCTGCCGTGCCTGTGCCAGGGGAATTGTCTCCCGTCCTCCTGCAGCTTGTAAGGGCTGTTTCAGGAGATAGAATTAGTACCTTGATGCTTGGTATTGATCTCGGTTTGATTTATATTCCCTTGATCTGATTTTCTCCTCAGCGTCATGAGTATAAATCAAAAGTAATGCCCACAGGAGTCAGAAGTTACGCTGGCTTTAAACTTGTGTAAGTGAAATTGAGGTTCCTTAACTCCAGGCTTTTCTGGTGAAAAGGGAGGGCAGACTAAAAAGATGAGCTGCCTGACTCATGGGAATACAAAATAGCCAGTCAGTGTAGGATGCTGTCTTTGGCCATCCCTTTATTTTATTTCCTGAACCTGGATTTCAGGTGAAAGTTCCCAGAGTCTCTCTCCTAGAGTTGGTTTTGAAACATCCTTGTCTGCAATAGCCAGCAATCCTCCCTTTTGGACCTCCATGTGGGAGCTGAATTAAAATTTCCTTGTGGGATGTGAGGAGGAATCTTAGGAGGGACAAGAAATGTACTTTTCCAGTGTGGTTTCCAATGTGCCACCATTTCATGTTGAGTCATTTGGATAAAAACCCACAAAGACACCATAATTCTATCATCAGTTTTTATTTCCAAGGTAGTCTTCAATGGCCATTCATGGCCTTATTCGAGGGTCTGATATGGCCTGGATATTCTCTGTACAAATTTGGTGTATCTTTCTAAGACCATTCTTCAGATGCCCTAAAATATCCATTCATTTACCCTGAAACTCTCTCTTACGTGCCAAAGAGCTGCTGAGTAATGGAAAAAGGAGGAAGAGTGGTCTGCATGTGCTATAATTCTTCATTGTGGCAGATGCAGAGAGGGCTGAGAGAGGTCTGGGGGGATCAGGCTGCATCCTCAAGGAGTGAAAGTCCACTCCAGGTAATAGAACTGGTGTGAAAAATTTATAAAGGAGAAAGCTTCCAGGGGGTCCCCTGGCAGCAACCTAGAGGTTCTGATGGGACTGATGGAAAAAGTAAATGTGTCTGAGCAAAGGCCAGGCACCATAAAAGGCTTTGTAGAGAAAATGGACCCTCTTAATTAAGTTCTGTGTGGTTTTGCATAGCTGGGAGGCAGAAGTGCTGGACTGTCAGGAGGAGCCATACAACTTGCTCCTCTTTATTTCTCTTTTGTGCCCAGGTATTCTGCAGTACCTCCCTCCCAGCACTCTCTGACAAGGCACAGACTGAGATTTTAGCAGAAGCATTGAAAGGTTTTTTTTCAAAATTTTATTTATTTTTAAACCCAACAGTTAAAAAGCAGGTACCTGTGGGTGTAGAGCCAATTATTCATATAGTA
The DNA here is from genome assembly GCA_013398075.1 of Notiomystis cincta. Lineage (NCBI taxonomy): Eukaryota > Metazoa > Chordata > Aves > Passeriformes > Notiomystidae > Notiomystis > Notiomystis cincta. The sequence goes on from VZRX01020467.1 coordinate 48,733, forward strand.
TCAGTATTGCCATAGCTTGCTTAAATTTAATTTAAATATAAATGGTCTCCATTTACAACACTTGCTTGGGGAATAATCCCAGCCTCTTTCAGTCCTTTGCCTTTAAATTATTGACTGTCATGCTTCGCCCTTAAGTGAAGGAATAAAGCTGTTAAAGGAATGCATTTGCATGCCAATGGTCTGAGACCACATCAAACCCAGCTCAACAGATTATTTTGAGGTTTTGTCTGATTTTATATCTGTTACAGCATGCTTTGAGAGAGCCCTGCTGCTGGGCTTCCACACAGCCCCGGGGGAAGGCTCTCCGCACTCAAAGGCCACCTCGGGGCAGGAGGCAGCAAACCAGGGAGCACCTGCAGGAGTTTCTGCAATAGAATCCAGCGAGCATCGTCTCGTAGCCTTGGGGAGAGAGAGGGGAATCAATGCGGGCAAAGCAAGGCCTTTTCAGGTTGTTGTCAACACGCTGTCAGCTCTTTCTTGTATTCCCTGTCGTCTGTTAATGACAAAGGGAAAGGGAGCTGGTGAGGGGTTGGGTTTTTTGGGTTCCAGCCTTGCTGCAGCTGATGTGAGCAAACACACACACACAGCACCGTGCAGGGGCGTCGGCAATGGGCTCTTTCATTCCAGTGACACCTCATTTCTCAGGGTAAATAATAAACACGTCTGGCCAAATTCCAAAGAGCTTCTGGGATTAGCTGTAGTCTCTGCTGGGAAACCAATTACTCTCCAGCTCCAGTGCTCTTTCAGATTGCGACACTTGCTAAATTGGGTTCAGGGAGCGCTGGCTGGACAAAAAGGTGCGTGGTTTTGTTATTCCGTATCGGAGCCTTCCTCTGTGCGTGTTCAAACAAAGAGGGGAGGAAAGAAAAAAGCCATTTCCCTCCAAACACCAGCCTCCATCTCCGAGTGACATCAGACAGAAGAGAAAGAGATACGGGGACAAGAGGAGATTTGAGATGAGTTTGGCTCGTCGCTGCAGGATGGAAACACGAACGGCTGCCTTTGATTAATGTATGCCCAAGGTCACACATGCAACTGTAACAGTCAATAGCAATCAGATTAGTGTAATGTATTATTCAGTGTTTATGATGGTGAATTTGTATAGCGCCTGTGAGGCAGCTTTGATCCCCTTGAAATGTTTCCTGAATGCCATTTGGGAATGCCACAGAGCCCAGGCAGCGCTTTGGCATCTCCAGCTCACGTTCCTCTTGTCAGCAATGCATAATTACCCACCTCTGCTGCTCCTGTGTGGACACACTCTTGGATTTAATTGGTCTACAATTGGTTACCAGCCTGAATTTTTTTTGCCCCTAGGTGTTAGGGAAGCAGGGGATATAATAAAATGTAATGCATTTAATTGGAGGTCCCAAGTGCTTTACAAACACTGCTCCATTAGGCTTTGCTATAAATTGGGGATAGCTTTATCCATCTGCAGTCCTGGCCCATGGATGAGCGTGCAGGGCCCTGTAGGATGCAGCACCACTCTGTGGGATAGGTAGATAATAATGCATAATTTATACTTTATTTATCAATTGTTCTCTGTTCTCAGTACCCTTAGCATTGGGTTCAGGGAGGGCTGGGTGGAAAAAAAGGTGTGTGTTTTTGTTCTTCTATATCAGAGCTTTTAAATAATTTTCAGCTCCCTTCATATTTTGAAAAGATTTTTCTAAACAATCCTACAAATAATTTTTGGGTTGTTTTGTTTTGTTTTGTTTTTCTCAGTCCTGTGCAGAAGGACTGAGGAACTAAGGAGAATTTACTCACATACAGGATATCTCCTTGAAAATCAACTTCAAAATTTCGAAAGAAAAAAAGCCTTGCTAGTGAGAGAATTGTTGGGGAGTGGGATGTGAGGTTCACTTTGTTTAGTTTTATTGCATTCAGTCCACCACGGGACTGAACCAAGTCTGATGGTGTGGATGCATGAGGAGCCATTGGGGTGGGTTTGGCACAGGATGGGCTGCACTCCCTCTGAAGGAGGAACCCAGCATTGCCCTTTAGCCAAAAGTGCTGCTGCTCCCAGGCAGATCTGACAGGGCAGGATGCAGACAGGAATGGGAAATCTTGAAAAGGCTTGCTGGGAGGCTGACATTCCCTCTGGAGAGGATTTGGAATTTTATGGTCTTTATGGTCTTTCCAACACAAAACGTTCTGTGGTTCCTTCAGGTAAATGATGCACAAGAGACAAGGGGACCTGTAGAAATCCCAGAGGAGAGGGGGACACAGAAGGGAGAGCAGGTGCTGTTCCTTACTGAAAGGAGCATGCTGGGTGAGTTGTTTTATTAAATTTGGATGTCAAACCTTTATTTTGTTGTGTTGGACTCCAGTAAATAATTTTATACGCTGACTCACAAACCCTTACTCGAAAACTAGCTGGGTCTAACTCCGTGGAGACAATCCACAGGGACTGAGCAACCCAGGAAGCTGTTAGCTGTGCCACAGCAGTGTGCAAGGCCTCCTTAGGCAAACCTGTGCTAGGGCTACCTCTGGGACTTCTGTTATGTCCAGTCTTGCTCAAAATCCCAGTTACTGACCTGGAAAAGCAGGTAGGAAGCACAGTAATTCAATTCCCAGGTGGTACCTAACTTGGAAGGCATAGCAAAGAACAATGGGAAAACCATTCTGGGAAAAGCACTGCTGGGCCAAGAGAGAAAAGAAATGAAGCAAGGTGCAATGAGATGAAACCAGTGGATGGATGGGTTGGTAGGTGGGATTGAATGGTGTTGGTAGGTGGGATGCACTCAGCAGGGCGAGGCAATATGGAAAGACCAAAATATCTGATATTTCAGAATATATTTTTGGCGATGCAGCACGGCTGCAAATAAGTCCACCAGACAGTGAGGTCTGAAAGAGTAGAGGCTTGGGAGGCAGAAAATATATGAATATTGTCCATAAAAGAGCAGCTGGGCACATGTAGAAAATTGTATTTTGTTATGACCACTTCAACACCAGGAAGAAGCCAACAAATGGAGAGCAATTAAGAAGGAGTGACAGAGAGTTATCTGATAAATAAAAGCTGTATTATTGCAGTGTTGCTGAGCTAAAATTTGAATGGAGGAGGGAGAATTATTGTGAGCAACAAGTATTTAAGATGCAGATAGAAGCATTAACATGTAGATAGAAAATGAGACAGGGATTTCTGGTGGCAGCCAGAAAGTGCCCACTGGGGAGGAGAGGAAAATATTGGCTGAACATCAGCATCAGTTCCCTATTATCTGAGCAATTAGTCCTGTGGAATGAGCTCTGGAGGAAAGTGCTGACTGATTTTAAACTGGTACAGTGTGAGAAGTGGGAAACAAACCATCCAGCAGCTAACAGCCCTCCACTGGCACAGGGGTTCAAAAAACCCTCCTTTTTGAGAAGCTTTGTTTATGGCTCTTGACAGTTAAATCATCCTGATATTCAATATTGCGACTTTGCTCTCTACCACTTTTATTTTTACACATAGGAGGGCAGCAGTTAATAAGGAAAAACCTTATGGTGAATGAAGGACCTTTCCTATTCACTCCTGGTAAAAAATGCGAGCGTAAGACTCACCCAACTTTCTGATGCTCTGAGTTGCTGGGAACATTTCTGCAGCTGCCATCCCATGAGGCCCAGGCACCCTTGGGATTGTTTGTGGGAGGCTGTAGGACAGAGCAAGACATATTTCAGCTGACTCTTGTCAGTCTTTGTTTAAAATGACATAAAAGTGGTGCCTGCTTGGAATGCAGGGCAAAACTTCAGTGTAAGATATTCCTTTGTGGAAAGGAAGAAGGGTTCCTCCAGCTCTTCTTTTTTTTGCCTCCCAGGAATTATGAAAAACTGAGCACTTAAATCAAGCCCTATGCTTTATTTCTGCAGGAGGAGACGTTAGTGCTGAAAATGGGGGCTTCAAAGGGTGATATATTTGTGTGGAAAGAGTCAGCTGTGAATGCAACACCCATTTCCATGGCTGCAGGAGAGAAAAGGGTGCCTAGATATAGGAACAGCTTTTCCTCCAGCCTGAGACAGAACAGAGACAGATAATAAGGTCCTGGAGCTCATGCAAATGTGCTTCTTTTTGAATTTATGCTACTTTGAAGCTGGCCCAGCTCTGAGCAGTGGGTTGGACAGGTTGACCTCTAAAGTCTCTTCCAACCTGAATTATTCTGGATTTGTCATTGTAATTCTGCACTTTCATCTTGCAAAGATGTGTAAGGCTGCCCAAGGAAGATCAGGACTGCTCCCAGAGCACGTTCTGCTGACCATCTCATGCTTGGGGAGAGGACAAATCTGCTCCTGAGGCTTCCAGACATTTTTAGGGAACTCATTATGTTCTAGATAAATTCACAGCATTTAGCATTCGTCTGCCAGTGCAATCTGTTGAGTTTGGATCAGAAGGAGAATTTGACCAAAATGAAACTTTGAGTTTCATGAGAACATTCACAAATGAGTGCTGAGGTCTGCCTGCTGATGCAAGGCTCAGATTTCCCAGCATGAATCCTGGCCCGAGGGCTGGATCAGGATGCTGAACCACAGGCTGGTGCCTTCACCTACCCACACGCCAGAAGAGCCAGGAGCTGCCTTGCACAGGGCAGGGTGTGTCCCCAGCCTCTGGCCAGCCCCTCCTTCCCACCGGGTGCCATCCACTGTCCCCATGCAGGGCTGCTCCCTCCCCCCAGGACCGGTGCTGGCCTAAGTGTCAGGGAGCAGCAGCAGCGAGGAGTGCTCCTGCAATCATTTTATTGCTTACACAATGACTGTACTGCACTGCAGGATAAAAACGTTCTTTCATATCCAGTGCAGGAGCCAACCTCAATCCCTATTGTACCTTCTCACTCACTTTATTAAGTTTACTTCATTTCTGCTCTGCCTCTGTACCTCGGTGCCCTCTGCTGTGTGTACCAAATCTTATTGACATTTTAATATTAAATTATTATGACAAGAAGATATTCCACTTGCTAAGTAATTTGTTTTATTCAGAGGAAAATTGGAAGCTGCAGAAAAACCATTATGAAAGATTAAGACAATGGAGTGATACTGACTGATACAATATAAATTATTATTTTGTCGGCAGCACACCCAAAACCTCTACTAAAATTTTAAGCAACAAAGCCAACAAGTTAGAAAATTAAATTTGGGAGATGAAAAGAATATTATGCACACAGGAAAAAAAAAATAACATCAGACAGACATTACAGAAAAACACATCCCAGAGAATCTGCAGGAACCAGAAGGGAATCAATAGATGAGCCCTTGGCCCCAGCTGGGCACATTCAGGGTGGGTTTGTTGGAATTGTCACTGACTTTGGGACAGGGCTGATTCTTACAGACACAGATTAATAAGGAATTTCCTAAAGTGACTGCTGGAAGGTGTATCCTTATTCTGTCATCTCCCCTTCTCCTTTAGAAGGCCTGAGCATCAGCCCTGATGGAGGAACAAGCAGTTCCTGTCCCTTATTTCTCCCTGCCTTCCATCTCCAAAAGCTCTTGAGATGCTCCAAGAGCTAAAATAAGCTCCTGCCTCCTGCATTGGGACAATCAAACCTCAAATATTGGAAAGGAGGTGACTCCAAAAGTGACATGTCATGGTTCACAGGCAGCCTGGGGAGTGCAGCACATGTCTCTGCTGTTCCTGTGCTCCCTGCTCAGCAAGGGAAGCAGCTGGTAGGGATCATGCTCTGGCAGTAAGCAAAGCTCCTGGTTTTTGAAATGCCTTCCTGCTTCTAGGGTAGACCCAAGCTCACAGGAAATCTGGGCAATAAGGAGCCAGGGAACATGGCTGTTAAAGAAAGGATAATTTTACACACAGCTTGTGGTCCTGCAGTTGGGATTTCAGTTAAGATGTGCCACCTTTTGGGTAAAGAACAGTTAACCAGAATAGTGCTCCCACCTGGCCATTAACCTCCAAAGAAGTAGAACAGTCATTTGAACAAATGTAACTCGTTCTTTGTCATCCTATTTTCAAGAGTGAGGTTGCTGTTGGCTCTCTGGATACTCCTGATTTGACAGCACCAGGTGTGTTTAGCTTAGAGAGAGTTTCCTTTGTTCCAGCAACCCTGATAACACAGCAGGGGAGCAGAGATTTTCTGTGACCGTGGGAAAAGATTGTGCATTGCAGATACACTCAGGAGTGAAATGCCAGGACTCTGCCCCCCTTTCAGGGCTCAGGGATGGCTAAAGCCAGCAGCTGCCTCTGACCTGGGGCAGAAGCCAAGGATCCACATCATCCTGGTCTAGCTTTGGCTGAGGAAGCTCAAAGGCTGTAGGTTTCCAGGGGAGGCAGTGGAGCAGGGGGGGAGAAACAAACATTAGTCACTGGAATCCAGTCAGGCTTGTGCTGGAGATCAGAGCAAGCTGCAAAGCTCAGGGCCTGCATCCCTGCCCCTCACAGGCTTTAGGTTAGGCTAACCCTAACCCTTTCCATGCCTCCAGAGAAACCTGAGGATTACCTGTATATTCCTGCTCAAATAACAGCCCATGGAAAGCCTTCCCAGAGGGCAGAAGTTTTAGTGAACCTATTAGATCATGGGGACCAAAATGCTCACGTGGCTGCAGTCTGTTCAAGGCAGGTGAGCTGATAGCAGAGCCATGGCCTGACCCTTGGCTCTGCTGGGATTTATTTTTTCAGATGATTGCAGCAGCTATGTGACTACAGGTCAGTGTATAAGCAGCTTTATCCTCTACTAGCTGGATTTGTCCATAAACTCACTCGAGATTAGAAATGAGCCCTCACTATTCACTCTCTGGAGGTTTTTTTATTCAGAACCAATGGAAACATTCCTACTGCAAGTCTAGGAAAGATGGGGCTCTGCAGAAATTTTGAATGTCTGGAGTGTTTCATCCCAGGGTTTACCTGCTAGCAAGAGAAAAGTAATTACTGTTAGTAAAGTAATCAAGTCTTTAGGTAGGAAAGAGGAGCTGCTGCCAGACTGGAATTGTGGCCAGTGTCCTGTCCTTTGTTGTGAGGGTGGGCAGGCCCTGCACAGGGTGCCCAGAGAAGCTGTGGCTGCCCCTGGATCCCTGGAAGTGTCCAAGGCCAGGCTGAACAGGGCTTGGAGCAGCCTGGGACAGTGGAAGGTGTCCCTGCCCATGGCAGGGGGGGATGGGATGAGTGTTAAGGTCCCTTCCAACCCAAACCATTCTATGATTTTATGATTAATTAGGCAGCTCTTCAGAGTTTGTGGTGCAAGACTTTAACTTGCATTATGTCAAGACTCCAGAAAGGAGGTTGTGGATGGAGCACTCTCGATTCCCAGGATGAGCCCAGTGCCTGAGACCAGCACTCAATGTTACCTTCCTCTAGGGAGGAAAAGCTACCCAACATCTGGAGCTGGCTCCTTCCACCTCTGCTTCTTGAGAACACAGGAGTTGCTCCAGGGGTAATTTGATGTTTTCACACTGAGTCAATTTAGCATTTCTTTCCTCTGGGCAGCCTGGAGTGGTCATGTTCTCCCTTCCTTCACTGTTTAAAGCAGGAGGAGAAAAGGCAAAGTCATGATTTGTTGGGAAATATAAATTACAGCAGGTGCAAAACGGGAAGAATTTGGTTCATGGGTCTGTTGTATGTAATATCAGACTCTGAGCATGTGAGGTGTTTGACTGACATTTGAAAAAAAAAGATTCGTCAACCAACAGGAAAGTTGATGTATTTCTTGAAGACCTTTCCAAAATTCCTATTATAAGGACATCATTCTTTTGTACTAGACATGGAGTCCCTAGACACTTAACAGATGGAATTAGATCACAGTCTCTTTTTAATCTTTAGATGATGACCTCAATTGCAAAGGTACTGCTTCTCATCTTGTCCTGGCACTGATCTCGCTCCTCCTAGCTTTTCCCACTTGATGCTCATTGGTACTGAATATAAGCTGAAGAGAAAACAGAGAATTAAAAGTGTTAGGTCATTTCTTAAGACTCACAGGAACACCATCATTACCAGTAGGAGACAGAGAGGGAATGCAGGAATCTCTGTGTCCATAAAGTATCATTATCATATTGAAGTCTAACTGTTGTAGGTCTATGATGATCAAGTTTTGAGGATGAAAGATTGGCCTGTAGAAATTACATTATAGAACAGACATTAAATATTAATCTTTGGGTACCAGAGGGATTTGGGATTAAAATTTATGATCTGGAAATATCTCCGTGTTCCCTTCACGTAAAAACAGCGATTGTCTCAGTAAATGCAACTATTTTTGGGGAGAGAAAACAATCCATGTGGAGAGCCAAGCCCAACATCTTCATGCAAAGCCGGGGATTTTTAGTCAAGTACCAGTTAGTGCGGTCATGGCACGTCCACGGGAGGGCAGCAAGGAAACGTCCTCAGCTCCTGCCGGGATTTTCCACGGGAAAATCTCCGGAGGCCCCCGGGGTCAAGGCTGGGGCTGTCCCTGAGTGGGGGCAGCAGGCTGGGAGCAGGGAGGGACTCGGAGGAGCTGGCTCTGCTCTGCAGGTGCCCTGAGACGTTGAAAGACACAAAAGTTGTGTAACAGGGGGTTTCTTGGCTGAGTTTGCAAAGTGGAGCAGAATAATCGTCTGGGGTGAAACTGTAATTAAAGGTGTGCCGATGTTCTCAGTGAGCGAAAGCAGAAGAAAAAACATCACTTTGGGATGGAAGGTTAATTTAAATGCCAGGTTTCCCTTCATATTTGGAAATAAAATTGGAATTAATCTGGAGATTAAACGTCACTTTGAGTGCATGTTAAAAAATGAGCCAAACTCGCCACTGTTAATGTCTAACTGAACCTGTGCTTTCAGATTGGTTTGCCCTGCTTTAGGTTTATTTTTACTATGGACATTTTCCCCAAGTAAAACCTGAATTTATGGAATGTTTCAGGACTTCTGTAAACTTTCCACGAACCAGGAGCCCGGGAGCACCTGGGAGCACTTGGGAGCACCTGGGAGCACCTGGGAGCACCTGGGAGCACCGTCCCCAACCCAGCCCCTGCTGGTTTGTGCCTCACAGCCTTGCCTGGGTCAGTACCTGCCCAGGGCACAGCTGTCCCCTGTTCCCTCCCACGGCAGAGACCCCTTTTGGAGACCAAATTCCATGTCCTGGGAGGGCACTGCTGTCTGGCAGCCATTCTCTGTGGGGAGTGTCAAACAGACCCTTCCAGTCAGCAGCGTTGAGGAGAAGTGGAACAAGAGCAGAGCTTTCCAGAAGTGACGTGCTCTGCAATTAGGCACGAGGGCTGAGTGAAGAGAGATGTTTAATAGGGCTCCAGTGGAACTGAAACCATGGGCTACATTAATTTTTTTTTTCATTTTGTATCGATCTCAAAAGCTTCCACCCAGCAAAAGAAGATGAAGAGAAAAGAAAGACACTGCAGACTGAACAATATACTGAGCCTTATCTTAATTGAACATTAGGAGAAGTTCCTGTGGCCAGCTCGGGCCTTTTGCTGGTTCAGCACTCGGGATGGTATCTCCCAATTACTGCCATTAACACTGTATTTAAGGGAAACGTTTTATCCTTTCCCAGGAAGGCTGAGAACCTGGAGGTGTCAGCTGGATGAGGGAGGCTGCAGACCTGCAATTTGTTCTCTCCTGTTGTAAGCACCCTTGTACCTGCTTTTAACCTCTCATAAATGCAATGTAGCTCACTTTTTCTGGTGGTTTTATTTTCAACTGTTGAGTAAAATGTCTGAAATTCCTTCAGAGAAAACTGTGAGATTAGAGATTCTTTGCTGAGGAGGGGCTGAGGCCCTGGCACAGGGTGCCCAGAGGAGCTGTGGCTGCCCCTGGATCCCTGGAAGTGTCCAAGGCCAGGCTGGATGGGGTTTGGAGCAGCCTGGGGTGGTGGAAGGTGTCCCTGCCCGTGGCAGGGGTGGAATGGAACCAGCTGAGCTGTAAGGTCCCTTCCAACTCAAACCATTCTGGGATCCTGTGGCTCTGTGTGCAGCAGACTCTTAAGTTACTATGGAGAAGAGAGTAGCTGTAAATTCACAGCCACTGGAGCTGCCGTGGTGGCTGCACTACTGAAAACCAGCAGGCTCAGGAGTGATTCTCCACAGGCAATTTCTGGCTATTTGCACACAGGAGTTTTGCTAGTTTATTGATTTACCCATTTCTTCCAGCCAGATTCATTCCAACACCAGAAATTCAGTTTGTCACATTCTAATTTTCCCTTCAGAAATGATTTGTGACAAGAGCACTGCAGAAGGATATATTGGCTGCAGTGTTATGAAATTATGGAATGGTTTGGGTTCGAAAGGACCTTAAAGCTCCCCTTTTTCCAACCCCCTGCTGTGGACAGGGACACCTCACCCAAAACCAGTTTGCTCCAAGCCCCATCCACCCTGGCCTTGAACACTGCCTGGGAAACACCTATTTAAAAATATGTGTTTTTTCACCACTCAGAGCTTAGGGAGATGATTTTTCATTAATCCACTCCTTTCCCTGCTGGGTGGAAGTGCTGTGATACTGGAGATGTCTTACATTATGCACAGACTCGAGGAAAGCAAAACATATATTTTCCCGATAACTTCACTCTTTTTTTCTGGGTTTTTGGGAATGTTCCAGTGTATAGTAACTCTCCCCAGATTTGTTTTCAGAATGCAGGCTGCTCCAGATGAAGTTTGGAGTGTGATGTATGGAATTTCTGCTGCCAGGTTGTGCTGTGCGGAGCTGCAGAGATTTTGTTTATCGTGTGGTTTCTTTACCCAAACACCCAAGATCCGTGTTTTTCTCACTTCCCTCCCGAAGACATCACAAAGTGAGAGATGATTGTCATTTTGCATAGCTGATTGCTATCCCAGGGCCTCAAGTGATTGCTGGAGCTTTCTGGAGAGCTCTGCCACACATCGCTGCCTGGGCGAGCAGAGCGACACCTTTCAGAGGAAAGTTGAATGTGACAGAGGAGAAAATGCTCCCAGGGTCCTTCCAGGAAGGACATGAGGAGGTAGGAAGCAAAAAAAATCTTTTTATTTTCCCCTCCGAGTTTCCCCAGCACCCTGGGATGGGAAGTGCAGGCTTTGGCTGGGAGATCACAGGGGAGGGAGCTCTTTCCTCTGTCAAATGTTCTACACACAGTTGCCAACTTGGTGCTAATTATATAGTGTTCACCTAGCAAGGGCCAAGAGTTATCCAAGGAGGCTTTTTATCCTGTTGTTCAGCTTTAATTGACTGTGCCTAACTGAAATGTGCCTTTGGAAGTCCCTCCATGTTTCCAGTATCTTGGAAACGGAAGCTTTTCAAGGAAGAAGTCTAATAATATATCTTCCTTTTCCCAGGCAGAACTTTGCTCAACAGACAAAGATTATTAAAATCCGAGTTCCAAATAATTACGATCAGTCGAGATGTAGAAGCTCTTCCAACACCAAGTTTTGTGTGTCTTTTTGCTTTTACACAAATTCCCTCTGTTCTCTCTCCAGACTTTAAAGATTTAAGCAATCAAGTTCCCTGTTTTCTCTTAATGCTCTGCATTTTAGCCATCAAGAAGTCTGGATCCAAGCAGATGTTTCCAAGAACAGAAATATATATGATTTTAATTATGGGGAACAAAGGGCTGAGCTGCTCAAGGAAAAGGAATGAAAGCAATCCATGCTATATTACCAAGAGAGGTTGACATGGCCCATGCTCATAGAGTATTGGACAAATTTTGAATTCCTTTAGAGCTTCTCTTGTTCTGCTTTTATTTTTCACTTAGAGCTGAACAGGAGATTCTTACACTTGGAGTTTGTAAGGACCTGTTCTTGTCAGCAATGTATCCACTCTTCCTTTTCTTCCACTGACAGCATTCCTCAAGCTGATGAAGAGCTGCATAAATCCCTCCAACTTACCTTCCTTATTTTTAGATCATTTCAGCTCTGCAGGAACTTTTCTACTGTTCCCCTTTCCCATTTGGGATATTTTCCTTAATTTCTCTTCACACCTGGTAATCTGCAGTATCCAATAATCCCTCAGGGCCCCAAACACTTGAAACATATTGTCTGTATGCACTGTCACACTTGCAACTGCTTCTGTTTAAAGGACCATGAATTTCCTCAGCATGTCATGCTCCAAATCCCTGTTTCTGAGAACCTTTCTCAGTTACAGTCCCCAGTGCTGTAGTTACTGCCTTTAATAATTGTCTTTCTTCGTTTTTATGTTGGGGAGTTCTTTTTAAGGCTCTCCTGGGGGCGACAAAAAGGCCATAAAATTCTTTAGTCTCGGGGTCATCTCAGATCAGGCACGGATTTTGTAGGCCCCAGACTGTGCCTTATTGCTCCATCTGCAGAAATTCAGAGGCAGTGGGAATAGCTCAGTCTGTCCTAGAGAGCAGTTGAATGTCCCACAACCCCCGTGGGACACTGCCAGGTGTTGGCCATGGGGTGCCCGAGCTGCACCGATCCCCTCTGGGCTGCCCTGCTGCAGGTACAGCCTCAGCAGCTTCCCTGGGCTCTGCTGGCACTGCCAGGATAAATCCAGAGGTTGGATTTATCACAAGAGGTGAGAGGTGCTGGTCATCACCTGGCTGCTCTGGGGCACAGACCCCTTGTGCTTCCACCCCACTGCAGCTTCCAGGGAGGGACAGCTTGGCTTTGCTGCCCTTGACCTCTCCACGGAGCAAGGAGCAACACAGGGCACTGCTGTGGGGGCAGCTGTGCCCAGGCATCGGATCTGGCATCCTGGGATGCAACCCAGCTTATTTGCACCACAGCTTCTGGGTGCCACAGGGCTGGTGAATCCAGGGAGAGGCTGTGAGGGAGCTGAGAGAATCACAGAATCAATCAGAGAATCACAGAATCAATCACAGAATCAGAGAATCAGAGAGTCACAGAATCAATCACAGAATCAGAGAATCACAGAATCAATCATAGAATCACAGAATCAGAATCACAGAATCAGTCACAGAATCAGTCACAGAATCACAGAAGGGTTTGGGTTGGAAGGGACCTTAAAGCTGATCCAGTTCCACCCCCTGCCATGGGCAGGGACACCTTCCACTCTCCCAGGTTGCTCCAAACCTTGTCCATCCTGGCCTTGGACACTTCCAGGGATGGAGACAAACTTTTCATTCCATTTCAGCTGCTTCTTTGTGCCTTTAACAAGGCTTCATCCTTGGAAATATCTTCCTGCCCTGAATCCTCACAAAGCTCTGGTTCCACAGAGGGGTTTATCCAGCAGAGCTGTAAAGCCAGACAGTCTCTTGCCTTGCTCTGCATGGGCTTGGGAGTAATGGAATGAGTCATCAGCTGGGAGCTTAAAATTATGATGTGTGGCACCACTTGTGAAAACCTAAAGAGATTAATATTTACAAAAAAAAAAGGATCCAGTTCACTCAGTGCTGTAATGAAGAGGTATTATACACACCAGGCACCTGTGTGAAGGTATCCCTGTAACAATCCATTACCATTTGAATGCAGACAGATTAAATACACACTAGAAACTGAGCACTGGGGAATTTATACTGTTTTCTCCAGGACTGCACCACGAGAGAAAAGAAGCAGCAAGGAAAAATGTAAAGAAAAAAAACCCCAAAATACTTAAAAGGATATTGCTGCCCTATATTTTTGTCTCCTGGCTGCTCTCAGCACTAGGGATTTTTGTGTAAAAACAAAATGCTTATGCCTGTAGGAGCTGGGTCCACAGTCTTCCTTGTACATGCAGGGACTGGTTCTAATGATCCTTAATGGAGATGCTCCCAAGTGAATTTTCAGTCTCAGCTTTCCAAAATCCTTATCCATGTTACTGATGGTCATGTTTTGTTGGAAGTAGCACTCAGAAGGGAGCTCTGTAATAAATTGCTGCCAAACTCCAAGAAACCAATACTTCACACACAGAGTCATCTTACTACACCCTTTCAAGCAAGTACTTCCCTTGCATTTTCCTTCCCATCATTGCTAATAAATAAAATAATATTACTTTTATCTGCTGCCTTTGTGAAGTGCTGCACACGTTATTTGTGCAAGGAGAATGCCAATGAACTCATTCCTTTTTCCTTTACTAACATGAGAATAAAGCCCAATTTCTTGGTAGAGGCAGCATCAGCTCTCCAGTGTCTAGCTGAGGCAAACCAGATATTTTTAAACAAAATTATTTTATTTTATTTTTAGCTTGAAATTTAGCAGTGCTGACTTTTCTAATACCAGAGCAATGAAGCTTTTGGGGTAGATCACTGACCTAAAGAAGTGCTGCCATCCCTCAGGTGCCCTGCAGGTCCTCCACAGTTCCACTTCTACCCCACATATTGAGGTACCAAAGCATCCTGCAGCTCAAAATGGATTTTATTGGTGGTTCTTTAGGTTCTGCTTTTGTTGATGTTGAGCCTGACCCACCAGAAGTTATTCCAAAGGAAACTCTTGGTGTCTTTAATGTGTTTACCCCATTTGATGCCCCTTTGACTGCCAGATTATAGAGGAGTGGTCTTTGGAGCACAAAAAACCCTGTTGCCACATCTCTGATTTGCTTCTCTTAGAAGCTGTGGATGTCAATCCAAGCTGAACTGTGGCACTAGATGAGGCAGAACCTTTGGATCATAGCCATTTCATGACCCTTGATATACTTGTATTTTCCTTCATGCCCCCTTGTCCTGAGCTCTCTTTGCACAGCGCAGTTTTACTGGGATATCCCCAAGCCCTCCTGCAGATTTGATTTGTTGCTTTATTTTCATTGAGAAAGATGGGTGGGTGAGGAGGGAGGATGTTGATTTTCCCTGCATTAAAGCCAGCAAAGAAAGGAAGAAAGAATCTGAAACCTAAGGAAATTGCACCACTAATCATATTTTCGTAAGCTGTCCTCTGTAGCATTACAGTCACAGAGTATATTTATAATTTGGTTTATATGAGCAACAGTTTAAGTTAAGGGAAATTGGTTTCCTTTTCAAAATGTCATGTTTCTCATTTCCTCGCTGAATCTTGGGCTGCTCTGAGCTCATATCAGACTTTAAATCATTCAAAACCACACTCCATAATTAAAATGCTGTAAATCCTCATTAATCAATTTAGCAGGTTTGATTTGTTCTAAAACACATTAAAATCAAGCTGAAATCTCACTAAAATTTCAGGTAGCACATACACAAGTGCAAGGCAAAAGAAAGATAAATCCATCACTACAGGAAGGCTGCAGAGTGGTGGAGTTGTGGGGTTGGGTTTGTATTTTTTTATGCTCTGTCCTGACCAATCCTGAGTTAAAAGCTTCACTTTTCAACTTCATGGAGTTTGTTTTGCTTTGGAATTGACCTTTTCTCTCTGGAATATTTAACACTTCCTGCTGCACTCAGGGTATCCCAGCACGCTCTTGACTCCTCACACTTTCCCATGGACCATATTTTATCCCCTATTCCAATCAAAACCTTTGTCTTGTTGGGTGAGGGCTCTGGAGTTCTTTGTTGTGGGAAATGGGTTCGGTTCTGGCACAGCTCACAGATGTGAAATGGATATTTTGGACATTCCTCATCATGAGAGTCATTCCAAATCATTGATTAACACAAGAGTCTTGCACAGTCTTGTGACATTTGGTCTGGGGTTTGGACTTGTCCCGTTAGTAATTATAAGAATGTGATAAAATCACATGATATGAAAAGACAAAATCTGTTGATTTGTGAATCAGAAATTCTGAGTTTCACAGTGCAGTGTTGGTCAGCTGTCACTTCCTTAAGCCCACTTCATGTGAAAATGAAAATAGGTGGGTTTCCTGCTGAGGATATATCTAACTACTGGTAATGGTATTTAGATTTATTCAGCCTGACTGGTTGCCTTTAGATCTCCATAAGTGTTCAAGTAAGGGAAAAGAAATTAAATTTAAAATTAAAATTAAACCAAAGAGAAAAATGAAATAGGAAACCACTGACCCCTGGGCTCTGGGAACATATTTGCTCACTGCAGTCCTGGTTGCAGAGGCAGGTACAGTAACAAACTGGTTGCATTAGAAACAGCAAATACAGGTGCCACCCTAGAGGGAACAAACATTAATATTTCAGAAAGGATATCTCCAGAAAAAGAATTATATTGGGCCTTTTTTTTTGTTCAGAGTTTTCATGCCTGTTAGTGCAGGTAAAGCCAAAGCCAATAATTGCACCTTATGAAAAGATTTAATGCTTTTGCTAGAAATTTAACTTCAAGAGAATGTGGCAAGGGAGAAGCAGGCTGTTGAGGATGAGCACTGTTAATGCAACACTTCACGGAAGAGAAAAATGAAGTTTTCTTGGAAAGGCAGGGAGCTCAGGGTCCTGATGTGTTTCTATTAAATGGTGATAAAGCCCTGCTCTCCCAGGTTGGGGGACGTTGGCAGGCTCCTTGCATATAGATTTCCCTTTCCCTGCCAGCACTGGCTGGATGAAAGCCCAGCAGTGCATTCCGTTAAGGAGCTTATTCATACAATTAAGTTTAATTGTCAGCAGTTTTGATACTTCAAACTAAAATGAAACCTGGCTCCATTTCCGCAGCTCAGATTCACCTGCAGCCTGGGAGAATTCCGATGGCATTAAAATGAGAGTCTTGCACTGCTGAAATACCAGCCAGCTGCAGGGGTAAGTTCTGCACAAACAGGTTGTTTCCTCCCAGGCCTGGGGAACAGAGCAGCAGGTCCTCCACAGAGTCTATTTATTTTTCTTAAGTAACAAATTCTCAGGTACTGGAGCACAGGCAGAGTGTTGTTCCTGCTCGTATCAGCTGGGTGATCCCTGGTCCTTCCCCTCCAGCTTTTTGACAGAGAGACATACAGACCATATTTTATATTTTCCCTAGGCTGAAGTATGTGACATTTTGCCATTTTCACCAGACTCATACACAATGTGTTAGTGAGCCTGAACCTGAGTGTTGCCTCAGTATTAGAACCAAAAATTTGAAGAATGCTCTACTTTTGCTGTTTCTTCCTCTGACGTTCCTGATCTCTGACTCAAGAATTCCTGTGCTTTCTTTCTCTTTCATCCCTGGAAGTGTTCCAGGCCAGGCTGGACAGGGCTTGGAGCAACCTGGGATAGTGGAAAGTGTCCCTGCCCATGGCAGGGGGTAGAACAATGTGGTCTTTAAAGTCCTTTTCAACCCAAATGATTTGGGGATTTTGTGATTCATTTTAAATCAGGATCATGCCAAATCAATGTCTGTGGTTCTCCAATGTCAGTTCTTGTTTTAGAGACCTTGGTGCTTGTGCACATTCTGAGGTGCCTGGGTTGAGGATTTACACAGTTGAAAACATCCTGGCTCCCACACCAGAACAGGTGGGTGTGGTGGCACCATCTAAGCTTTCCTTCCATGGAAGCAGCAGGGAATTCATCATCTACCCTGGCCTGGGTTTTAGGGTGAGGCTGTGACCATGACAGGGCTGTTTGGCCTGGAGGCTAAAAGCTGAGTTAGATGTTCTTTATTTGAACATTGATTTGAACCAAAATGCATTTTCTGTACATGAGCATCCAGCCCCCAGGCTGAGCCACGGATGGTGAGAGGCACAGAACTGTGGCAGAGGCTTTGTCACTCTCATGACTGGGATACTCTCATAAAAAACAGGATTATTCGGCGAAAATTGCTGCCTTAAATTGGTGCAATGGAGGATTTGAACCTGAAATTCTGTAATTTTGGATGAGAGTTTTAACACTTGGTATGTAAGACCAGGAGAGTTGCATCCTACAGTTGTTCCCTACTGCCTTGGAAACTGTAGCAAGGTCCTTTTCTAGCTCCACCACTCTCCTTCTATTTATCCATCACCTTTTAAAGTACCCAAAATCAAAACAATGCATTTTGCATCATTTAAATCAGTTTCACATATTCATGCAAATTGCTTTAAATGCCGTTTCCAGGTGATCCTAATGGACTGTTCCTTTTTCCTCAGATCTCTCATTATAATCACGTATCACAGCAGTGATCGTTTCCTTGTGCTTTACTCAACATCGACAGAACCACTTCAAGGAGCAGGAGTTTAGTGCCCAGCCCAAGTCACTTTTCTGTGACATGAGCAGTGATTTGCAGAAGCAGGATAGCCACAACTAATCACATTTTGCAACTCATGGAAATTGTGATGTTACTTAATCAGCTGCTGCCACAAACACCAAAACCTTTGTCCTCCTTTGGAAACCAAATTACATGAGAAAGACAATTTCCTCCAAGCTTTACCTGTCCATTACAGTGCTGCTGGATCATTAGAGAGAGTAATTAGACATCAAGCAGAAATAATTATTATAATTACAGGACATCTGAGATTTCATTTGCTTTCATGAGATATGAGTTACATAAACTAATTCCTTTTGTAAGATCCTCTCATATTAGCAGTGAATGTCCAAACAGCTCCAGTCTTTGCCTGCTGATTTTGGCAGCATTATTGGGCCAATCTTATAGTAGCTATTAAAAACCCAAAAATTACCCGCTATTATGATACCAGGATAGCCAAATGGCCTCTGTGTAGTTAGAAAATAGGAAATTACCATAGTAATGTACTCGTTCATTTTGTTCCTGCTTTCAGAGTGAGAAACTCTGGGAACAGTCCAGTATTTTCTCTACCACACTGATTACAACAGAAAATGTTCAGTTCCTGATGGCAACAGCCACTGCTTTTTAATTTTCTTTTTTTATATATTGTATTTTATAATTTGTTTACAGATGAGTTTTGGCTTTGCAAGGTCATTCAGCACCCAGGCCCTGCAGCATCCTCTCCTCTGCCTCCTGAGCACTGGTTTGCTCTCAGACTCTACTGAGTTGTACTCTCCAGGGGCTTTGCCCACGTGGCTGAGGCAGCCTAAAGCAGCACCACTGAAATATTTGACAGTGAAATACTCCTTCCTGCTGAAGGTTTTGAGAGAAGTGAGCTCACCCCAAGTGAAGGACAGGGCAGCTTCCTGAGGGACACTAACGAGCGTGTTCTTCTGCAGCTAATCATGAGATTGCTCTGACATGTACTAGTTGGAAAGCTAACTACTGAGAGATTCCAAGTCAGAGCCACAAATTAATAAGGAAATTAAATTAAAGGCAGAGAACTCTGGCTTCACCTGACAGAGTCAGGACCCAGCCTGACACCCTGCTGGTCAGGGTGATGGTAGCAGTGTGATGAAATGGTGCCTGCAGTCCTGTTGGAGTGATGGTTCTGTTGAAGCAGTGATCCTGGAGAAGGCTCTGGTCTTCCTCTGAAGCTCCAGTGGTGGTTATGGGGCTCTTGTCCCCTGGGAATCCAGAAGGTGAGGCTGCCAAGGTGTTCCAAACCTCAGATTATAACCAGGTGGGAATGCTTGGTTCCTCTCCCTGGGTGGAGCATCTCACAGTGGTCCGGGATGATGGAATTTTATGAGTCACGAAGCGACACTCGATGGCCCATTAGCAGAAGATCTCCCCCCCAGAGGGAGTTATCAGGGTGGGTCATGGAAGAGATAAAGAACACTGCCCCTCCTGGTGTTAACTCTTTATGAAGATGGTGATAGAACACATACTTTTGCTTCCCTCTTCCACTGTAACCTGAGACACATTTGTACAGAAAAATAGAGATTTTGCCAAAGGGCTGCATTAGGTCTGGGCACACACACTCATACACCAGGGGGTGATGTGCTGGACAGGGTATCTCATTCACAGAGCCCTGCCCTGTAAAGGCACTGTAGGTGCAATAGCAAAGGGTGTGTGTAGTAAAAAATGTGGAAGAAGTCACACAAATATCAAAAGCACCATTGTAACGTTATCTTATAACTGGATTTCTCCAAGAAAGGGAATGTGTCAGGCTAGTGGGGCAATGTAAAGGATGGGAACAAACCCAGAGACACTGTATTTGTGTACAAAGTTTAAAATAGGGCTGTGTCTTGGCTAAACAAATGCTGTAGACCTACATCCAGAGCCCTTGTAAACAGACATTGTTACTATTGCTTTTAAACACCCCTCCAGCAGTTTGTGGCTGGCAAATACATACAGGGTACAGGGAGAAGGATACAGGCTTGGAAAAGTGGCCAGAAAACACCACCAGCAACAGGGCAAAGTGACTTTATGTTGTTTAAATTTCTCCTAGACACATTAGCAGCAAACGTCCCCAAACTCATCAGGATTTGCTTCCAAATGTTGAACAGCAGAGCAGAGCTCCAGGGCAGGGCTGAAGGTGAGACTGAGCAGGGTCAGGCAGTGCCAGAGGGCACAGCTGGGGATGGAGGAGGTCCCCTCTCCCCACTTCCCCCTGACCCACGAGCCTGGATACCTGGAACGCATTTTCAGTTTGAACAAGCCTTCCTACCTCTTCCCTTTCTTCCTTTTCATGACCAAAACTCACATCAGCCACGGCCACCCCACCGAGATGCTCCAGCCAGGATTTGCACCAGCTGCCCTTTCAAATGGAAATAAGTACAGAGTGGCCTGTGAATCCAGACTTCTTGAAAGGGTTCCAGGATTACATTAAAGTGGGCATTTGGGCACAGAAGATCAAAAAGAAAGTCACAGCCAAAGTTTACCCAGGTTTCCAGGGAGCAGCCTAATAAAGAAGAATGAATAATACCCAACGAGAGGCTACGACTCCTATTAATTCATTTGTTTACTCGGCTCCCAGAGAAGCTCCTGCCACATTATCCTGCAAAGGAGGCTCAGGTGGCTTTTTATTTGCTTATTTAAACGCCTTCCCCACCTTGTGCTGAGTCCTGGTGGGTTGTGAATATGCCAGGCTGGTTCTGCTACTGTTGTTCCCTTGAATGTCTGAGTTTATTCAGTTCTCCATGGGAATATCAGGCGAGGAAGGAGATAACAAAGAGATCCATTGTCTACAGGTAGGAGAATAGACACATTTAAAATGAGTCCAGCGTCTCCACAGAAGTATTTAGCTCTGCCTAAATGTATTCCTTCTCCTCATGCAGTGAAACAGGAATTAGAAATCATCACTGAGGAGCCAAATTAATGCAACAAGTTGCTGTTAATGCATAAACTCGGCAACCTGTTTGTGTTATGTTTCCCCTATTCAGTTTCAAATGTACATAATTAATCTCAGTTCACTCTCCAGCATCAAACCAGCACTTGGTGATGTCAAAGCTCATGTCAGCCTAAGGCAAAAAAATATATGGGGTCTTGCTCTACACTTTCTAGGACTGTTTGGTATAGCAAGATGTAAATGGAAAGAAATTAATTGATATAAGTAAGTCATTACCATCACCATCGATTAAGTATAATCAAAATCAGTGTCTACATGAACTATTGATTGCCACTTGCTTTTGTAAGTGTAATTGTAGCATGAATTGTCTGTGCATGGCTTTTATTGTTGTAAATATCCAAGAGAAGCAAGAGATTAAATTCTGTACAAGCTCTAAAGCTTCTGCAATAAGTGTGAACCCTTTGCTTTCATTCCTTGCTGTGAAGATTTAAATAGAGTATGAAGGAATATTTTTCAGTTCCCTCAATTGGATTACAGGTCTTGTCACATTTGTGTAAGGATAACAATCTCTGGACTGAGAGGAGCTTTATAAGCAGACCAAATCCAGGCTGCAGTCTCTCAGGTCATATCTGGCACAGTCCACCACCCTGGGCTGCTGCAGAAGAACCAAATCTGCAAAACAGATGGGCAATGGCACCTGCAAAATTTAACTTCTTGCATGAATTCTCCAGTTTGACCACAGGATTTTATCCAATGCCTAATACAGCAGGATTTCAGTCCCAGTAAATTTAGAAGTGCTTCAAGTGCAAAATCGCTGCATTTCATTGTTGTTTATGGCACGTTTTGGCAGCTGTGATCAGAATGGAGCATTTTCAGTCATGTTACTTGAAAATCTGACTCTGTGTCTCATCTGGGGTATTTATGCCACAAGGAAAACAAAGACCTGATTGTGCTGATTCACCCTTTTGAAGGCAATACCAAGAATTATGATATAAATAGCAAAATACAGTAGGTGATCACAATGGTTGATTAGAAAAGTTACCTAATTACACATTTTATTTTTCAAACTTGTTATTTAAAATCTGCTTCTGCTTTTCTCACTTTGCACACAGCGTGGGGCCTTGCTTTACTTTCCCTCTGCAAACTCCATGCAGAGCATGGGAAGAGGTGGGGGCTGGCAGTCTTAGGGGGGTTTCAGTATCAGACTATAATCTTCAATTTTTTCAGTGTGACCAAAAGCTCCATAATTTTGTGGCTGAGCTGTTCCACTTCACCAAAGCACTGAGTCACATTCTGCAGTGAGAAAATTAGGACCAAGTATCAGGACTCCAGACAGGTAGCATCACTCTCAGGTGGCTTATTAACCACACTAAAATATAATTTTGGAACCAAAGGACAGCTGAAGTTCACTGGAGAGGCAAGGCAAGGAAATCTGCCCAGCTACTGTGGGTGCTGCCTGCTCTGTGCATGGGAGATGTCATTCTCCTGCTCCACCACTGCTCAATCCTCCTGCTTCATTTTAGTTAAACAGACTTTACATATTTATTCTCCTTGATGATGTTGCTCTTATGCATAGCTAGCACCAGAGCTGCAATCAGTTCAGCTGGAAGGGGATGGACACGTGCTTTTAACTTCTTTAAGGGTGCTGGTTCCTGTCAATCCAGGCTGGACTGAGCTTCACAAGCAAAGAACAAATGTAGGTTGTCTGAGAAGGGTTTCCAAAGCTGTTTCTTCACCCTCATCAGCAAATTTAGAAAGAAATTTGAACCGAATGTGCTCAGCTCTGGGAGTTGCCATGGTTGCAACACAGACGATCCAAATGTGGGAGATTATATAATCAGACAGAATGACTATTTATACAAAGAGTTTAATTTAAACAAAAAAAAGGAGAGAAAAGCAAATGTGCTGTACAATACCTGACTCTGTCCCTATGGCAGAGCTGCAGGAGCACCAAGGGTGTTAAATACCAGTGCTCACACTCCCCTTCTTGGGTGAGGTGTTTGTAATGTGCACTAAATCTAAAATAAAAACAAGAAAAGCATGAAGTAAAAAGTAGTTTAGATTACAAAGATCCATTCAGGCCAGAAAGAAGCTGACACTTGGGTCAATGGCAGAATCTTCTTTATGGAAAATCCTGTAAACTTTTAAAGCAGAATGGTGTGGATCTCCTCCTTTGGGAGGATTATCCTGTGTAATGCCATCACAGGGACCGATTTATCTTCCCTTGAAGAGATTAAACATATGGGAGCAGGTTCTGTGGCTCGTTAGATGTTACCTACACATGGTAATATAATTTTTCTGGTCCCTCAAGGCTGCTTCCTTGCATTTCCCTCTCCTTTGCATCCTGGGTTCATCCCCAGATCAGAGATTTCACCCCTAGAGATTCCCCTCGGTCAAAGAGGTCCTGGGGAGGTCTCTAAAATCGCTGGAGTTCAGCAGGGATTTCCCCAGAAGGTGCTGTTACCCACAGAGGGGTGAGGAGCAAGGTAATAATCAACCTTAACTACAGGTAATGCAGGCAAAGAGTTGTGGTCAGGTGTAAGGAGGGCTGTTTTCACAGATTAGACAGATGTGAACAGGTTGCTTTCACATTTTACCATTACAGGACAAGTGCTCCCACAAGATGCCCTTTAATGCCCACTAATGGGAAGCTGGAAGGAATGTGTATTTATTAAACAACTTTTTGGAGTGGGGGAACTTTCTGCCCAGTGACAGCAAACACTGAAGCAACCAAGCTAAGCTGATGCTGCATTCTGGCATCAATCAGCTGAGCCATTAGTCTGAACAGTGGGTGTTTCTCCTCCCTGCCTTTTACTTTCTGTGATGATAAACTTTCCATAGAAGTGTAGTTCTGCTCAAATGACAATGAGAAATGGGCTGGGAACTGCAGGGAGCAAGGACAGAAGAAAATCTCTATTGCAGACACAAAAATGTTAAGGTTGCACAAGTAAATCCTGTTAGAGGAGAGAGATATACAGCAGAACCCATCTGTCCATCAGACCATGGAGGAAAGTGCAGGTCTTTTTTCATCCTTTACCGATATTTCAGGTTTTTTAATTACCTTGCAGCATAGTGTGGACATACCAAGACTGTGGTTTGAGTATGAATGAGTGTTTTCATTTTTAGAGGAGCTGGTGGTTGGCCCCTGGCCCCAAAAACCAGTGCTGGGGCTGACACAACTTCCCAGGATGGGGAGTGCTGAGCTCTGGTTTGCAATGGGAGGGTTGAGCTCCCCATGGGTGCAGGGAAGATCACAACTTCTGTCACTGCAGGGCTCTCTGGGGAGGTGGCTCTGAGGGGAGCCCTCAGTCCTGCCAGGAAAACAAAACTGATGTCAGGCAGTTTTCTCTCATGGCTTGGGCTGTTCTGGGAGCTGGATCTCGTCTCACTGCTGAGAGAGATCTTGGGTGGCTGCAGAGTGCAGAACACACATTCCTTCTGGTAGGACACCCTGCTTTTTTCTCTTCACACCAAATCCCAGAGTGTGTGTCCCTTGCCATTGCAGGGTTCTCTTCTCCTGTCTTCCAGAGTGAAAAAAGGCTTGCAAACGTTGGGCCCCTTCTGTGAAATTCTTCAGTTTCATTTTAGAGGAATACAGAGAGAAGGCTTATATTTATAATTCAGGCAGGCAAGGCAGATTCTGCTCTTTGTTTCTGAGCTAAAAGCACTGTGTGAGAGAGGCCTTGCAGCAGCCTGAAGCAGGTTCCTGCTGCTCTGCCATAAATCTCAGCAAAGGGGGATGCTGCAGCCAGAGCTCTGCTTTTGCACGGGCTGCTGTCACCAGAAAATGGGAGGGTTTTTCAAAGGTGGTTAATGCTGCTCTCCCACACCCCCAGGAGCCACCTGCTCGCTGCCTGCAAGGCTGCTCCAAGGGAGGGGATGGGTGAGAGCTCCACAAGCTTCCCAAGGGAGCAGGGCACAAGCACCTTCCTGTGGTCAGGGAGCTGGAGGTGTGCAGAACTCGTGCCCCAGTTAAATACCTGCTGGTTTCTCCTCCTGTGCAGGCTCTTATCTGAGAGCTTTAAACACTGCTGCTGCAGGCACACTGCTCTGGCCACCCTTCTGCCACCTCCTTGTGGGGACATAGCCATGGGCCACCAGGGATGTGAGAACTGATCTGTGGGAAGCATTTCCCATTCATTTCTGGCCTGCTGGACACAGTCAGAGGGGAAGGTCCTACTGCAGGTGCTCTCTGATCAGAGCTGCATGAAGAGTTTCTGTTGCTGTAGCTCATGCACATCCTGCAGCACATCTCAGACACCTCTGCTTCCTTCAAACCTTCCTTCAAACCTTCCTTCAAACCTTGCTTCAAACCCTGCCTTCCAGGAGGGTCACTGCTGCTGCTCCTCTGCCTTCCAGCCTCCCCTGAGCACCAGCTGTGGGTCTAGGAAGGGGAAAGCTAAAGGACAGATGAGACAGTTTTAAAACTCAGTTTTTATAACTTATTGAGCTCATCCCACCTCCTGTTCAGGTTCCCATGGCCCAGTCTTTGAGGAGCAGTGGGATGGTCACTGAGGAGGACCCACCCCTCTGGGCTTCAGAGGTCCTGATGCATCTGGGTGCCCGTGGCTCCCTAGGGAGCAGGGGATGCTTTCCAGGGTGGTTCACCTCTCTGCTGTGCTAACACTGTGAGAGGCACACCTAAAAATACTTATTGGTTTCCTTGACTTCGAGGTGGCTTGCAGAAGTGGAGACATTTCCTTCTGGGCAGAGAATCCTACCCTGATGGATCAACAGCTTCCTGAATCTGACATGTGAGTGTCAGAAATTTACACATTGAGATCCCAGATTCAGTTATTTGAAGGTGTTTTGGTGCATTTTGTATTGAGATCTAAGGCAGCAAGCCTGGCATTGATTTAATTTCAGACTTTATTTTTCATTGGGAATCTTCCCCTCAAGCTGTCATGTTTATTTTACCAGCCCCCAAAACCTGTTCACTTATACACATTTCCTTAGTGGCATTTCTGGGATGACATGGGATTGTACCAAGGTCTTAAGAGGTCTTTTTTCATCTAGCCTTTTATCTTTCTAAAGCTCCATGTTATCTGAGAAGTACTTCAAACTGAATCTCACTGTCCTCTCATGTCTTCTAAGTAAAAAAGTATGAAATAAGCTTAGTCCAAATCTCTGGAGGAATTTTTTTCTGATTGACAAGTCCTTGCAAATATGTCCTGGGACCTGTCTGTTCTACCTAATAAATCATCATTAACTCTCAGCAGATGAAGAGAGATTCTCTTCATCTGACAGGGTATCAATTCACTTGCCTTAATGTATATAAGGTTTTAGGTCTCTCCCCCAGCAGTCTCCAAGAGAGGCTTTCTGTCAAGTGAAAAAATGGGATTCGGGCAGCAGAACTGAGCTGCCAAGATTGCCAGTGATGGACGAGGCAGGTGGGAATGCAGCTCTTTCCTCCCCTGCTTTATTGATCCTCTGGCTCTGACCAGTGTAGCAAAGTTTCTACAGCACTAAAACCAAGCAGAAAATGAGTAAGGGGGAGATGATGGCCTGAAGTCGGAGTCAAAGCCTGGCTGCTCTTGGGGAGAGCTTTTGGGAGGCTGTCAGCAAGGTCACCTCTGACTTGGGCCAGTGCATGACCTCACAGGACAGAAAGTTACAGTCTGGCACCAACCCACTGGTGGCAGCACCACGTGGAAGGCACTTTTCCATTTGCTTGATCATCATCTTATTAGGGCACATCAACAAAGAGCTCTTCACAAGCAAATCAAGACACCAGTTTATGACAGGCAAGCCCAGGTTTCCATGCTCACTGCTGGCCAGAACCTCTCCATGCTGGAATTGAGGGCCTTGCTCTGGCTGAAGGGATGTGCTTCATGTTTTCTGCCCTTCTCTCCTGGAGTTCCTCACTTGTGCTGTCCAAAGTTTCAAAAAAACCCCAAACCAAAGCCCCAGCCCACCACGTTGTCCTCCTTTGCCTAGGCCATGATTCTGAAGGACACTTTTCTACGTGCTAATAAATTAGAAGTAATCCCCCAAATGTGCTGGGACCTTATAACATAATAAACCCCAGAATAGTTACAAAGGGCACAAATTCTTGCTAACATTAAATACAATCCAGATATTTCACTAAGGCCTTCATTTTCTTTCGTTATCTTTCTCTTTCTTAAATATTTGTAGATTAAAAAAAATACTGCTATGTATAACTGCAGTTTATATTCTTTTGCATTTTCCCTCATAACCACTAAGATTAAAAAAAAAAAAGAAGAAAGATTTAAGGATTTTTCAACTTAATCCTTACCCTGCAAGAGCTCAGCTATAAAGGAATACACCAGACAGAAGTATTTTAATACACTCAGAGAAGTGGCAATACTGAAATCTCTGCAGTATTTTAGTCATTGTGTTTGAATACCAGGATCCTGCTTAGAAAAAAAAAAAAAACAACAGTTTATTGACTATTTGTTGGCTCAGTTGCTATGGCAGAGAGTTCAACGTGAGTGGCTCTGTGGAGAGGCAAACTCCTCCTGGAATCTGAAATGGGGCTGTGGCCTTGGAGGAACACAACAGAACAAATTGCTGCCCATCAAAGGAGATGAGCAGGGAATATCCTGAGAAGAGAAGAGTCCAGGACTCTGGCAAGATTCCTGTATCCCAGCAGAATGTTAATGCTCCCACATCCACGGGGGTTGTGAGGGTGCCAGGGGAAGACAAACACGCCAAGTTTGTTGAAATGAATTGTCTGGAGTGGACACAAGTGGGTGTCTCTGCCCAGCTGGGGCAGGAAGGTGGGGCATGGAACAAAATTCCAAAGAAACATGTAGCAGATGCCACCAACCAGCAGAAGGAAAGATGAAGAAAGGAAAATTGTTATGGTTGAGGCTGTTATGAAAACAGTCTGGGTGTCCAGATAAAGGAATCTATTGAAAAGTAAAAATCACAGAATACTTGGAAGAGACCTTAAAGATCATCTCATTTCAAACCCCTGTCATGGCCAGAGACTTTTCACCAGAGCAGGTTGCTCAAAGCCCCATCCAACCTGGCCTTGAAATAAATGTTTTTGTTCTGTTAATCACTAAAATTTGTGTCATAGAGTGCAAACAAGATTAAAATATCTAATCAAATATTTCCATTCTGAATACACAACTATTTGAATAGTCATCCTCTTAAGATTGTCATAGAGGCAAATCAGGTCCTTTTTAATGTATCTACAAAACTTGCTTTTCTATCTTCCCCATTCCACAGGAAAGCTGAGTTTTTGAGTCTGTTCTCCTTCCCAGCCTTGACTCTATTAAAAAAAAAAAAAAAAAAAGAGGATTCTTTTTATTGTATGGTCCATTTTTTTCCAGCTTTGGAAAAGGCTTTTGAAAGAAGCTACTTGAAATCTGTACTTGAAACCTGTTTCTTTGTGAAACACAGAAAATAACACCTATAACCCTCAAGACTTTGCCCAGTGTTTGGGTTGTGAGAGCTTAGCCATGTAAAGGTGGCATTCAGGGAACTGCTGCTTGCAGTTCCTGCCTCTGGGGATTGAAGGAAAACAGGGGTTGGGCCATGGAGCAAAAGACCAAAGAAATGTGCAGCAAACGGCCACCAACCAGCAGAAGAAAAGAGGAAGGAAGGAAAATTCAGCTCCTCGTGTGGTTCAGGCTGTGCTATAAAGAATGTGAGTGCCCAGCTAGAGGAGCCATCAATGGAAAGTTAAATAGGTAGTAGGATCAGTCATCACTAAAGCATCAGTGTCAAGAGTCACCAGAGCAGAGTCCTCCTCTACTTTCTTGCGTCTGGCAAGTGAAGGAGGCGCTGGCTGATGAAAAGGAAATTTCTTAGAGTGCCTTCCAGCCCTGAAGCACTCAGTGCTTGGCACTTCTGCAGCTCCTCACCTGGGAAAACGTTGAGTGAGAGACCTTGTAACACTTGTGTTAGGTAACTCACGTCAGCCCGAACATCATGAACGTGGCCCTCTTGCTGGATGGACTGCGAGCTGCTGGCGTGCCAGAGGACTGGGATTTGTTCAGTTCCTCAGCCAGACACAGCAGAGGGAAACAACCTGTGGAATAGGAAGTCAGGAGTTCTGCTCCTTTTCTTACTGTGGCAGGTGTCATAAATTTACAGAGGGCTCCCAACAGCACGGGCACTGTTACAGCATCACGACTTGTTTATGGCTTGGTTAACTCCACACACACATAAAAATCTACCTCAGCTGTGAGGAGCTCACAGCACAAACTGACATTATAGTTGCCTCGTGAACTTTGCTTTATTGTGATCCTAAATAAGGCCTCTTTCTGTAGCTAAGTAATATTCAGTAATTTTCGGTGTTCTGCAAGAGGTTAGCCAAGTGTTGGTGTCTTAGTGCAAGCAGGGGCTGTGTTTTCTCATGGCCTCTCACTGAAATGCTGCATCTGTTACCTTTCTGTTGATAGCAGCTTCAGAAAGCCTGGCTAGTTTCCAGGGCAGTACCTTTTTTTCATCACTGTCAGCTTCTGTCAGTTCATCTCTCAGTCATAAAAATTTTAAAACAAAGTCTACTGTCTGTTGTCTAATATTCCTTCCATTAGCCGTGCCCTGCACTTTCATTGCAGGCATCTGACATTAACTTTTGGCGCAGATAGTGTTTTACAAATCTCAAATACCTTGCTGACACCACCTGACCCTCTGAGCACGCTTAGGAAATTGCCATAACTATCTCTATTTTACAGAAAAGCTTGAAAGGAGACTCAGACAGAAGTGATACCCCAATTTTCTTTCGGGGATGGTAATTTAGGTGTCTTGTTAGTTGTGCTCTCAGCACTTCAGCCTGAATTTCACTGCTGTTAAATAATCAACTCTAACAGGATATCTGTGTGCTTTATTCTCCTGGAAACAAGGCACTGTGAGCAGGATGCCCCCAAAGGATGTGCACACAATAGCAATTTTAGCCCCTTTAAAATTGAGGCTTCTATCTTGAACAGTAGACAAGGACTTGAGGAACCTTGCAGATCCTCTGCAGGAATTTTGGTGTGCTTACAACTTTTTTATTATCTGGCCTTCATACGTTCTTTATTTTTTTTCCCTCTGTCCTTCATCTGTGCTGTTTTCCTGCAGTAATTTCACAACCTTCTGTTGAGGTATGATGTGACCCAGCTACTGGAAGTCTTGTTCTTTGGTATTGACTGTGCTGCATTATTGGAAACCTGTGGTTCAGTTTATAACCCATCATATTTTCCCTGGCTTTCTCCAGAGGAATAGTGCTTCTGATTAATTTTATTAGTGGGTTTATTTCAGTTCAAAATGAGGCGTGGGTTTCCAAGTGACAGAAAATAGTCCTTTTCTTAAAGTATAACAATGTAGTTCAGAGAGATATTATCCAGAGAAAATGAGATGATTTTAAAGGTTTCTTTAAAGGAAGAAAATTTCAGGCTTGATTAAAAACAGAACTAAAGGGGGAAAGAAAGGTTCAGCAGTAATTCCAAAACAGGAGTTGCAAAGATTTCTTCCATAGGCGACTGCTGTACTCTATTACCCTCACAGCAACACTGTGCTGAACACTGGGGGGCAAAAATTCCATTAGAGTAGGAGCTAGTGCACAAAATTTACAAATTTCCAGATAAAAGAGAGGGGATGGATGGAGAACCTGAGGAACTAAACCTTGGTACAAGAAGAAAAGGGAGGAAGCACAAATTGTGTGTCAGTTTCTGGATCCGAGGGCACCAAATGAAGTGGTTTTCTTGACCTTTTCTTGAGTAAGATTATTCATTTTAATTTCTTCCCCTCGCCTTGCAAATATCTGATACAATTGACAGCTAATGACCAATTCTGGAACTCTTTCTTGTTCTCCCAAGACAGGAAGTTTTCTTCCTGCACTGAGGACCACGTTCATCACAAAAGTTTCCTCATTTTTATTCCAGCTTCCTACCTTTACAGCCGAGCTCCTTTCTCATCTGTGAATCACCTGCCTTGCCTCTTGATACCAGAAGTGAAGTGAATACTACATTTTGCTTAAATTCAATGATCTTCTCTCCCAGCCCATCTTTTTAAAGCATTCATCAAGCAAATTATGGAGTCTCAAGAGTATGAAGTCTTCCTGTTCAACTCTTTTCTCCCCTTTAAAGCAGTGAAGGCAGGGAGCAGAAATTAATGTAACTTTTGTCTCTGCCTTGACTTCAGAGAGCTCTTAAAACAAAGTGTTTCCTCTTATCAAAAGCTTTCTCCGAGGTGGTGCTGGCTGTACTCAGAGCCTGTGTGCACTCCTCTTCCTCAGTGCTTCATCAGCCACACAGGGGAGCTCTGCTGTGGAGGATCCTGGCTGAAATTCTGCCCCTTCTCTGCTTTAAACTGGGGGCTGATGGTTTGATACCTTTGTAGAACAACCCCTGTGGAGCAGGGAGTGCTCTGGGAACACTGGGAGGACTGGGAGCTCAGGCCAGTTGTTGACTCTACTCAGCCTCTCACACTGGGGCTTTCCAGTTAAGTTTTTCAGTGTCAGAAAGTCCAGCCTTGCTTGTTTCTCATGTCCTTTATTGTGCCAACAGAAGGGACTTAACTTCTCCTGGCTGACATTTATGTACTTTTGGAAATGAGTGATTGCACTGCCTGGTTCATCGCTACACATTTGTCGACAGCTACATGTTTAACTTCATTTTTATGAGTTATTTGCAAGGGCAGAGTTAATTACAATTGTTTTTTACCCAGTCTGCATAGAGGGTACATATGCAATTCATATGAAATATTTCAGATATCTGTGATCTTTTTCTGAAATGGCAAAGGCTGAACTATTGCAGAACATTAAAACCAAACAAGTAACCCCCTTCCTCAAGGGCTCTAATTTAGAATAAGCTTCCAGCCCAGCACTTACAAATCAAATAAAGATTTGTAGTGACAGTATTTTCTAATTCCAGGTGTTTTTATATTCCTAGCATGCCCATTTCCTCTCTAAAAGATATTCAAATTTTCATCCTTTATGTAAAAGCAATTTCATTTTGCCTCACTTGTTGTAGCACAGAGTAAATCTACAGAGGTAGGTAGGTGGTTTTTAGTAAATTTATTTATCCTGTAAGTCTCCTCAGCAGATCATTGGTGAGCCAACATATCAAGACACACCTTGAAAAGGTAGAAGGAGTCATTCAGAAGAGGAAAGGGAGTTAAACAGGTTCAGAGCTGGTCATAGTTTGAAGAGGTTTGAAAGCATTGTGAGGCAGAAGGAAGGGCTGGCACAAAGATGGGCCTTGCTCCTCCTTACCCCACCACCATGGAAAGGAATAATGTCAGTCTTCAGCACTGAAAAATTACTTTGAATCAGCCCCAAATAACGAGAAGTCCAACCTCATCATGAGACATTCTGTGTTCTCATTTCTCTTGGATTTAAATTTTTTAGGATCCTGAATGCAAACTTCCTGACACAGGCTAACAGACAGAATTGCACTTGTGAACTCCAGTTGAACTGTAAGTCCTTGGGAGTGGCCCAATTATGTTCCTTGGAATGAGGGCTGAAATAAGGATGTCAGCATGACCCTCATGGTGTGGCACTGTAACGAGTTACACAAACTTTTGGGACTTGATTTATAAACTCCAGCCTCCTTAATCCCATGGCAACAATCAGCCTGAAAGATCTTTTAACCTGTCATAAGAGGTACAGGTAAAAGGAAAAATATTTAAAGAATGGAAGATGTTAGGTATGAATCAAGGTTTTCATTTTAACAATATCCCTTAATCCTTTTTCCTTTAGCCATTCCTAAGGAAGAGTCAGGTTTGGATACTTTCAGGTGGTACAAAAAAAAGAGAGAGAAATATTTGGGAGAAAAGAGCAGTTAGTGGAGATAAAGGAGCTGATGTTACTGCAGCTGTTATTGTTCCTATTGAAATGTAATTCTAATGCCTGGGGGTGGGAAAACAGGGAAGGAAAAAAACCTGAGACACTCACAACAGGAGCAAGAAGAGATTAGCAAAGGAGAGCTGCATCCTCTATCTTTTGTGGGGCAGCTTTCCCCTGGCAGTTACAGCTGTAGAGAATCAGAGAGAGCCTGTGATCTGATTCTCCAGAGCTGATGTGGGGATGCTGAAACTTTATTTTAGCTTTATTTCCAATGGCAAACACAGCCATGCTGCAAAGACAGAGTGAAGTCTTGCCTGGCTGACCCTGCCTTTTTTGTTCTAATAGAAGAAGAAAATGGAAGAGGAGAATAGGAAATATAAGTTGATCTGCGAGGAGTAAAAATTACTGAAGCCTTGTTTCCTATGGATGTGTGTCCAGTGGCTGACTGGATTTCCTGCCTGGGAAGATTATAGTGGAAATTCTTGCATGTTTTAGCCCCTTATCTTGGGGCTCTGAGCAACCTGGGCAGGTGGAAAGTTTCCCTGCCCATGGCAGGGGGGTGAAACGAGATTTAAGGTTCCTTCTATCCAAACCATTCTGTGATGTTACAATTATTGTCTCGTATAGCATTAATAGCTCTTCACCCCTTGCTGGGCATTTCTAGGGGCATTAAGGTGTTTCTGTTTCTCCTCTCCCTTCTCCCAGTGCCCATCCTCACCACACCTGTGAGGATCCAGTTGTCTTTGAGCTTTCTGCTGTCAATTCTGCTCAAGACAGAGCTTAGGAGCTGTGTGTGAGGTGAAGGGATGAGAAAGACAGCGGGACCACATGAGCCTTGTTTCCATAGTAAATGAGGCTGAGAAGGTGGAGGAAGAAAGAGGAGCCATATGGCAAGTGGTGATGGCAGGAACCAGAGCTCTCTTCTGAGGGTGGCTTCAGGGTTTAGTCATGTACTGGAGCCAGAGATGTAATTTCTCTGAATCAGCCAAGATGCTTTACAGGATCACATGGAGTTGCAAGAGCATCAGGGATCCAGGAAATGATAAGATTTGCTGTTATGGTAAACACAGTTCTTCTTCATGTCTTTCTATCCGATGCGACAATACTTGGTCGCCTTCCCTTTTATTTTATTTATTTGTTTATTCAATTTATTTGACAAGATACCCAAATTCTGATGGCTCACATTGTTTTTCAGGCCATTTTTTCCCTTCTACCAGACCAGGTTTGTTCCACTCAGCCTGGTAGGAGCCTCTGCTGGGGGCTCAGCCACACGGTGCCTCCTCCAGCCCCCACCATATCTCTTTGACTTTTCATCTGATCTGTAATTCCTGACTCCTCCACAGCCAAGCCCAGCATCAGCTCAGAGCATGGGGCACGTGGAGGTGGGACAGCAGTGGGACAAGAGGAATGGGCAGCAACTGGTGCACAGCAAGTTCTACCTGAACACGAGGAAAAGCTTCTTCTCTGTGAGCAGTAGAAGAGATTTCCCAGAGAGGGTGTGGAGTCTCCCTCACTGGAGATATTCCAGATCTGGACACAATCCCGTGCTCTGAGCAGGGAGTTTGGACTAAGGGACACACTGAGGCCCCTTCCAGCCGAGCCCTTCTGGGATTCTGTAGTCCTGGGGGACAAGAGCTACCTGGCAGATGTCCCACAGCTTCCCCACGTGCTCGGGAGACGCTCAGCTCGGGAGGTGCCCGAGGTGGGGCAGGCGGTGGCCCCGGCAGTGCTGGGAACGCCACTGCGGCTCCTGCCAGGCAGGCGCACGAGATGCCCGTGCCAGGAATTGTGCCACGGCCTCTGGAGGGCTGAGCGAATGCAACTTGTTTGCCTCTGCCTGTCTCCTTCCCTCGTGCTCTGAATGATTCACTGTCAGAGCGAGGATGAAAGAACCCGGAGCACAAAGGCGCCTTTATCCCGTGGATCCGGGCTGCGGAGGGACCCAGCCCCGCTCCATCCCCGAGGATGCTGCTGTGGGGAAACGCTGGAAACTGGGGGCACTTCTGCACCTTGTGCCGGGTCAGATCAGAGCTGACCTCGGCTGTGCTCGGCCCCCGGGCTGCAGGCAGAGAGGAGGGCGAGGCTGTCCTCTGCCGGGAGGCACAGAGCGAATTAACGCAGCGGGGAACGTCTCCTTGCTTTTAAGTGATTGTCAAACATAATGGCAGTTACCTGCCTGTTTTCTTGAGGGATTTGTACTGAACAAGGGGAAGAGCTGCTAACAGGATCCCAGGGTTGAGGAGAGATTTGAGAGGAAGGATCAGAAGAATTAAATATGTGACATGTAGCGAGGAAAGATGATAATGAATGGGTATGTCTGCCTGTGCTGCTCAGTGCCAGCCACTTGAATGAATTTATTTAGGGAACAGAAGCAAAATAGCTGAATTACCGTGATTCTCCATCCAGAAACATCATTTTTTTCCCCCTCAAAAATATCAGTTAGCTTAAGGAAAACCTTCCTTCCAGTTGCATGGGGCTGAATTGTTCCCATAGGCACACTTTTGGGGTGATCCAATAGCCATTCAAATCAATGGAAACCCTTTCTTGGATCAAGATTTTAACTCCAGCTGTTTGAGGAGGAAGAGATGTGATAGAGCTCTGTGTATTTTGGAGGCTGTAAATGCAGAGGTGAGAGGAAGGGGTTATTCCATGTAGCACAAAGAGATCTATTTCAGCACAGAGTTGCACTAAAATAGGATTTTTTATATGAGCCATAAGAGTGTCAGATGGCTCAGATAATAATAATATCACATAAAATAAAGTAATTGTATTGTATAAAGGTTGTCAGTTTATTTGCAACACATCTAGTCATAAAGCTGGCCATTTTCTGTTAAATTAAAGTTGCACAACTTGCCTCTGAGCAAGAAATAAAGGCCTGGTGCTCTTTATTCCATATTTGTAATTTGGCTTGCTCTGTTTATTGGATTTTTTAAGTCATTAAGAGAAAGACAGAGGGCCAGACATCGACTCACTCAAACCCAGTCCATTTCAAGTGAAAAAGTGTAGTCAGCCTTGAAATATTGCTTTTAAAAAAGCACTTGGATGACGGGAGAGTGTATCAAGGAAGGCAAAATGAGCATCATGACTCGGCATGGTTAAACCAGGCAGGACAGGGAGGCAGGAGAATGTTGGATTGAGTGCACTCAGGGGCATGGACTGGAACCTAATGGGGCTCTTACCTTGCCTGGAAACCACTGGTAGCAGAAAACTCTCTGTTGCAGAAAGGCACAGGGCAGGAAAAATTGGGTTGGAAGCTCTGGTTTTCATGAGGGGTGCCAAAGTGGTTCCAGTTCTGCATTCTTAGCAGCGAGTCTTGCACATCTTCCATCACAGGGCATCAGTTTGGTGGCCTGCATTAAGTGGCACAGCAAATAGCACTCATATTTTATTTACTCTCTGGAATGGGACATACATAATTGTCAAAACTCATCATAAAACCCCTTTTTTTTCGTCCTTGATAAACGAGTTTAAAACTCCAACCCTTCAGATCAGTGAGTAAGGAAGATGAAGTAGTGAAGCAGAGAAGATACTTATTGCCAAATGGATTAGGAATTTGAGAACTCCCTCTATATAGGCTATAAGTCCCAAATCAGATTTGATAAATCAAGTGATATTAGGAGAGATCTTCAGGGCTCAGTAGACTTAAATATTGCAAGGAACTATTACTGTCATATCCATCTCAACACACAACAGTGCTGTATATTAAATGGCCATGGATCAGCCTCCCTCTGCCTCTTACATATTCCAAAGACAATAGATCAGTAACTTCATAAAAAAAAAAAAAAAAAGCAGTCCAAGTGGAACTGCATAAAGGAGGATTTCTGGCTATTAATTTATTTGCTCATTACTGCTGTGCAGCAAAATTTGTTTCCCCTCCATGGGGGCAATACAGCCACAGGTGGATTCACCAGAATGGTGCAGAGACATGGCTCAGGTCTCTCAGCCCTCAAGGTAATTTTCTATTTTTTATTAAAATTATTCCATGCTGGCAATGAAAGCAGGGTTAGAGAGTGGTGTCACGTGTTTGGACAGCACAGAGAACCTACACCAGACCTTTAAACCCTCCCGCTGCAGAGCCGTGTTCCAGGTCTGTACAGAGCCATGGGGAGCATCTTGCTGGGAGTGCAGCTCCTTTTGGAGCTGGTGGAGGCTCATTTCGGGCCCGTGAACCTCCAGCAGTGTCACAGGCGCTGTGCAGGGCAGCGCTGGGGCTGTGACACTGCACTGAAAGGGGAAAGCCGCTCCCTTAGGACTGAAGGCGCTGCCGCAGTGCACACAGACAGACAGACACACAGACAGACAGGCAGACAGACAGACAGGCAGGCAGACAGACAGACACAGACACACAGACACACAGACAGACAGACAGACAGACAGGCAGGCAGACAGACAGACACAGACACACAGACACACAGACAGACAGACAGACAGACAGGCAGGCAGACAGACAGACACAGACACACAGACACACAGACAGACAGACAGACAGACAGGCAGGCAGACAGACAGACACAGACACACAGACACACAGACAGACAGACAGACAGACAGGCAGGCAGACAGACAGACACAGACACACAGACACACAGACAGACAGACAGACAGACAGGCAGGCAGACAGACAGACACAGACACACAGACACACAGACAGACAGACAGACAGACAGGCAGGCAGACAGACAGACACAGACACACAGACACACAGACAGACAGACAGACAGACAGGCAGGCAGACAGACAGACACAGACACACAGACACACAGACAGACAGACAGACAGACAGGCAGGCAGACAGACAGACACAGACACACAGACACACAGACAGACAGACAGACAGACAGACAGACAGACACACAGACACACACACAGCGTTCACGACACACAGAGCCGGCTTGACACGCTCTAGGAAACACTTTGGAGCGGCAGGGGAAGCACCTTTGCTTTGTTCTCAACCGTTTCTGTGCCTGGTGCTTCATTAAAACACAATGTGTGGCACAAATGTCCCGTGCTGTGCGCCAGCCCATCACCCGCGCCGGGCTGCAGGCAGCGCTGAGGCCTCGGGGAGCGAAGGGTGCCTGGCAGGGATCCCCCTGTGCCTCGCAGAGATCCCCCTGTGCCTCACAGAGATC